>VWZE01004240.1:364680-376376 GCA_013396675.1 Eubucco bourcierii
GAGCGCAAGCCGTACCACGAGGCGAGCGAGAGCTGCATCGCGCAGGGCGGGACGCTGGGCACGCCGCAGGGCGCGCAGGAGAACGAGGCCCTGCACGACTACCTGCGCCGCGCCGTCGGCGCCGAGGCCGAGGTCTGGCTGGGCCTCAACGACCTGGCGGCGGAGGGCAGGTGGGTGGACATGGCCGGGAGCCCCCTGCGCTACAAGAACTGGGAGAGCGAGATCACCGCGCAGCCCGACGGCGGCAAGCTGGAGAACTGCGCCGCCTTGTCGGGGGCCGCCGCGGGCAAGTGGTTCGACAAAAGGTGCAGGGAGCCGCTGCCCTACGTCTGCCAGTTCATGATCGTGTAGCGGCGGCAGTGCCCCCGGCCCGCCCGCGGCCTCCCGCGCAGCGCGGGGCTGTGGCGCTGCGGGTGAGCAGGAGCCGCTGCGCGGCCGCCCACGCTCCAGCAGCATCACTTCGCGCGGAGTCGCCGCGGCTCGGCCGGCTCAGAGCGCTCCGCCTGCCCGCGCCCAGCCCCTTAGCTGCTGTGGCTCTGCTTTCACGCACGGGAACTGGCTCGGGCAGCTCGCTGGCTTCGGCTGTTGAGCTGCGCGGCAGCCGAGCCTGGCCAGCAGCCACCGCGGCTGCGGCTCTGCAAGGCCCTTTCCCACCTGTCTGAGCTTTGGTGGGACAGCAGCATAGCTTGTGCCTGCTTTCTCCTCCTGTTTTGCTTCCCTATGAGCCCTGGCAGCAATCTATCAGAGCTCCTTGTTCCTCACAGTGCCCCAACCCTGGCTGCTGGGGATCAGGGTCCTGTCCTGATGAATGACTCCTGCTTTCCATCAAGGGATACAGTTGGGCCTGCTGGCTGCCAAGGGGCTGCCCTGCTAGTCCAGCTAAGCACATGAACCAACTAACAAGTAAAAAGGCATGGGTTGACTTACCAAGAGGGTGAGTGTCCTTCTCAGAAGCGTTCCTTCCTCTCTTTGTCCTTTCCTCAGCAGTTTCACGAATTTCAGCTCTGTCTAGAGAGGGAGCAGGGGTGACCCGCAGCACAGTCAGACAAATACATTCTTGGAAACAGAAGATGAAAGCATAATGTCCATAACAGAAGCACAGTGCTATTAGGGGATATGCTGCCACAGAAAAAAACATGTGTGTGGAAACCAAGTCTCAGGACAACTCATTTTAGCAGCCGGAGGAACCACCAGACCTGCTCCAAATGATGGAAACCCAGCTGAAATTGTACAGGCTCCACTGGAGCAGGCACAGGCCTCAGCAATCACTCTGCTGAGTGTCATTTATGCCCACAAAATCAAGGGCAGCCTAAGCTCTGGCCTCAGTAATTTGGGTTTGTCTGAGAAGAGACTTAAAGGGAAAAACCCAGCAGCAGTGATGGGCAGCAAGCACAGGTGCCCAGCCGCTCGAACAAAGCTTTCTTGGCTCTTGGCTGGAAGCTATCGGCAGCTCTTTGCAGCACTGTGCTGCTAATAACCCCTCTGGTCCAGGTCCAACCCCCTGGGATGCCAGGTTGGGGGTGTCAAGACACAAAGCCCTTGGGGAGCCCATGGGAGAGGTATTTTAGTCTGCTGCTTTGGTTCGAGCCAGTCCAGTGGTGGAGCTGCCAAGGCACTGAGTGGGAGCCGAGCTGGAGGGCTCACAGGGCACACAAGCGCGTGCGGGGGGCACACACACGCACGCAGGGGGCACACCTGGGGCTGTCACCATTTGCACTGCACTGTTCAGTACAACAAAATAAACATCTATGGCTTGCTGAAGGAGGGGGTTTGTGTCAGTGTGCCTGGAGAGCTTTCCTCGCCCTGCTTTCCTCTGCAGAGCAGTTCCGCGGATCCATCAGGCAAGAGCCCCCAGCCCTGCGACGAGGTTGGTAGGATTCCCACCCCAGGGAGATGGATGGGAACGAATCCAAACCCCAGGAGATGGGCAGTGCCACGGGTCCCACCTGCCCAGGCAGCAGCACAGAGGTACTGCAGCACATACCCGTGGCTCCTGCACTGTGTTTTATACCAGGTCGGAGCAGAACGCCAAGCCCCTACAGCAGGCAGCTTCTCAGTCAGCTTGTAGGAAACAGTCCAGTGGTGGCACTGCTTCCACTCACAGCTGAACTGCTCCACTGAAGAGCAAGGAGGCAGAAGGAGCTGTGTAGGTGGGGTGCTCTGTACCTACAGCAAATGACTGGCAGCTTTCTACCCAACCTTGGGACTGCACTTGCTCTAGGAATTGAGCAGCACAACCAGCAGTGCTTTTTACTCCCAAGCTGAAAAGGATGCATGGAAAAGGGATGCAAACACAGCAAGCCACTGTGGTGTTCCACTGGAGAAAGATGAAAGCATGGAACTGTGGAAAAGAGTGTGGGAGGCTTGAAAACAAACCAAACCATTACTGAGACATTTTCCTTCTTATAAACCTTCACAGGCATTGCTGTGCCAGCCTTTGTCATGGGCTCAAACCAGCCTGACACCACAACCTTGCCAGGAATCACAGAATGGTCTGGGTTGGGAGGGACCTTCAAAGGTCATCCAGTCCAAAGCCCTCTGCAGTAAGCAGGGACATCCTCACTAGCTCAGGCTGCCCAGAGCATGCCCCTGAACCACTTACTTCTCTATGAAAGCTTCAAATATTTCCCAGGCTTTCTGCCCAGCAAGCTGAAGATATGCCTTCAGGAACAGCCACCCATAGCTGTGTGAGGTCAAGGACAGGCACAGCCAGCAGGACATGAGCTCACCAAGCCAGATGCTCTAGAAGCCACTTGCCTGGGCTAGGGCAGTGCTGTGGCTACCAACAGCCAAGCATGGAGGCTGAGTTTGCACACAGACAGACAGACAGACATCCACTAGTGACTCCAGCTGGGGTGGGGTGGAGGGCTCTGGTTTATTTATTTTTTTAAAAATATTAAGTCACAACTTTCCCTTAATGAAAAGCAACCTGGCATGAATGGCTCCACTCAGTTCTACACGTACCAAAACAAACAGGGTGATGGGCAGCCTTAGACTGCAACCCACTGTAAACTGCAGCGTTGTGTTGCTGGGTCAAGAGCCGAGTTAAAACAGAACAAATAAGCCCACAAATCAAACAGCACATCCTTCAAAAGGGGGTGGTTAACAACAGCCCAGCCTCCACTGCCTTGCCTTTAGCTGGTTAGAAAGAACAGGAACTAAAAAATCTCATCTAGGTAACTGCAGAAACCAAGCCAGAGGAATTTCTCTTCCAGCCTTCTCATTCCTGTTTAATAAATTAGAGTGAGAAGCACTGACAGAGGAAAATGCCCCATGGGAGTACCCTGCTGAAAATGCAGTGTGGCAGTTCAGATACCTGAGAAAAGCATCCCAGCAGTGCAGAAATCTTCTGAAGCTCTCAAGCTGCATTAAACCAACTCAGCACACCTGGAAATACAGGAGGCCAGCATGTAGCCAGAGATCTGCACATTTCTGTGTGAAAAGTGACAAACAGAAGCAGGAAAATACCTGAGGCCACGGAAAGGCACTTCCAGCTTGCAGCTGCTTTGGTATGTGCTGCAGAAAACTGAGTCACCATACAGAGTCCTGCAGTGGGCCAAGCAGTCTCATGGAATACCCTGTTAAATACACTCACACCTGCACACACAGCCAGCCTGCAGTGCCAGCAGGGTCAGCACAGCAAGAAAGCCACCCTTCCTGAGGGAAACTGTAAGGTTTCTAGTGGAGATATTTGACTTTCAGCTGTTACTCGAAGTTTAACATCACTGCAGCAACAACATCTGCAAGTTTTCTGGCACTGCTGTGTACCACCAGGCAAGGCACAGTCGTGGTAAAACCTTTGGAGATAAAGTCTCAAGTCATCAAACCTCCTGCTGCACTCCAGACTGCAAAGCCCCACAGCAGCTGCACACCTGCCCAAGCCAGGGCTCTGCAGAGAAAAGGCAACTTCAGTGGCATACTTGTAGCCCCCTGCACTCAAGTTTTAAAAGGCACAGAATCTGAGGGGCCTGACAGCTATGGCACTTAAAGACCAGCACAGCCACCTAACGTCAAGAGGTGCCCTTCAAAGGCACCAGGAGTAGAGAGCTCCCTGGAAAGCAGGAGCTGCCCCTGCTGTCATTTAACAGGGTACTTTAAAAAGTAACAAAGCAAAGCAAAACTAACCTGGGCTTCCCTTCTGGCTTCACTCTTTCTCTTTACATTCCAGAGAAACTGCCTGCTGCTGGAAACTTGTTGGGGCTTTTTATCCCCTTTTTAAATCCTCATGAAATAGCCACCCCCAGCAGGTGCAGAGAAAAGCATCAGTGACAGCTGGTTTGCCACAGCCTTTTTTCTTCATTAAGCCCTCACTGGAGCCCATAGCACAAGAGATGGGTACAATGCGAACGCCACAGGCACCTGAAGTCCAGTGCTTTGGACTTCTGAAACTGGTAACTTTGGTAAAAAAGCAAAGGAAATGGAGTCTTTGGTGCAGGCTCACACAGTGCCATGCAACTGTAACAATACCAGGTGGGAATCACAGAAAACCTCCAACTTGTGACCTGGGAAAGCCCAAGCTTGAGCACTGATGCTGATTTGCACACACAGAGCTCTTTGTGGTGGCACATATGGTCCTGCACCAGGCTTGCACAGCACCAGCAGCCTAAATATGCTGAATACTCCAGCAGCAAGGCGTGGAGATGACAGTGTCCTCCCTCTGCTCAGACATCTCTGCAGCCTGGAGCCTCCTTGAGACAGCCACGTGGCCTGCACCTCCCGAGAGTCACCAGCCAGCACTCGGGACCAAAGGCTTTGTGAGAGGAGGACACAGCAGACAAAACCTTTCCTGCTTTATCAGTTGGCACCTTCTGCAGCTGGCAGGCAGGAAATAGTTCTCCTGATCTTGTTTCAATAAAAAGCAGATACCTGTTCACAACCAGAAATGTGCAGGCCTGGGTTGTCTGGGCTGCTTCGGAGTTTGTTGGACGTTCGCTCTGAAACTGAAGGCTACCAACAGCTGAAGTTTAAAGAAGAACAACCAAAAAATACACACAGAAAACAACAGCAACACTCTGCAGAAATAACACTCCTCTGTGGGCTCTTTTCCTAGGCTCCTGTCCTCACATCTCTGTATTTCCACAGGAAACTGCTGCACCTGGTGTAAAATTACTCTGCTAAGCCATCCTGCTCCTTCTCCAGCAAGGACAAGCTCATTTCTCCATGGTCCTTTTCATTTGTGTCCCCAGTGTCCTCCAGCTGCCCCGGTTTCTGATGAGCAAAGGTGTAGGTGTCATGATCTATGTCTGCCAGAGGCTCCTCAGGGTTAGAAGAGCATTTCATGTCTTTCCTGAAGGAGAAGGGAGGTGGAGAAGGTGGCACTGGGCCCATGGGTCCATCAAAAGGCCTGTACACATCAACCTCTGGGGCAGCCAAGCCATTGGATTCCTTCAGCAAGTGCCCATAGACCATAGCATCATCAATGACTGCATAGACATGGGACTCGTTGTTCTGCCTCCCCTTCCTGAATGGCTTCTGCCTGCCAGGCGCTTGGGTGTTGACAGTGGCATTGTACACTCCCACCATGGGTGTCTGGCTCTTCTTCCTCCTGTCACAGAGCAAATGGTTTGGCAGGTCAGAAACACCACATGACTGCTGTGTCTGACCTGAACAGGGACAGCTTCTCCTCTCCCATGCCCCCAGCCAGGCTCAGGCAGGCTGCCTGCACTGAGGGCTTTGCCTGCAGTCTCAGGAGATGCAAGCTGAGTCTAGACAGGCTTTGTTAACTGCATGCTGCCTGCTTACCAGCTACTGCTCTGCCCACCCTGAAGTCTGATAAACTAACTCCAACAGCCTCCCAAGCATAGGAGTCCCAGGGGTACAGAGTCTACCAACATCTGCAGACATGAGCAGGACCTAGAGGCCATCAGATCCTGCCAGAACAGGGCTGAGCACTACTGAAGGCAAGACAGTGGGTCCTCTGCAAAAGCAGAGTGACCTTCTCTCAGCTGCATTTCGTGAACCAAAGATGCTTAACTCTCCAATGTCTTTCCTGTGTGGCAGAGAACAGAGCTCAGCACTGCTCTGGTCATCACACTGCACAAATCCATTCCAGCTCTACAGTTTCAGGACCCAAGCACCCTGGCAGACACCCCATGTTATGAGTGACTTCAGGCTCTGCTTGCACCAGTGCTATGCACTTTTGCTTTGCACAACCCAGCTCCCTCCCCAAGGGCTCATCTCACAGAACAATGTCCCCAGGGGATGTGCGAATGGCAGAGGCTGCTGGAGGCTGTGCAGATGAAAGGTAGCCCCTCAGGTGTCTGGGGAGTGCACAGAGTTTCAACCAAGCCTCACCCAGGCCAGCACGAGCAGCAGCCACACTTGCTGCGACTTCATTTCACAGGAGCTGCTGATGCAGTCCACCCAATTCCTTCCTCACAGCAGAGACAGAGCCTGTGCTGAGGCCATGGCAGGCAATGCACTAGGAGTTGGAGTAATGCAGCTGTGCTCAGTCAGTCAACTTAGAGTGAGGTAGCATTCCTCCACCGTTGCCTGCTTTACACCTCAGACCCCTGGGATCTAGACCAACATGTGAAAGAGAGCACCCAGCAGCCCTCCCAAAAAGCCTTCTGACCTGCTGAATTACAAACTTACTTCTTCTTCACACAGCACACAGTCAGTCCAATGGCTGTGAGAACTCCAGCTCCAGCCACCGCAGCGATTATCACTCCTAGGTCTGCAAACAGACAAGGACATGAGCAAGAGGGAGAACACATCCATCCTGCTCCTAAAAGCTGTCTGGGTTGGAACCTCAGGGGTTTAAGTGTCCCAGCTGCCTGCAGAGCTATGCTCACCACAGGGTAACACAAGCCATTTCCAAGAGGGTGGAGGTCAGGAAGGACAAATTCCTGTGGCTAGCAGCAGCACAGCCAAAGCACCCAGCACCCACCCGACCTCCAAAAGCTCAACACAGCTCACATGCTGCTAAACCCACCTGCAGCATCTCACACCTCTGGCTGAACAGGCAGGGAAGAGAAGAAAGTGCAGAGAGACACACAGGACTCAGCAACACAACTACAGTTGCCAAACTCCCCCTCAATGCAACCCCTTCTTCTGAAGCACATGAGGTGTGCTGGCTGGCTGGGGGTTTCTGATCAGAAAAGCCCAGGTGTGGGCTAAGAAAAACACTCTGCATTCTACAAGTGCCACCAAGGAGCAGAGGCTGCCCCCTCCTTGCTCAACCTCCCTCCAGGGAGCTGTAGAGAGCAAGGAGGTCTCCCCTTCAGTGAGCACCTCCAGCTCACCCCTCAACGCCCAGGCGCTCCAGGCCCTCCACACCGCCCCGGAGCAAAGCAAAGCAAAGCAAAGCAAAGCAGCAGAGCCTGGCAGGCCTCACCTAGCTGCTTGTCACTGACAGTCACCCAGAACTGCAAGGCCAGCTGCATCTTCTCGGAGGGTTTGCAGTTGGAGACATTGACCCAGAAGTCATGGTGCAGGTCCCTGGGCTTGGGCAGCAGCTCGTCCTCCCGCCGCACCGTCTCCTCCGCGCCCGCCGCCTCCTCCTTCACCGTCAGGTACGCCCTGCCCGTCTGGCAGGCGATGCCCATGCGCTCCCTGGAGAAGCCCAGGCGGGCCACCTGCTTGCTGGGCACCACCACGTACCAGGAGATGGAGACGTACGGGGGCAGGCCGTAGGGCCAGTTGGGGGTCTGCAGGTGAACTCTCTCTTTTGGGCCTGGGCTCACGGTGAAGGTGCACTCATCTGCAGGGAAGGGCAGCGGAAGGAAAAGTCAGCTTCAGTCCCTTGATAGAAGGCTTCCTCTGTCACCAGGAAAGGATCTGGTCCTCTTCTCTGTTACAGAGCCCACCTGTAGCTCTTGGCAGCAGGTTTATCCAGCCAGCTGCACCCCAGCAACACAACCTACACATCAGCTCTTCCACACCAGCAATTACCACAGAGGAATCTGCAGAATTTCCCACAACCTGGAGGACAAAGACCCTTCCTCCTCCCAGGGACAGCCACCTCCCTGACTCAGAGAAAGACCAGCCCAAGCCATGGCTCCAGGGCTCAGCTGTAAAGCAGCACACTCTGATTTCTGTCTCTCCAGCTGTGCCCTAAGCAGCACACCGAGAGGGCCACCACTGCACCAGGGAGAAGCGCAACACAGCACCTTACCTTTAATGTGTGGCACAAAAGACATTTTGAGATCCTGCCGGTTAGACTCGTTGAGGAAGCCTTTCCCAAAAGTTTTTAAGGCTATGGTGATGTTATTCCTCATCTGAATCTTTTCAATGGCTCCACCAGGACAGAAGACACCAACGATCAGCTCTGTTGTGGGGGTGGCACTGATGATGTTGTAACTGTAGCTCGTGTTGCACCTCTGCTCTGGGATGTGCTGCTGAAGTTTCAGGGACGGAGATGTGATTTCTATGTTGAGCTGACTGGGAGCCAAGAGCTTCCAAATAAACCTGTGCAGCTGAACTGGCAGCTGGGTAATGGCCTTGGGCACAGAAAGGGAATAGACCTTCCTCTGACACCACCGAAGATCCACACAGCCTGCAAGCACAAAAACAAGTCCCAGGGGTTGTATTTTCCTATCAGAGGCAATAACCCCTCCAGGTTTTCCTGCACACGAAAGCATATGCACACAAAGAGTAGCAGCACAGACCCAGCTCAGCAGCTCCCTCAGAACACATCTTCTCCTCCTTGCCTCCACCCAGACATGCCCCAGCCATGTGGAAAGGCTCTCCTGGAAAGGGTGCAGCAGGGATGAGCACACTCGGTTCAAGCCCCCCCTGCCCTGGGTCAGGACGGTGCTTTTGTTAGCTCACTGCTGCCTGGGGCACTGTTGCAGACTCGGGTTTGGCTCAAGCCAGCAGCGGACCCTCACCCCACTGGGGTGGGAAGGAAAATCAGGAGAAAAAGCCAAACTCCCATGGGTTGAGATAAGGATGTTAATAGAACACTGGGAAAGAAGAGAAGGAAGAACAAAAAAGGATGAAGACTAATCCCAATGAAACACCACACCAAGTGAGTGATACAGGACACTGCTGACCATGGTGGCCCAGCCTGATCCTTCCAGCTGATCCTGCCTCACCACAGCTACTTACCCAAATCACTGGTGCTCACCCTGCCCTGCCCAGCCCAGCCCTGCCCAGCCCTCCCCTTATCTAGCAGGCATGGCAGCAGCAGCATGGTACCAAACACTCCATCTGCTGCCTCACTTGGCTGTCTTTGCTGTGACCTCTCCCAGCTTCTGGTGAAAAATAAAACATAAACCCAAGCCAGCTTCTGCTAACAGAACCCAGGACAGCCAGCCAAGGTCCAGATAGCTGCTCTACAATTCCTTCCCTACTGCTAAGTGAAAGCACTGAGCAAGTGGACAGAGAAGCAGCACAGGATGCATTCCTGGTGGCAGCCTTGGTCCTGCATTTTCATGGGCAGATTTCTGGCTCTCCTGATCCATTTCTGTACTTTTCAGCTCTCAGTGAGATTCTTAGGTGCCTTCTCCCCTTCCCCTGTTAGGAACAGCTACCCAGTTTCCATCTTCACCAGAAGGGCCTGATGAACAAGGTCATCTCCAGACTCACTGTAGCCCACACCTGGTTCCCAATCATACTCCTGTTTAAGGCCAAACCCAAGGTCTGGCTGGCCACTGAGGAGCAGCTCACAGAAGCATTCCCCAGCAGACAAGGGAAGCCACTTCTGCCATACTTATGCTTTTCTCAGCTGTGATCCTCAGGCGGGACAAGTCCTTGCACAGGAAGGAGATCCTGTAGGCAGCGCCAGAGGCTAAGGTCAAGACGCGGTCACAGGTGCGAGGATCCTTACAGATGAGGCACATAGGTTCAGACATGGGGGGGACGTGGCTGGGCCACCCCTCAAAGTGTATGGTCACACTCATGTTCTTCTCCTTGCTCAGGTCAACCAAATGGGTGACATCTGCAACGAAAAACATCCGAGGAATTACTGGTGTGGGCTGAAGCAGAACTTTGTCTCCCCACCTGCTGCCACCTCTCCTGGCCATTTCTAGGTTAGCTCAGAGAACATCAGCCACTGCTCTCCACCATCACGACACAAGCTCAGGTAGCTTCCTCCCACTCCTAATTTAGCTTTGAGCCTTTCTAGAGACAACCCTCACTACCCCTACAACTTCCCAGCTCTAAGAGAGCAGCACAGACAGAAGCCCTTTCTCAGCAGGTTAGGCTAGAATGTGAGGAGCTCAGTCAACTACCTGAGATTTGGCTGCCCCAAGAGGTGCCATATCTGGTTGTCTGGAGTCAGTGAAAGATTAAGCTACCTTAAATGCAAGCAGCAATGTGGATCAACAGGCTCAGTACTGTATCTCAGCAGAAGTGCTGGCAGTTGTTGCAAAGGCCACAAGAACCTTCACGAGATGGCAGCAAGCTGAGCAGGGCAAGTCTCCTCCTCCCCTAAAGCACCAGCCAGAGATCTGCAAGTGCTGGGCCAAGTTCTGGGGTGCCCAGTACAAGACAAACAGGGAGGTACTGCAGTAAGGGCAGCAAGGAGCCACAAAGATGCTTGAAGGATTGAAGAGAACAAGAGAGTTGGAACTGGAGACTTAGAAACCAGCCTGGATGCATTCCTGTGTGACCTGCTCTGGCAGGGGGGTTGGACTGGATGAGCTCTGGAGGCCTCTCCCAAGCCCTGCCATGCTCTGCCTGTGACTGTTCAGCCTGAAGAAGGCTCGCCAAGCCATAACCAAAAGGTGAACAGCTTTGTCTTGTATGGAAAACTGGTTGCCCAGAGGTCCAACCCTGGGATTACTGCTGCAAAGGAATTTGTGCTTCAGAATGCTTTTGGCCTTTTCTCCAGCAAGGGTTAGATCCTGAAGTGATCTCTATTTACAGAGCTGTATATTCCCCTATTTAAATGACAGCTGTGCAACATCCAACAGCTTGGGAAGCTCTGAGAAGATGCAGATCCCAGTGGATTTGTAATAAGAGCCACGTTTCACTTGCACACTGCAGATGACTTTTTTTTGCTTTGCCTTTTTTTTTTTTCCCCTCCTAATAAAAGTTTCAATACTGTCCTGAGGGCTGAATTTGAATCTTTGATGGAATTTATGTAACTCAAAATGGCTCATGAAACCCTAGGAAATCCCTGGAGTAATGCCTCTTGGCTCTTCAATCCAAGTGGTTTATTACTGGCATCTCATTCAATAAATGACAACCTGGTTTTTATTTTCCAGATTATCATCTTGTCTCCTGGCCATAAATAAATTAGATTTCTCCTTTGCTTCCCGAAGTAGAAGGGAGCTAAAGCTGATTAACTGGATGCAATGGTTTGGTTCTGTCTAGCATGCAAGATGCAACATGCAAACATGATTTGGTTAACGACACTCTCAGGAGGATTTGCTGTCTGTGGACAGAGCCAGGCTTGACAACGAACTGAGGAGTCCTGTGCTGAGATGCTCCAGACCCTTTCTGCATCTGTGACTTCAAGGTACAGACCACTCAAACTTCTTTCCCTTTGCAGTAGTAGTCCAGAGCGTGGACTTTCCTCCCCCTGATCCTCTGCAGTGAGGAGCTGATTGATTATTAACCTTGATTGTTCACCCCCACCATGAACTGAGGTCAGAGCTAAGAAGCCAGAGCATAAATCACTCCCTCCATAGCCCATTACCTAGCAGGGCCTTTCATTTCTTTTTTTCCAGACAAATGCTCTGCTGTTACAGGTCACTGTGTCAAGCCAGGCCCAGTCTGAATCAGGGGCAAGAAAAGAAATAAAATCT
>VWZE01004240.1:376417-414995 GCA_013396675.1 Eubucco bourcierii
AAAAAAAAAAATCTTAGGGTAGCAACAAGAAACCTAAAGATTATCCAAGTGTGTAGGGGATGCTATTAGTGGAGGATGTTACTAACAACTTCTGCACACTAGATGATGTTTGTTCAGGCTTCAAAGCCTGCCTCCACTTCTGGTGCCCCCAGCATAAGGATGACACAGGGGTGTTGGAGGGAGTGCAGAGAAGGCCACAAAGGTGAGCCAAGGGCTGGAGCACCTCTGCTGTATGGACAGGCTGAGGGCACTGGCAGTGTGCAGCATGGAGAAGAGCCCAGGGTGGACCTTAGAGCTGCCTGCCAGTGCCTGAAGGGATCCTACAGGAAAACTGCAGAGGGACTCTTCCTGAGGGTGTCTAGAGATAGGACAAGGGGGAATGGTTTGAAGCTGAGGCAGAGCTGAGGAAGAAGTTCTTCATTAGGAGGGTGGTGAGAGTCTGGAATTGGTTGCCCAGAGAGGCTGTGGCTGCCTCCTGCCTGGGGTTGTTGAGGCCTTGAACAGCTAAGTCTAGCTGATAGGTGTCCCTGCCCATAGTGGGGAGGTTGGAGCAGATGAGCTCTGAGATCCCTTCCAAGCTGAGCCATTCTGTGATTCTCTAGGAAGTCATGGAAGGAAAGAAATGCAGAGTGATGCCACTGCCAGCACGGACATAACTTTTACATCTATCATTTCAGCAGCTCATTCTGCAGATCTTGCTACCTGCTCTCCTGGCAAGGCTGACTGCTTGTGGCACAGCAGAACCTGGGCTCACAGTAAGGTTATCTTAAAAGTGTTCCATCTGACAGCTGAAAATAAAGCTGTGCAAACAAGCCTGAACTTGATTTCCGTACTGGAGAACAGGCAAGGAGAGGGGAGCCCAGACAATTCCCAACAAGCAGTTATGGTCCTGGCCAGAGAGTAGGACTGGGAGCCCGGAGGGAGCTCAGTCACCAGAGAACAGCTAGGCAGTGCTTAGCTCTGTTTATGCAATGTGCAAGCCCTCACCCTGCAGCACTTGAAGGTGTTTTTCAGTCGTGAGATAGTGGAAAAGGAAAAGCATCTCTGTTTATAAGCTACAGAGTAAAACCTGCAAGAGAGCAGCACACCACACAGTTCAGCTTCACTGCTGCTTCGCTGTAATGACAGCTGGTGGTACCCAGAGGTGAAAAACCTCAAAGAGGGCCCAAGAAAGTGACCAGCCCCCAGCATTCCTCTTCCTCGTGGTGCTCAGCCCAGGTGTCTGTAAGGAACGGAAAAGGCAGGCAGATACTTCAATGCTTATCAATACTAAAAGGCAGGAGCCCTTCTCAGTGGTGTCCAACAGTGTAGAAGGGGTGGTGGGCACAAACTAGAACTCAGAAAGTTCCATCTGAACAGGAAAACTTCTTTCCTGGGAGGGTGACAGAGCACTGCAGCAGGCTGCCCAGAGAGGTGGTTGAAGTCTCCTTCTCTGGTGAGACTCCAAACCTGCCTGGACACGATCCTGTGTAACCTGCTCTGGGTGAACTTGCTTTAGCAGGAGGGTTGGACTAGATGATCTGCAAAGGCTCCTGCCACCCCCTGCCATCCTGTGATTGTGTACTTACTCTCGTTGACCTGTGGGTGCTGAACCACCACTTGGAAGAGCAAGCGCAGGACTCCTGGGTTCTGAGCGTCCTGATCGCAGCCCTGCAGGGACAGGTTGAAGCTGCCAGCAATGTTGGCAGGTTGGCTGTCGCTCAGCTTGAACACCTCTGGGTTGCTGAGGGAGCCAGGCAGGTAGTACTCCACCCTCTCCTCTTTCCTTTCGCAGTTGGAGAGGCTGTAGTTGTGGAAGAAGACGCTGGCTCTCATGTTGGGAGGAACCAGGAACTGCCACGTCATGAGCTCATCCTCTGGGAAGCCCAGCGGGTAGTTGGGGGACATCAGCGTGACCGAGGACTCCCCCTCCAACACGGATTCGATGATGCACAGTCCTGAACCACACAAACCAAGCTGCAATTAGTGAAGACACTCTGGCACGTCCAGAGCCCCAGAGCAGAGTGGTTGTACTTGGACGGCGAGATCATCCACTTCAGCTACGGATCAGGTGGACTAAATCGTATGCTCAGCTTGATGCTTTTGCCTTTGGTTATGCAAAAAGGGATAAGTTAATCCTGCACTTTTCACCTTGCAGCCACATGGACAGCTAAGCCTTTGTTTTGGTAAGATTCGAGTTCCTTCTCAAGCTCTTGCTCTGCAAGAGCAAACATGCAACCTGCCAGCCACTTCTGCGTCGCTGGGGTTTAGGAAACCAGAGATGTGAGCTTTTCTAGCAGCACAGAGCTCTCTGCTCAGACACCTCCCACATCCACCAAGAGCATGTCAGCAAAGACCCCCAGTGCATGCCATGAAAGAAGGCCATGAGCCAGGGAGGCTGTGAGAGACACTTTATGCTTAGATGACTCTTGGCAGTGTGAAATCAGCACCCAGAGATTACTGACCCACCCCAGCATCCCGAGACAGTGTGCAACTGCGAGGAGAACCAGGAGCTGCAAACCCTCCAGTTTCCTTGTATAACTTCCAGAAACAGCTGCAGAATTAAGTACAGAGCGAGGACAACTCCCAGAGAAGAGTTTGCCAGGAGATCACAAAACTGCCCACGGATCAGTGTGTAATATTCCAGGTATTTTAAGAAGATTATTACACAATGTTCCATGCCACTGTGCAGGTTGAAACAGGGAGCTGTGTTCAAGCAGCCTCGTGTGCCTTTCAGGCACCGTTTTTCCCACCTTCCTCTCCTGAGAGAGGCATTGGTTTGAGGCTCCAGCAGCTAAGGAAGCTTTATTTAAAGATAAACAAATTGCCAAGCACTCACTGCAAACAGGGAATAGCTTCCTTGGCTGGTTCCAACTCTGCCACAGAGGTGAGGATCCCCTAGTCCCTACTCACGCTTTATGGAAGCCCTGTTGGCGATGCTGAAGCCCGAGGCGGTGAGAGGGGAGTCCCAGGGCAGGCGCAGAGACAGGACAACTCCTCCCAGCAGCTTGATGCCAGACACTGAGCCGTTCCTGCAGAAGCTGCCGATGGTGACCGTGGCTGTGTCTATGCAGCTGTTGATGCTGTAGCCCACAGAATCTGGGCACGTCTGTCCTGGCTCAGCCTGCCTCAGCCACGGGGTGGAAAACTTCAGCTCCAGTCCAGCTTTGGTGCTCGCCTTCACGTCCCAGACAAAAGTCCTGTTCAGGCGAGGCAGCCTGGGTGGGTAAAGGTGAACCTCTCCAAAGGGACACGGGCCTGACACGCAGTCTGCATGCAGAGAGACAACAGCCCTCAGACACGGCGGGGAAGCAAACCTGACACCTGCCCTCGCCCTCCTACTGCCACCATTGCCAGGCTGCACTTGATGTGTGCAAGCAGGACAAGAGGCTCCTGCAGCACAGCCCCCAGAGCAGACAGGATAAACCTGCTTTAGTCAGGCTGACTAACAGGAGGGACTCATTGTCTCTACCATTCCCACCTTGTTTGTTGAGGAATTTAGAAGGTATTTAGTGAATAGGGCAGAGGAGGAACAGGCAAAAGGGAGAAAGGCCATGCTAGAGAAGATGGTGATCAGGGATCTAGAGAAATGACTTTATCCCATGTCACTCAGAGAATTCCTGGTCAGTCATCTTCAGAACTTCCACTGCTCATCATGACATGTATCTTTTGTTTCCTTGGTGCCCTGATGGGCCCTAGGTTTTGCAAAAGGGATAAATAACAACTGCCACTGCAGGGTTCTGGGAAGAACTTAGAAAGTTTCTATCTGAAAAGTCCAAATTCTTGGTATTTTAAGCTGGACACTAAACATAAGACTGCTTTAATCTTCATCTAGATTCCCAACTGGAGAACTATATAACAAGTGCATCTAAGAAACATAGAATCATAGAATCACAGAATAGCTCAGCTTGGAAGGGACCTCAGAGGTCATCTGCTCCAACCATGGGCAGGAACACCTCTCAACTAGACTCAGCTACTCAAGGTCTCATCCAACCTGGCCTTGAACACCCCCAGGCAGGAGACAGCCACAGCCTCCCCAGGCAGCCTATTCCAGACTCTAGACACCCTCACATTCAAGAACTTCTTCCTTAGCTCCACTCTAACCCTGCTCTGCCTCAGCTCCAAACCATTCCCCCTTGGCCTGTCTCGAGACACCCTGATGAAAAGTCCCTGTGCAGCCTTCCTGCAGGATCCCTTCAGGTAGTGGAAGGCAGCTCTAAGGTTCCTCTGGAGTATTCTCTAGGCTGCACATCCCCAGCTGAAGTCTTGTGAAGATTGTCTGCATGAATCATGAGTAAAACTACAAAATGTGAAGAGGACTACCCTTGAACACCACCCCAGAAGTCACACAGATGTCACCAAAGACATGCCCTACGAAGCCTGAGACCTCACTGAGAAGCAGACTGTGTCCCTGCCAGTAAAGAGAACAGTAACATACACCAGGGACACATCCAAAGGAAGCTTTACTTACAACACTTCCAAGTGCTGAATTTCTTTACTTCCAAAATGGTATTTAAATACAAGGAAAGACTTAACTTGCACACTTTCAATAATTAAAGGTTAGTTAGCACTGTTCAAAGATTTCTTCTTACTCAGGACCACAGGGGATGCTTTCATACAGTAACAGGAAGGAAAGGCATCTGGTGTTACTGGAGGGAAAATTGCAAGCCAGTATCTTACCAATGTTCTTCTGAATCTTCATGGTGAAATATTTCTCTGGAGCTCTACAGGTGAAGGTAAAAGTGGCATTCTCTCCTGGTTTCACCTTGAGTTCAGACCTGGTGGCATTTTTAACACGGATCTGACAGCTTGGTGAGATGCCAGCTCTGGGTTTAATTGTCACTGTGGTGTTGTCTGCTTTATGAAGCGAGATTGTAAAGGCAGCTAAGAGAAAGGAAAAACCAAGAGAGGTACTGTTACCAGTAGTATGAGCATTCCCAGCCTCTCCACCCAGCTCCACAGATGCCAGAAGGAATATCTGTATCTATGTTCTGCCCATCACCAGCTTGGGAAGCCTCTTGCTCATTAACCCAAATAACAAAAGATTTCAGCCAGCAAGCCCAGCAGCGCAGTGCTGCAGGAGAAGCCTTTCCAAATCCCCTGGGTTTTGCAGGCCTGATTCCCATGGCAATGCTTTGCAAAAGCCCTGGTGATTGAGCAGTCAGCACAGGCTGTTGTCCTTCCCTGCCACCAGGAACACTGCAGCTCCAGGTCTGCACATTCCAGGCATCAGAAATCTCGGGGCTCAGGGGCGTGGGACCGAAGAGAATGTTCAGAGATACCGCAAGGGCTGAGCCCAGCATGGTACCTGCCAGCGAAGCTGATGTTTATGTATGGGCCTTCGGTGCTACTTCACCTTAATCCATACCAGGGGGATTTGCAAATCTCAGTCACTCCCCTAGCTCACAGGTGGGATGTGACAGACACCCTGTCACGCTTGCATTGCAGTTTTAGTTGTCTTCAGCCTTTTTTCCAGCCCTTCCAGCTTTGCTTCACCATCTTGGAGTCAGAAGACTTGGCCAGCCCTCCAAACTGCCTTGCTGGTTTGCCTCCAGGACCAGAGGGTTTAAATGAAAGCCTGGAACACCAGGAGGCTGGCAACGTTCGGCACACACTTGCTATGACAACTTTACCAACCCTCTAATATTATTAGTGAGAACCTGCTCACTGAGTTTCCTGCAGCTTCTGAGTGCCAGGATGGCGCTGACCCAAGAGCCTCTCTCAGCGGCTGGCACAGCTTGATGCCCACACTTCTGCCTTAGAAAGGCTGCCGCAGAGGTTTTCACTCTGGGCTTCGGAGCTGCCTCGTGCAGTGACCTTCCAAGCACTCGGGACAACCCCGGGGGCAATGTCCACAGGGTGGGGAAAAGGAAAGAGGAAATCCACGCCAGCAGCCAGGGCTGTTCCTCCTCACTCTCAGAGAAGAGGCAATTTCCAGAACACCAACAGCTGCTTCCAGCCTGGCCCTGGGGGTCGTTTTCCGCACCCTCTGACCGCGACAAGCATCGCTTTTCTGATGGTTATGTCCTTCGGCTGTGAAGGGTTAACAGCATAACAACATAGCTAGAAACAAAAGATACTTTTTCCTTGCCTAGGGTAGTCGCCAGTCCCCTTTCTGCCCCAAACGGCAGGAGAGCTGCAGCAATCGATAGGCTGGCAGCCCAGCAGGCACCGGGGATGCAGACTACACCCAGCCGGGCTCAACAAAGCTGTCAGGACAGCTGTCGGGACAGGTGCCCAGCGAGATTACTGCTTAATTAGCTCGCTGAGATGCAACTCCACAGGCAATCATTTCGCCCAAGAAATAAGAGCAGAGTGCTGTGATGTCCCCAGCAGCCAGCTGCTAGTGACGCCCCAAGCTCCATTAGACTACCAAGTCTCATTTTCATAGGACAAATGGGCAAAAGGAATCACGCAGAAGGTATGCCCAGTGATTCCACAGGCTCCCGACCCCGAACCGCAGCCCAGCGTAGGCAGCACCACAGAGAGACTACTTCGAAAGCATCTCCACTGCAGAGCTTCTATGCACACAAGTGAGCGTCCTGGTGACTCAGGCCCATCTGTGTCCACCGTCCCCAGCGCAGCCCCTTGCCTGCATTACCGTAAGTGCAGAGCTTTCCTGGAGAGGAGCAATGTCCCCGCCCCGCTGGCGCTGCACAGGGATGACACACAGGATATCAGCGCTGCCAGCGTGCATCTGCTCTCTGCCTACCCAACAATGAAACTGCTGGGCTGGAAAGCAGAAAGCAGATCACAGAATATTCAGAAGTGTACACGTCTCCCTGCTTTCCTTACTGAATCTTTGTCAATCTGAGTCCACCTCCCCAGTCTAATTAAGGCACCTGACTGCCCAAGTGTCATCCCCCTCTCCAATTCCACCTGCAACACCCATCTAGGTAGTTATCTTCGCACTCCTGAAGCCCTCAGCAAAGTTAGTCAGGACCCATATACTGTTTATATCCTTCCCATCTACTGAACAGTGCTGTGAGGAGCAAATGGAGATCCCAACCTCATCCTGCAGCCAGCTCTGCCTGCTGCAAGCTGCTGAAACCCTGCTGAACTCCACACAAAGTAAAGAGGTTTCCTGTTTACAATGAAAGTGTAAACTAACTATGCTCTGCGCTGCTCAGTGACATCATTGTAGAAACCCAGGATCACAGAATGCTTTGGGTTGCAAGGAACCTTAAAGATCACCTAGCTCCATGCCCCCTGCCATGGGCAGGGACACTTTCCACCAGACCAGGCTGCTCAAAGCTGTATCCAACCTGGTCCTGAAGACTTTCAGGGAGGGAACATTCACAACTTTTCAGGGCAACCCACTCCAGTCCCTCATTGCTCTCAGAGCAAAGGATTTCTTGCTTATGTTTGGAGTCATCTTCCAACACTACACTTGCTTGAGACAGGAGGTCCATATTTTGGTAAAGGTTTGCTTTCTGGGAACCACTCAGAAAATTAAAGCTTAAAATCTGCCAAGTCTGTAAACACTTATGGATAGATGCTGCCAATGACTATGATGTCAGGAGAGGGCATCTGGAGGAAAAGATTCATTCTCAGCCACAGTACAGCTACCTCATATTCAGTGACAGCCAGGATGGGGATGAGAAGCAGGCAAGATGTCACACATCCCATTCTCCTCCTGACTCCCAAGCTAATGATGTGGAAAGAATTCAGCAGGGAAGGTCTGCCAGTACCCCAAGCCAGCAAGGTTGCTCACTCAAAAGTTGTTGGGTTCATAAATTTGGAATGCCTACCAGGAATAAAGCTACTTCAGACTTCAAATAACTTTAAAAATAGTCATTATAAACTTCAGCACTTCTATCCCTTTCTCTGGAACCTTTGGGGAAGATGATTAAGACATTTATATAAAGTCTTGCAAAAGACATTTTTAAAGACTTTCTTCTCCAAAAATTGGGGGAAGATAACAGCCCCTTTGGGATCTGGCAAGCCCAGCTGCAGTTAGAGAAAGCAGAATATGGCTGCCGAGCTGCCTTTTCTTCATTCTGACTTTACAGATAGGAAATTTTGTTGCCTCTGTGGCAGCAAGATGCAGAGGCTGGAGAAAGCTGCTGCACGCTGGCCGGGAGCTTGCCCACGCCATACAAGATGTGCAGCACCTCAGGTCTGCACAGCTCGACCAGGAAACGTCACACTGCACAAACAAGTCGCTACAGGAGCCTCCCCTGATCACAGAGCTGTTTGCTTGCACAGTCTGTCCCTAGCTCCATGTGAGGAGGCAGCACCTTCGAGCGTGTCTGAACAGCTCTTCAGCCTTGGCTCTGGCTAACCAAGGTGGGAAAGTGCATTTCACAACCAGGGCTCCTTCCTATGCCCAGCATCTTGCACACAGCTTCATCTCACTCCTGAACAGCTTCACATCACCACCCCTTGTCACCTCTCACAATTTGCTGTCTCCAAAAGCTAATATCTCTGGTCCAGAAAAGCCAGAGCCAGCTCCACAAGGCTGGCCTGATCCTACCTCTAAGAGAGTCTGCCCTGACACCGACTAACCACACTGCTCATTTGCTCCCCAGGAAATCACAAGGCACAGCTCAAAGCAGGCTCTTCCATGGTACCCTTGAGGGTGGCTGTTGAAATATGTCCAATGGAACAGGCAAAGTCAAGACTTCCCCCTCCATCAGAGTGGATAAATAAATAAAACCTAATTAAAATCTGTTTTCTCACAGTACTGGCAGCCTGGGTGCTCAGCAGCAGACTTGACCTTACTAGCATACATGAAATGCACATCTCCTAGACCTCAAGGCATATCTTTCAGCTGGCTCTTCCTGCAGGTCCTCCAGGAGGTCCCATCTATACTGTCTGCACTGGGCTGGTTCAGCTACAGGAGCAAACCCTCAACTCTATCAACTGCTATTACAGAAAGAGCAGATTTTGCTCTGACACAACTGCCAACAGCTGGCACGGTACAACCCACAACCTTTTCTTCACACTCTGGTGGCACAAGCAGATGTTGAGCAAGAGGAATCTGTGTGGTCACACCTCCATCAGACCAGAGAGGTTTTCAAGGTGAGGGATGGTGCCCAGGCTCTATCAGATGAATCCTACTAAGAGATGATCACAAGTCATCAGTGCTCTGCAGGAACTCTAACAGATCAACCCATGCTGCAGAACTGAGGCTCGACAGGGATACCTGAGCATCATCAGTAACAAGGCTGAAGTCCCAATAAAGGTTCCATTTTTAGTTTTTCCCCCAGTTAGGCCTTCTGGAATCAAGGGGAAAAATAAAAAAAGAAGTACATTTTCTGGTGCAAAACTTACAATTTAAGGTAGTAGTGCCAGAACTGAGACACACAATAAACAAGGAGTTTACTATGTACACCACACACAGTTTTTTCCTACAGGGTAACAAGGGCACAAAGCAAGTGGAAAAAAACAACAACATATGACCCAGTATTTATGCACACTAGTTGTGGGCTCCATTGAGTGAGCAAGTGGCCTCTCAGACTCGAAATAATCCAGCTTTCCCCAACTTTCAGAGGAGCCCAAACAGGCCACTTACTGATATTCCATCAGAGCAGCAGAAGACTCTGCTGAAAGCTTTGCTTTTTAAATTCAAACTTTGTATTGAAAAGCAGCCTTAAACGTTCCAACTGATGCAGCACAGTCAGTTGACAAGAAGCTGTAGACTGCAGGGTGGAACATGAAACAGAGCAGCAGCCTCTGCAAACTCGCTTCTTATACCAACAGCACACAGGCAGACTTCCTCACATAAGGACAATTTAAATGTGAACTGTTTGCTTGTTTCACAGACATCATACAGGCCTGATCCATTCCATTAGTAGTGCTTCAAAGAAATACATTTTCAGCTGCAAACACATTTTCAAAGGTCAGGCAGGCAATCCTCTGTTCACACTCTCATGTCTGTGCACAACTATTGCACCAAGTATTTCTTCCTGCAGCTTCCCACCTGTGAGTTAACTAATACTTCATGTTTTGATGGCCATTCTACATGAAGCTACACCTCAAGAAAACTCAGCAGCTCCTCTGAAGACACTGGGACCAGCCGTGCCTGACCTGCACACTGCTAGAGGACAGTAAGGACAACATCATACCTGCCAGGAAAGGGAGGGAGGGAGAAGAGAAGAATGAACTCCATCATGGATCACAAGCTTTAGAGACAGGTGCAGCACAACTGGTAGTGATCCCATCAAAGCATGCCCTGTACCCACCTGACACATAGTTCTGCACACCCAGCCTAAACCTGGCCTCGCTGAAAGGGAGACTGCTGCAACGTGCAGCCAAAATGTGTGTAGCAAAAGCAGATCCTGCCCCAAGTCAGCACCAGGGCAAAGGGAACTCCTTAAAAATTAGACTACATAGGGCTGCAGGGGGACATCTGAATTATCTTGGGTTTTCAGGACAAACCTCTGCTCAGGGAAATGTTGAAGATGCTTTGAGAGGCAAAGAGCTGTCATTCACTTGACAGCTGAGGCAGTACATTCATAGATTCATAGAATACCAGGTTGGAAGGGACCTCAAGGATCACCTAGTCCAGCCTTTCAGGGTAAGAAAACAGTTTAAAGGAGACGGCCCAGCACTCTGTGTCAAGCTGGGCCTTGAAACTCTAACGTTGGGGAATCCATCACCTCCCTTGGGACTTTACTCCAACCTTAAATAATTTGAACGGTGATGCAATTTTTCTTGGCATCCAGTCCAAATCTCCCCAGTAGCAGCTTGTCCCCATTACCCCTTGTCTTTACCAGGTGGCTCTTTGTAAAAAGGGAGTCTCCCTTCTCTGGACGTTTTCCAGCCTGCCTGCATCCTTCTTGTATAGCAGAGACTAAAACCGTAGCCAGCACTCAAGGCATGGCCTGACCAGTGCTGAGCAGAGTGGGAAAGTGACATCTGTATCCCTGCTTGTGATGCTCTTATTAATGCAGCTCAGCATCCTCTTGGCTTTCTTTGCCACTGCACCACACTGTACTCTTTATGTTAAGCCTTCTGTCCACCAAGACCTCCAGGTGGCTACCAGGCTGAGCTGCATAACAACACTGGTTATGTGTTCCCAGGTGCAAGACCCAGGATCTCTTTCCTGATTTAAATTCTGCCATTCAGTGGAAATATTTTATGACGAAGCCGTCGTAGCTTTGAACCCAAACCTCCGAGCTGTCCAGCTGCACAGTCCACCTTCAGACTGTGTTGTCTGCAGTAAGAATGGCCTCAGCCACACTTCAGCATAACCAGCACAGCTGAAGGCAGCAGAAAAGCTAAAAAGGCACAAAGTTCACAGCAGGCTTTTCTCATAGGCACTGCAATTAACTCAGCAGTTATTGCATATGGAAAGATGCAGTCTTTAGAGGATAATTAATAACAACAACAATAATAATAAACAAGTCATGTCAAAGACTACAACAAAGACTAATAACTCTTGGTAGCTATAATATTAGTAATAGCTGTTAATTTACAAACACTAATTCAATTTAAGAATGGGTTTTCTTTTTTCCTTTTTTTTTTTTTTTTTTTTTTCAGTCGAGCAGCTTTGGAAGTTGAGGCAAACCCCACACACTGCCCCTGTGTTCCTGGCTAGAATTCTTTTGGGGTCATAGACAGGAATTATGAAAATTATTCTCAACTTATAGACATGAGACTGCAAGGGATTGCACAAGGAACTGCAGGGCGCCTGAGGAGCTGCAGAGCCGGCAGTGACCACAGCCCCCCGGCTGGGCCCTTCGCTTCCCTGCCGTGCACAGCCCACCCAGACCTCTGTAGAAACCGAATTCTTCTTGCTTGGAAGGGTTCGTGAGCGCAGGCTGCTACACGGCTGTTGCTCTCGCAGGGAATCCAGCTGACTCTGGCGCCCAGAGAGACAACTTCGTGAAGTTACTCCCGAGGATGCAAAGATCGAATCCTTTATCTCGTTAGCGTTCGCTTAACAGAGAAGGGAAGAGGGATACCCAGAAGATGGCTGCTGAAAGTGGACGCCCGTATTTCGGCACTAATTGCAGAGCATGTCCAAGCACGCCGGCGCAGCTGGATTTCCCAGTACAGGGCGATCAGCACAGAGCCCCCAGCACAGAGCCCCCAGCCCCGCGCCTGCCCCGCGTCCAGGAGCAGCCAGGCAGGGCTTGGCGCACACCGGCCAGACCCCCTCCCAGCCCGGGCCTGAGGCGAGGCCGCCTGGGCGCAGCCTCTGCCGCCCCGTCCCTACCTTCCCGCTGGAAGAGCTGCGCTGAGGCGGCCAGGAGGGCGGCCAGGAGCGCGGGCAGCAGCGCGGGCAGCAGCGCGGCCAGGCGGGGGCGGTCCCCGCATGGGCCCGGCGCCGAAGCGGGCGCCGCTCCCTCAGCGCCGTTTCCTGCTCCACCTCGCACCTGGATGGGCGGGCCGGGACGGGGCGCGGCGGGCCGGGACCGGGCGGGGGCGGGCTCGGGCTCGGCTCTCGTTGGCGCTGTCGGTAGCTGCAGATGCTGGAGAGGCGCTCCTGCTGTCACACAAACCTCTGACGCTGCCCCCTGCCCATTTCCGACCTCGCTAACTCCTGCCCAACGCGTCTGGGATTCCCGCGCAAGTTGCCCTCGGCCTCCCCGTCTGGCCGACCTCTACCTGCTGCTGGCTCCTAGCACCAGCAGTGTGCTCATGTCCTTGGCACAGCGACACACCTTGAGCGCCGTGCTGCATGTTGGGGCCCTCAGGAAGGGCTCCGGAGCTCTGCAGTGGGCCCAGAGCGGGGCGATGAGGCTGGGGAAGGCTCTGGAGCTCTGCAGTGGGCCCAGAGCGGGGCGATGAGGCTGGGCTAAGGCTCTGAAGAGCAGGCCTGGTGAGGGGCAGCTGAGGGCACTACAGTTCAGTTGGCAGAAACGCAGGCCGAGAGGAGACCTCACTCTAACAGCTACCTGAAAGGAGGTTGTAGCTCCATGGTCTCTTCTCCCAAGTAACAAGCAGCAGAACGAGAGGAAGCAGCCCCAGGATGGACCAGGGGAAGCATAGTTTGGACTTCGGGGAGCATTTCTTCACAGAAAGGCTCATGGACGCCTGGCGCAGGCTGCCCGGGGCAGTGGTGGAGTCCTCACCCCGGAGGGACTGAGCAGCTGTGTCCATGTGCTGCTGAGGGACACTGTAGTGGTGACCTGGCAGTGCTGAGCTGATGCTTGGACCCCACAATCACAGAGGTGCTGCCCAAAGGACTCCAATCCTGTGAAATTCAGCCATCGGAGTGCCCAGGGAGTGAACTGACTCTTGCCAGCACAGGGCACTTGTTGCGTGCTCCTTGGGCGGCTCAGTGAGCCTGACAGAGCTGGCTGCAAGCTGCTTCGGGTCACACACAATGAACTCCATGTCTGAGTGTCAGGCTACGCCAGCTTCTCACCACCCCTACGGAATCCACCCCCAGCCCTTTCAGGATTCACTGAGCTCATCTTGCTGTTGAGGGGCAAAAGAGGGTAGAAACCACCAACCTGCGAATGACTCAGGTGAGCCTTCTCCCGTTATAACAAAGTGCACCTTCAGAGGTGGCTCTGGGTGTGAGGTTCCTGGGTGTGCTCTCAGCAGAATACTTCCAGGCTGGCTGAGGGGGCTCTGCCCATGTCCTCTGTGGTTATTTAAGGTGGGGGAAAAAAGAAGGGGGCAGAATCTGTCATTGACAGCTGTGGGTAGGAACAACAGCAGCTCAGGCCTTGCTGTGTTCCTTTAGCCGTGTTACACACAGTGAATGTGAAGGTAAGGAAGCTGAAGGGGGAGATGTGCTCCTCAGACAGTTTGGTTTCCAGTTTGTGTGCTTCTGTTTATAGCTTCTCAGAGTTATCATAGAACGGTAAGGTTGGAAGGGACCTCAAAGCTCAGCCAGTTCCAACCCCCTGCCATAGGCAGGGACACCTCCCACTAGTACAGGTCACTCAAGGCCTCGTCCAACCTGGCCTTGAACATCTCCAGGGAGGTTGTGGAGCACAGAATCACAGAATGTGATCTTCAATCGCATTGAGTGATTCTGTGCTCCACAACCTCCCTGGGTAACCTGTGCCAGTGTCTCACCACCCTCACTGTAAAGAACTTCCTCCTAACATCCACTTTCAATCTCCCCTCTGACAGTTCAAACCCATTGCCCCTTGTCCTGGCATTGCAAGACCTTGTCACTAGTCCCTCACTTTTCCTGTGAAGTGCTCTGTAATTTATAGGGCATCTCCGGGCAGAGGATACAATTCCCATGGACAAAGGAGGAACATTTCTGACTGTCCAACACATACATGTTTTTCCTCATTTCCCCCTGATTTTATCTCTTTCCTTGCTAAACTCACATTCCCAAGATGATTAATGCCAGCTCCTCTTCAGCAGTGTATTGACATGACTGTGGTCAGCCAGTCAGTAAAGCTTCCCACTGAGCCATGATCCATGGGCCACAGGAAATGGCTGCTACAAAGCAGTTCAGGTCTTGTGGAAGAATGCTATGAAGATGACAAATAATGTTAACAAGGATTAAGCCCTCTGATTTTCTACACCATTCCCAGCTGGCCCCAGGTGTTAAGCTAATGAGAGGTGAAAGGCAAATTAGCCAGTTTGGATGGAGCTCTCACCGTGTGTGGGCACACTCTGCCTGCAGACACAGTTATTTCTCAGCCCGTGGGAGCTTTGGGCTGTAGACTTGCAGAGCACATTAAACTGATCTAGTAAGGCAGCTCCCCAAATTAGACCCAGCTGACCCTTGTTCCCTTCTGAGGAAATGGCTGTAGAGCAGGGAGGAGGAGTGTAAAATGCTATGCACTGTTCTCACTCACGTCCAGCCTGAGCTGGTGAGTCTGCTTTTAAATGTTTTTGCATTTAACCCACATTACAACTAAATCAGGATCCTTCCTGTCGCTGTCAGTATCTAAGCGTAACCAGAAAGAAAGGGAAAACAGAAATGTCTGCAGCACCAAAAAATAATAATATTAACAAATAAATAAAATTAACATGGAACAACTGGGAAAAAGCCCCAAACAACCCTTTTGTCTTCAGACTGACTTACAGAGTTGTTCATTAGCTGCATCAGCCAAAATAGGCAGGTGGACAACCTGACAGTATCACAGGAGTATTCACCTTCTCCAGAAAACACTTTGAAGTGAAAGTTGACAGCTACTTCAAAGGATTTTTTGCCAAAAGGTGTGTGAAAGGAGAGTCTCTTACTCTTCCTCCAGTGTTCTTTGTTCTTCATTTTCAAAACAAGGGTAAAGCAATTAAAGTCACAGGAAACCAGAAGAAGTTATTTGTGTGCTGTGGGATAACTGCTTAGCTTGCCACAGAACACCAATTTGAGTTAATTTAATGCACTGCAGGAGAAGGGTTGGGATGCTCACAACCAAGAGATGTTTATGTTATCTCTGGGAATGAAGGTCTGTGGAGCTGGCCTGCCAAGTGGCTAAAAGAGGGAGTCTGGTGAGGAAAAGACAGCCCTGCTGTGAAACTGGTGAGGCAAGGCTGGAACAGCAAAAACATGCACCTTCCAAACTGATTTTGGCAGCTGTGGTGCCAGAGCAAAGGCCTTTGCCTAATCAACTGCCTTTTGAGTACCAAAGTTGACATCCCTCGGCGTGACCAGGAGCCAGAGCACAGGCTAAAGAGCCATGGCTGTGCTGCTCACCAACCAAACCGTGCTGAAGCACAGGGGGAACGCCTCTCCAGCAGGACAGACTGGGAGTCGAGCCCAGATGAGGATGGGCAATGGGCTGTGCTGCTTTTCTTCCACCTCTAGGGATGTCCCCTTGGTAAGAGTTGCAGCTTCAATCTGCGGCTGAACCTTTGCTGCATTGTTGTTGCTGCTGCTGAACACCTATGCTACTGCAAAGAGCTGTGGCTCTGACTTTGTCAGATGTTACCTGGGATTTATTAACTTGAGCTCAGTCACCCACAGGTAGTGCATTTGTGGCTGGCAGTCCTCAATCTGTTGTAGCTGTTGCTTTAATAAATTAAACCTACCCACTATTTTAACTTGCCAGACCTGTTTCAGTGCAAGACCTTATTTGAGCACTGAATAGATGCAAACAATTTTGTCAGAGAATTCCAGTAAGAGATGTGGGGCTCTGAGACAGGCAGATGTTGGGTGGGATCTTACCCATAACATGACACACACTTAGCAGATCAACTCTTGTAACTAGACTGACAATTCTTCACTTCTGGTCCTCACTCTCTGCAGACAGAGGAGAAAAGTCTGACTTTAGCAGGGTACCTACTTAACAGCATTTGCCTTCAGAGCCTGCCTTCTTACCTGCTAGAGCCTGGAATGTGGTAAACCTCTATTTGTGCTGTACTTCGTGGGTCAGGGAGATTTGGGATAGATATGTGGAACAGCTCTTTAATTTTAACCCTGCCAACACCCAGGACTGTGCCACAGCCTCCTGGCATGTCTATTGGTGGAAGCTGACTCCTTCACTGTAGCTGATACTACAGCAGGCAGGGTTGCTACCAGAGCAAGGGCATGCATGAGCTGTGTCAGCCTTAGGGAAGTCACTGGCAAATGGCACTGGCATTTTGTGTTGGTGGCTTTTTCCCCCTGGAGTTTACCTGTGCAGCCAGACAGTGTTTTCTGACTCCAAATGGCCATTTCTGCAGGCTTTCCCATACTAAATAGTTTAAGCATCTTAATCCAGCTATCTGCATTGTTGATGTCTGAATCCACAAGGAAGTGACTCTCATAACAGTGAGTCCATCACTACACAGAGGTCTCTGAAGAGCAGTCACGCTGCTGTCACACTGGGGAGGTTGCATGGACTGTGTCCATCCCTCAGGCTATCAGCTCCAAAGCAGAGGGAATGAACCTACCTGTCTCACAAGAGTTAGACAGCAGAATCAACGAGTTTCCAGGCTTCTCAATATCTTGTTCTTTAATCTGTAAGGTGTCTCTAAATTCTGGTCTCATTTTGGATTTTCTCCTTCTTTGAAGATGAGTATTCCTGTCTCCATTTCTGTAACGGCCAGGAGCTGTCTGGGGCTGGCATAAATGGACTGGCTTTTTGTAACCACATTGCCAAAGAAACAAAAGCTGCAAAGCAGCTGCATGGACTCGCTAGAGGATGAGCTGTCTGTTGTTACTGAGGTATTTACTCACAAGGCAAACATCTACAGACTGTGTCACAACTGGTTTCTGCCCAGAGCTTTCCATTCCAAAGTCCCTAGCATTTAAGAAGCAGGATACAAATCTCACTGAGAGGAGCCCACTTGTGTGTGAAACACAGAATCACAGGTTGGTTTGGGCTGGAAGGGACCTTTAAATGTGATCTAATCCAACCCCCTTGCAGTGAGCAGGGACACCTTCATCTAGATCAGGTTGCTCAGGTCCCCATCCAACCTGACTTGAATGCTTCCAAGGATGAGGCATCTACCACCTCTGCAACCTGTGACAGTGTTTCAGCACCCGCAGTGCAAAAGGTGTCTGCCTTCTCTCTAGTCTAAATGTGCCCTCTTTTAGTTGAAAACCATCACCCTTTATCCTGTCACAACGGGCCCTGATGGAAAGACTCTCCCCAGCTTTCTTACAAGGCCTCTTTAAAGGCCTTGTAAGGCTTTGAAAGGCTGGGATGCATTCAGAAGGCTGCTAAGAGCTGTGCCCTGAGCAGAGGAGTTGAATAACAAGCTGCACAGTCACTCTGTTCCTGGCCGACCTGCTCAGTCAAATAAAGGTTACTCATCCACATGAAGATGAGCAGGATTTATCCCTGAGCATGCTTCATAAAGCAGACAGCTCACCGTTTTCCTGTGAAGAGTATGGGAGAGAAACTGCTGCCCTCGGGACCCTCCTTTTGGCTTTGCTATAAAGTTCTTGTTTTCTTCTTGCTCCCTTAAGCTGGCTTGGGAGCTGACCCAGAAGCAGGACTTCATAAGGGGCCTACCTGCCCACTTTTGGCTTTTGTGGTGTGTGAAATGGAGGGGAGAAGCAGCAACCTATTAGCAGCCCAGAGTGGTGGTTTGGCTGGTTTGTACCCATCTGCTCCCAAACGGTGCTGCCGCTGCTTCAGTATGGAATGTTTTACCTTTCCTTGAGACACAGTGGCCTGCTTGCACAGGAAGGGAGTTCTCCTGTATCATACAGGCAGGCAAAGGAGACAGCAGAGTCTCAGAGCTTGGGCATTTTTGAGCCTCTGGGAAGAAACCCATTTTTTTGTCAGGGAGAAGTCGTATTTCATCATCTTTTATGTGTCGCTGACTGCAATCATAACAAAGCAGCTTCCCAGCAGGAAGATTCCTCCCTGCACAAGGGCTGCTTACTTACTGCATGCTGTATGGAGCTCTCTGTCAGCTCATAAAGACATCATGGGTACAGATGTTCAGTCTCTGATAGCAGAAGATATAAATAGTCTGGCTTGTAAACGACGTGTAGAATGGGATATTACTCACAAATGCCCTTACCTAAAGACAGTGTGAGTCACACTGGCACTCCAGGGGAGACCACCGCTTCCCCACGACTCTCACACTGGCACCAGAGCAATGGCTGCTTTAGAGATGGGGGTTGTTACTGCTCTGTCTTCATTATTAGCTGAATGAGCATAGCAAAGTCAGAAAGAACTTGAGCCAAGGAGGCTCCTTCCTTGAGCTGTGCACACAGCCTAACATTCCCATGCCCTTGTAAAGGTCCGTGGCCTCCTTAGGAGAGCGGATCGGATGCCTGCTGCAGAACGTTCTGCCTTTAAATGGGTTGTGCTAGGGACTGAGATCCAATTCACACAGCCACTAGTTGTGCCTCCTAGCTCAGAGCTGGGAGACCACCACTGCTTACTGGCAGCTGGTGAAAGCTGCAGGTTACACAGTGAGAAGCAGTAGAAGCAGCTTATTTTTACTGCACACTCCCAGACTCATTAGTTTGCATCCCAGTTTTGTTTACTTCGCCACTGTAGGGAGAGTAAGCAAAATATCTTTGTCATCATTCTTCCCTCCTGGAGACACAGTTGTCATCAATACTTCCTGTGGCTGAACAAATCATTAAAAATGAATCATTTCTGCAATTAATCCAGTCTTGTCTCCCACTTACACTCCCACTGCCAGAGGAGCACCAATTTCTTCTGAATTCTTAACTTTATTTGATACATCTTAATGATGTTCCTGCTCTGCGGATTGGATGTCGATAAAGTAATGATTCACATTTGCTAGCACGGATGTTGTTTCCTAGTGGCTGGGCAAACCTCTCCACTCCTGTCCTCTGTAAGCCCTGGCTGGATAATCTGCAGTCACTTTGAGTCCCAGAGCAGCCAGCCACAAGTGCAGGGCTTCATTTTGTGAAGTCAGGCATGCAAACTCCGAAAATTCACTTTGGACCTTATGGGAACTCAGAAACCCTGAGTTATCCCCATGCCTGCCAGCAAACGACCAGGGAAGGTGGGAGAGCACATCCAGAGTGATTGCACTGACAATGCCAACGACTCTTGCCTTGTGCCCTGCTCATCTGAACAGCTTTTTCCACTCTGTCAAGCACTGCTGGCGCAGGCAGGCCTCTCTCTCTCTCTCAGGCTGCTGTAGAAAAGACATTCTTCTTTCCAAATTCTGGCATTTTTCTTTAGCTAACACATCCCCAGCAGAGAAAAAGCAAACTTTTGTACTGCTGATATAAGCAGTTTAGAGCTTCTTTAGCCAGTCCATAAGAGTAATGAGGAATCAGAATTGCTTCTGGCCACCATGTGGCCAGACCCCACCGACTGATTTTAACCTGAGCTTTTCCTTTGACTTCAGGGGCAGATGAATTCAGTCCTGGCTCCTTCTAGCAGATGGTTGCTTTGCTAAAAAACAACCAACAAACAAAAAACACAAAAAGAAAACCAACATTTCTTTAGCAGAGGGAGAAGTGTACTCACCTCCCTCAGGCCTTAGCTCACTTTCAGAGGCAGTAGTTTTACAGCTTTGTATCAGCCTTCAACAAAAATCTCTTCTCATCAAGCTTCTGGAAATGTCATAGCTAATTCAAACCTAAGGCTTAGGGTTTCCTAAAAGCTGAAGCACAATTATTGCCTTGTTCTTTGTGAGACTTTCAGGTGTGATTTTAAATCAGTTAGATGCTTAATGTTACTTAAAAAATAATGTATCAAACTCAATGCAATAAAAAAATACATTGTGGTGGTTTGGCCCTGGCTAGGGGCCAGGTGCCCACCAAAGCTACATCACTGCAAACCACAGCACAGTGAAAGATGCTCTGGAAGAATTAACTCCAGCTCAGCCAAACCTGACACATACAGTAATAATACAAGCAGTCTAATACAACATAACCCCAAAATTGTACCACCAAAAGCTGATTTTGGTGTGGAATCTACAGGCACTGTAGATGGGGAAAGTCCTTCCTCCAACTACCAAAAAGCTCTTTGCTGGAGGAGTATCTCCTCAGAAGCATGCCCATGGCAACGCCAGGTCTCACCCTGTTGTGTGGGAGGCAGTGCTACTGTGAAAGACCCAGAACAGCTACGGAATTGTTTTCCTTTCCTTGATTTACAGCTACAGGCTTGAGGGCAGCTGGAAGAGGTTCTAGCAGAGGAGCAGCACCCCAGGAGGTGCTCTGCTGGCAGGCAGAGGTGAAAGATCAAAGGGTTTAGCTCCAGTTTGAGGGTTGCCATGGTCAGTGCAGTCTGCTGCCCAAAGCGACCTGCTCAGGGGCCTGCAGCACCTTGTATTGGTGCCAGGATTTCATGCAAGGGACGTGGGGTGCTGAGCTCTTGCCCTGCCTTCAGCTTCTCCTTCCCCACCAGTGCTGAGCTCTCTCCTGGCTTCATCCCTATCTTTCCTTCTCTGCAGATTTTTTGCTTTGCCACAGATCTTACTCACCTGCCCAGCCTTTGTTTTCTGTTCTGTCGCTAACACGCTCAAATACTCACTTGATAAAGCATTTCCCCTCTGATTCTCCCTCCTCCAAGCGTTATTCATCACCTGCTGCTTTTCCAAGGGCGCCTCCTGGGATTAATCATGGGACACAAGCAGGGCAGCCTTGCAATCTCCTTCACAAGTCTGCCTCTCCTGCTGTTATTTGTCTGGGTTTTTTGCGTTTTGGCTCACTTTTATACTTGCATTTGTTGTTGTGAGTGCCAGAGCTCCGTCAAAAAAGGCTTAAGGTATGTTTAAGTAGTTCAGCTGAAGGAGGTTTCTGTGATCACAGTCAGGTATGGACTCTTTTAACGGCCCACTTGGCAGGCAAGAGGGGCAGGAATGACCTACTGTGGTAGGCTGAGCCCCGGGGCAGAGTATGCGACCAGCTGGAGACAAGGCAAGGGCTAAGTCCTCCCCAGCTTGGACCAAGCCATGTTCTGTCTGAGGCTTAACATGGCAACACATCTGTGAAGCTAGAGAAGAAAGCCTGTTGAGGTGTTGACAGAAATGATTCTCTAAACACCAAGGTTAAACAGATGAATAAAAAAAAGTTATAAACATTCTAAGAGGCATTATGGGGCCCAGGAAAAAAACTCCCTCAGCGTCCCAGAGCCATTTCTTGTCCGTGTAGAAAATAACCACACAACCCTGAGCAGAACTTTTAAAGCAACTTTGTAAAAGTAATTGTGTTAAACTATCCCAGTAAATAATCTGGTCTCTACCAATGGACACCACTGATTTGTGCACAGGCAGCAGTGTCTCTCTTTGTGGAAACAGGTGTGTGGGATGGCTTTAGCTGAAACTCTCCTGCTTAGCTAGAAATAAATGAAGGAGGCTGTCTAGCACAGAGGTGCTCTTTCCCCTGCTGTTTTTCAACAGGGAGGGTTTGCACTGGTACAGAAATGCTTGTGCAAAGGGTTCACTCCCCATTTTCTCATCTTGGAGAGGGAATCGTTGCTGCATGCATCAGAGCCCCAGAAAGTCAAGCTTTTTTTCTGAAGAGGGCCCTTGTGCCGAGGGAACAATTACAGGGTTAGCAGGTTTCTAGATAATGACCCTGAAGGAAGCTCTTAGCAGAATAGATTTCCTGTTATTGTAACCTTGTTCCGGGGTTGTAACTGGTCCTGTGAGATCCAGCGCTTTCCATTATGCACCACAGATTGCTTTGATGCAGAAAGCATTTGCTCATGTTGATTGTAAAGTGAGAAGGAAACTCACACCCTAATCCAGTTTAAAATCTAGGCAGCAGATGGATGTTGATTAGAGCGTGGCATAGCCACCAACACATCCACCTAAGCCCAGGCACCAGATCAGGCAGCAGGCAGCTTGGTACCTGGCAGTGCTGGGGGAAAGGAGCAGCACCCACTCCCTCGCGGGGCTATTGATTCTAATTAATCCACCTCCCTTACCCGCTGGAAACCTGCTCCTCTCTGTGCATTGTGCATATTTAAACCACCTACAGGTGGGATGGGAAAAGGCGTTCGGGTGAAAATGCGGGCAGAGAGCAGGGTGGCAGTGTGTGAAGGAACACCGATTATAAGGGCTGGGCTGGCTTGGAAGGAGCTGGGCGAGCTGCAGGGCGGACCAAAGGCAGGAGCAGTGGCAGGAACAGCGAGGGGGAGCGGGGGAAAGCAGGCAAAGCCAAGGGAAGGTATTAGCGGGGAGCAGCGTGAGCGCTAATGGGCAATGATGATGCTAAGCCTGCAGAGAAGCAGCATTGCCCTTCACAGGTCAGACCTCTCCGAACAGCAGAGGACTCGACTCTGCTCGGCGGCTTTTGCTAAGACGAAGCAGCAAGAGGGCCCCTTTGTTTCAGGTCTCATTGCAGTTTCCACTTTAAAAAGCCACCTACCCCAGGGGTCTTTTTGTTACCGTTGTAGGTACAGATGTCAGGAGCTGCCAGAGCAGGGGTCTTTTATCTTGCTACAGGCACTTGCCTGGCCCATGTCCCTGTAGTGCCTGCACAGAGCAAAAATTCCACCTCAGAGATCGAAAACAGAGGGAAAATGATGCTCAAGTTCAATCAGACAGCAACCACAAAGTAAGGAGCAATAGGACAGGAGGAAACAGCCTCAGGTTGCACCAGGGGATGATTAGATTGGATATCAGGAAAAAAAAACTATTCACTGAAAGGGTTGTTAAGCCCTGGAGCAGCCTGCCCTGGCAAGTGGTGGAGTCACCATCCCTGGAGGGATTTAAAAGCTATGTAAATGTGGTGCTGAGGGATGTGGTTTAGTGGTGACCTGGCAGTGCTGGGTTAATGGTTGAAATCAATGATCTTAAAGATCTTTTCCGACCTAAACAACTCTATAATTCTAAACCCCAGCAGTTATTAAAGCTTCCCTGGTTGTTGCTAGGTGAGAGGCATCCTGCATGAACTCCATCACTGAGGTCAGTTAACTGCTATCCTCCAGCAAGCTCCTTTGAACTGAAGCTTGTGCGAAAACAAAGAGGCGAGATGCTTGTTCTCTTCATTCAAGAGCGCTTCGAGATGTTGATTGAGATGAGCCCTAATCATAGCTTTTAACTTCTTTTCATTCCTAAGTAGAAAGGAGCTTTGGACAATAGTTTTAGGACTAAGAAGGACACCGAGTTTTTAAGAGAAGGAAAATGCATCCAATGTCATTTGAAATAGCAATGCAGAAAGGTTTGCTCCCTCCTCCCTCCTTTACATCACTTTTTCATCGCAAATGAGTGTGTTGAATGACGTTGTAGTTCATGCCCAACTAAAAGGTAGGGTCCCCAGGTGCAGCAGCAGAATAAGGCACATTTCTGTTCAGATTTGGGATTTGGTGCAAGTGAAGGAGAAAGACAGGAGGGGTGCTAAGGTCTGAAAGAGTGCAGCAGAGAAAGCGAAAAGGGGAGGCAAAAGATGATATGTAGGTGTGAAGGTAAGGATGTTTTCTCACTAGTAAATGTGCCAAGAAAGCTGGATTCATTTAAAAGGTCGTTGGGAAAAAGTCAGGTGAAAAATGTTGTGATAATTGAAATCCAAAGTTTTGTGCTTATGGTTTCACCCTGGCTTTCTGTCAGCTCAGCCAACCAGCTCCTGGGCAAGCAGCTGAAAAGGAGCTACAGCATCCATCTCCAAAATGAGGGAGTCCAGCTCTGTCCTCTCACCCCAAAGGTGTGTTCCCCAAAGTCCAGGCTTCTGTGGGAAGGGGACAGAAATGTCAGTCTTGAGTATACAGAACAAGCAGGGTAGTGCTGCACCTGGAGAGAAGTCATTGTGGGACTTCTTGCAGAAACAAAACTGTTACCTTTCCTCCTGCTCCTTCCCAGCTGTGATCTGTCTCCTCCTGCCTAAGAAGCTGCTGAAGGCCTCTGTGAAGTGCTTTATGCTTTCTGTTCGTTTAACTTGGCACACTGTTCCTCAGCCTTTCCATGGTGTGAAAGCCAATGCTTGATTTTGGGGTCAGCCCAAAAGGGATTGCTCTTTATTGCATTATAATCCTACAGTAATGCAGTGTATTATTTCATCCACCCTCAAACAGCTTTCCACCAGCAAAAAAACCGAAGCCTTTATGCTTCCTTTGCAGGCATCCTGCTGGTGAAGCAGGCAATTAGCTATTTGTCAGAGGAGGGAGCACCCTAAATGAGTATCTCAGCTGGTGAACCATTTGCCTTTTGAGCTCAGCAGTCTGCACCTTCTGGGAGTAGTGGACACCCCAGCCTAACACACTGGAATAACAGGGGCTGCCTGCAGATACCAGTGCAGTGCAAAATAATTGGATCCACGGGCTTGGTTCTCACCCCAAAAAAGCACAGACATTTTTTCCCTAGTTATCCTCTCCCTCTGAAGGACCTTTCCCAGCCTGCTGCAGGTGACACATAGAGGAGAAGGCATTCAGCAGCTCTTTCAAACCACAGCACCATTGCTACAGGGTGCTTCTTACTGACTCCATCAGCAGTAGCTTTCAAGGGTCTCTCTTCAGAGCTGTGGAGTCCCTGCAGGTGATGTGCAACAGGAGACCTTCAGGCTGCTGGAGAAGCCTTATGTAGAAGCCAGTGTGATTCTACAGCTAGAGCCAAGATACGATTTGCTCCCATTTCTGGGGCTGGAATTCTGCCTTAGCAGCAGAAGAGGCAAGTGTTGCCCATGAGAGAAGTCTGTAGAACAGGAGGAATGGTTGGGGAAGAAAACAATTGTTAATTGTGTGAGCTAAAACCCCACTCAGGTGCCCAAAGAAAGGCACCAGCAACTGCTGGATTTTCCTGCTACTCATTTTTCCTGCTAGAGCTTCCCGCAGGAAGGGTTAAGCTGTGCCCTTATGTCAAGATTTGCCAGGGTTTGCATTTTATCTGCTCTGCCAGAAGGGCAGGTGGCAAAGGAGCCCAGCAGTGGGTTTATGCAGCTCTAACAGGAAGTGGAACGGCAGCGGTGTGGATGCTGACTGGGGGAGTTGTGTCTTCAGTGTGGCACTGCTCACTCAGCTGCCTCAGCTGCCTTTCCCCTCCAGACAAACCACTCCACTGCAGCCCTCGTTAGCTGCCTTGTTTTTGTGTTAGACAGAAATATCTGTGCCTTGTTTCCATGCCTACTCGCATTGACAGAGTCAGTGCTCAGATTCCAAGCTGACCAATCCAAGAGAGGGTTGCTAAGAGCATGACACCAAAGCAGTACACCTCCTGCAGCCCGTCTTTGGCCCTGGCTCTTACCTCCCAGAAGTTATTGAGGAAGAGAAGTCAGCAAAACCCCCAGGCCAAGCTGAGGGAATGGTTCCGATTTTTTAATGATGTTCAATGACATGAAAATGTTACCATGGAAACAAGTTACCCAAGGTGTTCTATCTGCTGTGTCTGAGGTTCAGACAAGGCTCCTGCCTCTCCCAGAGAAGCTGCTTAGAGGAGGGGATGACTTTTCAATGTCCTCATGGGTCAGACAACAGCTATCTGAAAATCCACAGTCTAGTGATTAGATGTTTGCCTGACACTTGTTGTTCTCAATGCCTTCCTCTGCCAGTAATCAGTAGAAATGTAGGATACTATTAGCTGAAGTCTCCTCAGGAAAGGTTAGAACTGAGTAGAGCATGATCTACCAGCACTTATTTCTTGTTGCTTGGCTGCAGGCTGTGTCAGAACAGAGAAGATACGATTTGGACTTCCAAGATGGAGTTCATCATTTTTGTGAGATGCTGAGAAAACACAGCATTCTGCGTCTTCAGAGGTTTGATGATGAACCTACTCTCGTTGTCAAGACTGATTTCCATGGAGCATGCTTCTAAATTCCTTCTAGATCTTAGAGCAGGAGATTTATTCTTCACAGCATATAATTCCCATTACGGGCTGCTCCTGTCCTTCCTAGAACTATATTAAGTAGTGTGAAGAGAGGGAGAGGGTCCTTGGCAGCCAGGGTTGAGAGATTTGCTCAGGTACTGCAAAACCAGCAGTGGCTCTGAGGTAAGAAGAGTGACAAGAGCTTCTCTTGTAGCAAGCTGAGCATAGCCCTGCAGAAAGCCTGCAGAGGCAGAGGGCTGCTAAATGCAAGTTGTAGAGCTCTGTGAAGCCCAAGGTATGTGATGGCCTCGGGGGGCCCAGCCTTCTGAGGAGGTCCCTATGACAAGGACTTGGAAGTCTAGAAGAACCTGCAAGAAGTGGAGGGCTGTGTGGTTGTTTAGCCAAAGAGAGCATGGAGGAGTGATGTAGGAAGGGTCTTGGAATGCTTCAAGGGTAGCCAGATGCAGGAAGGGAGTATTTGGGCAGCAGGAGCAGGGTGGTGAGAAGGACAAGGAATAATAGCTTTAAATTGCACATGGTGACATTTAGATTTGACTTTAGGGGTAGGATTCATCTAAGCAAATGTAGACCTCTACCAATATAGGCTTCATCCATAAGAGAGGAAAGGAATAGTCACTTACAGATCACCTCCCCCCAAACCAGAGACCTCAGACTGTACTTCCACACCACCTTGTGCTCTTCTTCTGCAGCCGAGCAAACCTGTCTCTTGCACCCGACCCTTCCTTCCAGACTGGTTCCTGCTCTCACAGTCCTAAGTCACTGATGCCATGTGTGAAGGGCTGGGGGCTGCCAGTGCTGCTCATCGCAGTTTGCTGAGACAAGGAGCGGCCCCAGGAGCACACTGATCCAAATAGCACTGTGCCCACGGGGCTGTATTTAGCAGCTGGCTGCAGTGCTAATGGCCGTGTTGGACAGCCCCTGCCATTGTGCTGGATAGAAACGCCCCTGCTGCCAGACTCCGGGAGACCGCAGGGAGGCCGGAGCAGATGATTTCTGATGTCCCTTCCAAGCCGAGCCATTCTGTGGTTCCAGGAGTCAGCCAGGCACACAAACATGCTCCCTGCTCCTTTGCCAGCACCTGTAACAGAAGTGCTGGGATGCTGGTAAGGGCTGATGGCAAACAGCAGCAAGGATGCACACTGGCACACTATTTATGGTGCTTAAAGAAAAAAAGCAAATTGCAACAGCTGTATCCTGAGGAAGAAAATGACAGAGTCACATCATAATCTCTCTGGTCAGAGCAAATGGCTTTGCCCCACTCTGTTCTAAAAGCACAGAACTCAAAAGGGCTAAAGGTTTAATGATGTCTTGAGGAAGTGTAAGGAAGGATACTTTTGCTGCCCAGAAAGTTCAATCCCACAGCATATTTTCCTTGCAGAAACACTTTGCATGTTGAGCCATGGATAAGCCACTCTGCCTTCTGTATGTTTTATCAGATATGCTAAATAAATACCAGCCCAGGGCACCAAGAAGCTGGCAGGGCAAGCACACAGACATCAGGTCAGCCCCCTGGTGCTTGTAAAGCACAGTAAACGTGGGACACCACCGGCACAAGCTTGGATCGGTATGTGAGAAGATGAGATGTGATCAGCAGGCAAGCAGCTAGAGAGATCTGCCAGGTTAATTGTATGGCTGAACCCCTGTAAACTCCCAGAGGTGAGAAAATATGCCAGTGTAAAGGCTCACTGATGACTTACTCTGTGCTGCTCTAGCACCTTCCATCTTCAGAAGCCACCCATCTGAGACAGGCAGCTACCTGTGAGCTCTGTTCTGCGCCTGACTTGTCTGCAAGCTACCAACAGGCAACTTATGCTGCTGGGGGCAGAGACTGATTGATAGCCTAGTGGTGGGGAGTCACTTGGTTTGTCTGCACACTGTCACTGCTCCTTCACCTGGTTTGTCTGCACAGTGCCACTGGTCCTTCTCCAGCTGCTCAATGGAGATCTTCTTGTCAGCCAGCTCCTGGGGTGAGAGGATAGTGGAGAGTTGATGCCTTGCTCTGGATTTCATGGTTTAGGTTCAGCCTGCTTGGACCAGGCCAGTTTGTCCCTGGCTTCTTAGCAATTGCTTTGTTTTACCTTCCTGTAGCTTTCTCTACTTTGCCTTAGAAAAAAAGGTCCTGACATGCTCTTCCCTAGTATAAATCACTGGAAAGGATGCTGGAACCACTGGGGTTGCAGCACTAAGGCCAGAGTGATAACAAGGGAATCAGTTTCTTATAATTTATTGATCATGCAGAGGATCTGACTCTTGCTGTGCTACAAAGAGTCAAGCAGAGAAGAAAGGACATTTAATTAAAGAAACAAATGTTTGGTGTGGATTATTCTAGAGGCTAAGGGCCTGCAGAACAAATGATTTATGGCCACTTTCAGCATCTTCCCTGCCAGGCTAATAGCACTGTAACACACTTAAAACATCTCTAATTTCCTCATTCACTATAAACAGCTTGAAAGCGTCTCTATGAAAACAAGTAGGTGATGCTTTCTGGACACTGGCTTATGCAGTCTTGGAAAGAGGATGCTGCTGGTTGGGATGCAGCCTGGCTGTGCAGAGAGCGTGGCAGGAGACAGCTCTGCTCCCCGCAGGGGAAGAGCTGGCACTGGGATTCAGTTGGCAAGCTGAAGCACACACACACTGAGGGAATGAATCTGAGTCGGCTAAGCCTGTTGCTAGTGCTTGCTGCTGCCGTGCAGTAACGGCATGGCTGCTGAATGTGCATTAGCTGGTGACTAAATGCAGCTCAGCTGCCCAGGACCCACAGGCTGGGCTCAGAAAGCCCCCAGCATTTTGGCTAGTCAAACGTCTTTGGAGCCAGTCAGAGCAAGGCAGCAATGGCACTGTGCCTGTTATGCTGCACCATGGTAACCTGGAAGGGCAGAGCAGATCTGAGAACTCGGCAGGGTTCCTGGGAGCAAGCACAATGATGCCATGTGCTGGGCATGCTGCTAGGCCGTGGCCTTAGGTGCTCTGAGTGCAGCCCTTCAGAGCAGGCTCTGAATTTGCATGCTAGCGGTTGCCTTTCACTAGCACCACCTCCAGTTAGTATGCACACACACTTTTACTAGCCAGCTCCTAGTCCTAGCTCCACTCTCACTCGGGTTTTTGGGTTTTTTTGTTTGTTTGTTTGTTTGTTTGTTTGTTTTTAAACCTCTTAATATAGAGAAGATAATTCTTGACCTTTAAGACAAGGCATAGCTTGATTTTTAAATGCCAATTTCCATATGATGCACACTTACTGTAACCTTGTTAGACACAATTCCTGCTTAGGAATGACACAAAGCACAAGTATCTGTGCACAGAGCCTAGAGCCAAATGCACTGCTCTATTCAAATACCAGCCATGTTAGTGCTGATCACCCAGACCTCTGGGCACCAGCAACACTCGGGGAACAGTGTTAGAGGCAGGACTGGATTCCCAAGAGAACCACAGCAGCTGGTTTAGCTTGCCCTCAGCTTCCAGCAGGAGCTTGGGGAAAAGAGACCTCAGGCTATGCAATGAAATACATGACAAGAGCATTACTCTTGTGCAAAATTCATGCACAGAATGTTCTGGTACGTGGATTTGTGAAAGTTGTGGTGGAATCTAGAAGGCAGGCCACCTGAGAGCTGGGAGAAGGCTCAGCTCGCTAAGCTTAGTGTCGCTGACTGCATGTGCAGCAGCACTGTGGGGCGGATCAAAGCATGGTGCTGCTGGAAAGCTGCCATCAGCGATGCTCTTCTTGTGATCTCTTTCAGTATCTACAGACCAGTATCCTATACTTCCTCTGAAGCAACTCACACCCCTTCATTGCAGTTCTTTGAGTAACTCAAACTCCTGTATTGTAGTTGTCTGAAGTAACTCAAAATCCTCCAGCAGTGTAGAAAGTTGCTCACCTCAGCGTGCAGATTTACTGAATTAATGAAACCCTAACAGCTGCCAAAGCTTCAATTAAACACAGAGGAGCTGATGCACCTTCCTTTCCCTGTGTCTTATCCAACCTGACTGCTTGGTGCTTTGAACCGACGTGCAAAGATCAATTTCTTGAAATCATTGCAGCTAAAACTGATTTCGTTCTTTCCTGAGGTCCGACTTTGCAGCAAGCAGCACCCTCTGTTGCTGCCCCAGCCCAGAAGAATCAGTACTGCAGCAAGTCTTTGCTGAATTGCTCACGAACTGCATTGCTTGCTAAGTAATCACAGCCACAAACATGCTGAACAAAACCAGAGTGCAGCAGCTGTAGGAAAAGACAAGAAAATGGTCAGAAGGGAAAGGACCAAAACAGTTAAGGCAGACCTAGAGGTAGCTGGAGTGTGTTTGTAGTGCTGGGAGCAGCAGTTTTGAAATCTTTGCTGCATGTTGCCATGAGTAATTTGGTTTATGGTGAATGTTGGACTGGAAGGTATTAGGAGGTAGCTAACCATAACTGTTCTCTACCAAGGAAGTAGCTAAGCAAAACTCTTATCTGCCAAGTAACAGCAGACAACACATGCTTGGAACTTGCTGTCAATGCTTTCTGTTGCTACAGTCAACCTGAGGTCCTCTGGATGCAACTGAGGATGATGATGTTTTAAATATAGTACAAAAATGCATTACCTCTGATGATTTCTAGCTTATGATCTCTGAGTATCAGTTTTAGAGAGATTTAACTGACTTTAATCAGGTTTTTGGTTGGAAATATCATTAACATTATTCAATCATCATAGGTTTCTCACTACCTTTTATATGTAACAGAAGAAGGATAGCAATAAAGACAATCTGATAGCCATGAAGGCCCCAAAAATAGTGCAGTTAGCAGATGACTCATCCACAATTTGATGAAATTAATGAGGAAATTTTGATCTTATTCCTGCCACTACAGCAAGAACCCTTCCAATCCTGCTGGCTCCGCTGCGGCCACCCTGGTGCTGAGTAGGAGCCTCTGGCACAGCACACTGCTGTTGGCTTTGGGTTTGGAGCGCTGGATCACTCAGCACTTGTCCTTCAGGGGCTGCTTCTCCTTACGTGGGTAGAGCCACCCATTGCTGTGCCACTGTCTTCTGCACATGCAGCAAAGCAGATCAGCCAATGTTGCTTCCTTTCCGTGCTCGGTGTGTGGGAGGAGAGTAAATCCCTGCGACCCGTTCCGTGGCACTCCAGCTGGCATCAGGCAGCACCCCTATCAATCTCACCAGCTGAATGCAGGGAGCTCAAACTGTCACAGGAAGGAAACATTCCAGATGTAGGAGGAGAGGAAGAGTTATTGCCTTCTGTCTTAGCCCAGCACGGGCTGGTACCTCTAAGTGTTGTGATGGCAGTCTCATGGGGAGAGGATGTGAGTCTGTTTCGGAACCAGAGGTAAATGAGTGGCATTTTGGAGGATGAGTTTTGTCATGGGTGAACATCAGGGTAGCTAAAGCAAAGCCTGTGGAATTACATTTTATATCCAGGGCAAAGGAGCATTCCCAGGTAGTACCTGTAACAGTTCCTGATCAAACTCTGAAATAAAGTAATAAAGCAAAGCAAAAAGATCTGCAAAACCTGGAGCGGACATTAAAGACACAAGCACATGGCTCCTGTAGTGCACACACACTCCTTAATGGCTCACTGAAAGATCTCTTCTTGCTCAGAATGGCTTTCAGGCTAAAGCCTCATTCATTGAGTGTGCCTTGCCTTTGCTGCCCTACGTGGAACCAGAGAGAAGCTGTAGTTGTGAAGCACTCCGTGGATATAGACTGCAGTCAGCTGAGGGCAGGAGGAATGAGAAGTGTGATCATGGTGGTCCTCTTCAGAGACTGCACTGGGGTGGGCAATTTAGCTACAGCAATATCCACCCTAATTGTGCTTCCGGGACAGAGGGAAAGGTCATGTGTGGCTGAGGTAGAGCACAAAGGCAAACCACAGCTGTCTCCATGTTCACAGCCCCTAAGCAATCCTGAAAATAGAGAGCGGGCCTTGGGGTGCCGTGGGAAATCCCCTTCTTGGAGAAAGGAAGGGCTGTAGCATGTAAACCTCACGCTCCAAAAGCAGGTTTCTGAGTTAGGAAAATGATGTGACCCTGCCTCATCAACTGCTTTACAATGTCCTGGAGGAAAGGAAAAGAATGTGGAGAACTCTGAGGACGTCCTGCCTGAAGAAAGTAGCTTCCAGGTCCCATTTAGAGGCGATGACATTGCCGGCCTAATTAGGCACAACTCACACTCCCCAGAGAACTGTGCTGAAGCACACAGTGCGAGAGAAGAAATGGAACAGCCCCGTGATTCAATCTCCACCAGCCACCTCTGCACCAATTTTTCATATACTCACCTCCTAGAAAGTATTTCTCACACCTTGGAGGATTCTTTCATATACTTTTGGAGCGATGAGAATCTTTTCCAGTAACATTCATCACTTAGTTATGATTTGGTTTTAATGTATCAGCTCACAGCTGCACCTCTCAATGGGAAAAGCACTTCCAGAGCGTAGCTACTGCCTAGCTAAACTGTGGGCAAAAAATGTGCAAAATACATTAATTTAGCAATATGATGCTTAAACCATGCCCTTAAGTGCAAAAAAGAAGAGAGAAGGAATAAAATCATCTTCACGTTTTGCATTTTCTGCTGTGCTCCACATGCTCAAAGCCCCATACGGGATTTAGCTCATTAATCCTTTCACTACAAGGAGGAAAAGAGTAAAAATATTACTTGCTGCACATCTTCAGAGACACAGACAGATGTTTTCAGAAGGCTTGAGCTTCACAACCCCCAGCATGGGCTGTGCACATCTCCCATCCTAGAAAGGCAGTGAGTTGGCCTGCCTGCTTTTCTATTACTAGTAAAGCTACAATGCTACTAGTCCAGCACTGGAAAAGTCTGCCAGGTCCTCAGCTTGTGTGTTCCCATGGGTCAGCATCCAGGCAAGAGCCTTCAACTCCAGCAGAATCCATGACTTAATTGAAAAGTAATGTTTCTCACCCTGCATACCTGAGCTGAGTGTAACTCCACACATGACCCACTCCTGAGTGAGATCACTGCTTCCCTGCCTCTGCAGAGCTCCCAAGGGTGTGAGATAGCTGCAGCGGTTTGCTCAAGGATAGGTGGGAACGGTGGCATGTGAGGGCTCTCACAGGCAGGAGAGCAGGTCTGGGGCAGGTGCATTAGCAGAGGTGACTCAAAAACAGGTCTTTGAGGAATGAAGGCAGAAGGAAGCTCTTCAAATGGGTCTACTTCTCAGTTACCAGAAGACAAGAAACTCAGCATCCGTGCTCAGTGTTTGGAGCTGAAGTGTGGAAGCAGTCCTATGATGACAGAACTGGTGGGAGAGACAACTCTGGACTTACGTTTTGGGCTCCACACAAGGTTTCATGTCTGTGTCATGTAGGTGTCGCAAGGCATGAGAAGTATGGCCTGAATGGGTGGGAGGCAGAGTGGAAACGAGGAAGAAACTGAAAGCAGTTTGCTGCAGTAGTTTTTTGTGGCTTGACAGTAGAAGGCATACTTGTGGGAATGACAGAAAATGCCAAGACAAAAACATCCTATGGAAAGAGAGAAGGGAAGAGGGAGATAGTAAGTAAGGAAAAACACATCTTAGGAATGATTGATTTTCAGTGACAGGTGACAAACGGAGCAAAGCTTTGCAGACAATGAAGACAGGGACAAAAAAAGGAAGATTCTGGAGGGAGCCTTGAGTGAGAAAGTACTTGCAGTGTAGATGAGAATGCTATAAAAAGCAGCCCAGCAGGCCTTGTCAAAAGCAGGGCCTGGGCCATATGTTTGTCACAGTGGCATTGCTTCGGGGCAGGTGAAGAGCTCTAGTGGTGCTCTGCAGAATGTTCTTGTGCCGGACAACCAGAAATGACCTGGACCTAAGCAAAAGCTGATGGAAGAACCAAATCCAGTCCATAAAACCCAAACCTTTTAGCATGTTTCCCTTACAATTTACTTTCTCTCCCAAGCAAAATTAGAGAGGGAAAGTAGATGCCTGGGAGTGCCCTGCCACACCATGGAATCACAGAGCCATTTAGATGGGAGAAGACCTTTAGGATCCTTGAGTGCAGCCATTGATCTGTTAAACCAAAGAGCTGTAGTTTGCTTTCTAGCTATCAGTAGAGTGCCTTCTTTTCTCTTTATTTATGCTATGGTGGTTCCACTCCTCAATCTTCTTCATCCTCCCATTTCTTCCCAGACTCTTGCCTCATTTGTTATTACTTTTGTCATTTGGGGCCCAAACTGGAATAAAGTATTTTTAAACCTGATCAAAGTACAGAGTCGAGTTGCTAATTCCTCTCATGTCAGCTTCCTTTTGTCCACTGTGCTCTTAATCGCTGCCTTTTTCCCAGCGGATCCTTCACAACTTCCTTGTCGGATGTGCCGGCACATTTAATCCCTTTTATGCTTTTGAAATGTCTTTTGTTTCCTTTATTCCTCCATGTTCTTCTTCTCTATCTCCATTTTAACCACTTTGTGTTGCTTAGCAACACCCAGAATGACACCAGTTAGGTGAGGTGCCACTGTTTCCAGCAAGTCTCACCTTGCAAGGAACGAAAATAAAACCTAACTCCACACTCCTGGTGTGAACTCCCACTGCCTCAGAGCAGCATTGATCTCAGGCTGATCTCATCTTCCCAAGTTCATCTCTCATTAATCAGTTGTTTTTCTGTGCAAGCTAAGAGCGAGTCAAAGACATGGGAACACCAAGCACTTCACAGGCCAGCTGGGGAGGGAAGGTTTGCTCTGCCTTGGTTAGCCTCTTGAGAACATAAGAGAGGTTTCAGATCCTGGCTGTCCCAAGGTGCTGCCTCCCATTATGAATCCAAACTCTATAAATAAAGATGTTTGGATTGGGGGACTTAGTCTAGCCACAAATCTAATTAAATACCAGACAGTACCAGTAAACATATTTAATATCCTGGATTTTATACTAGGCTGCTTTCTCCCTTAGCATAAAAGAATAGAAACAAGACATATGGACCAAGCTATGGTTGGTTGCTTCCTTGGTTGCTTGTTTTTAATTGACAGTTGTTTTGGACAAATTTTTTAACCAGAACTATTGTGAAGGTGGGACAAGAAGTGGAGTGCCCTTATCTGTCACAAGCTGTTATCAATTCCAAATCACTCAAGTGATATATTCTTCCCCCACAACATCAGTTTTGCAATTTGAAACAGTCAAATGCACTTCTGATCTTCACTGAAATGCTTTGCTTCTGAGGGGAAAAGGCAAAGTGATCTTTTTGTTTACAAATACGATGTGAAAAAACAGTTAGTGGTTAAGAAAGAGACTTTTTGTCTTGAAATCTGACTACACTTGGGATTTGATTGCTTACACATTTCCCCAGAGTCATTAAAAATTATTTTGGAGAATTCAAGAGCTTCTCTGAAGTATGTTGGCAAAAAAAGGAGACCTCTCTTCAGCAAAATACAGGCTGGGTGGTGAATGACTGAGAGCAGCTCAGAGGAGAAGGACCTGAGGGTCTGGGTTGATGAAAAGCTCAACATGAGCCTGCAGTGTGAGTGCAGCCCAGACAGCAACTGTGTGCTGAGCTGCAGCAAGAGCAGTGTGGGCAGCTGCTCCCTCCAGTGTGGCAGGAGGGGATTCTGTCCCTTTGCTCTGCTCTCCTCAGACCCCACCTGCAGTCCTGTGTGCAGTTCTGGAGCCCCCAGCACAGGAAGGACATGGAAGTGTTGGAGTAGGTCCAGAGGAGGCCACAAAGATGCTCAGAGGGCTGCAGCAGCTCTGCTATGAGGACAGGCTGAGAGAGTTGGGGCTCTGCAGCCTGCAGAAGAGAAGGCTGCCAGGAGACCTTAGAGCAGCCTTCCAGGATCTGAAGGGGGCTACAGGAAGGCTGGGGAGGGACTATTGACAAGGTCTTGCAATGCCAGGACAAGGGACAATGGGTTTGAACTGGCAGAGAGGAGGTTTAGACTGGATGTTAGGAGNACCTTAGCATTCTATGATTCTAAAACTCTTTTGAGAAATAGTTGCCATTTTTGCACTGGCTTCAGAAGTTTATTTCCAAACCAGTGAGGCCCTACAGAGGAATGAAAAGATCTGCCTTTGGATTTATAAATGTATACAAAAGCCAGAGAGGCACAGGAATGTACTCCCTACTCCTCTATTTGGATATTCATTTTAAAAACAGATTCTTTGATCTTCAGCCCTGCACAACTTCAGTTAACTGTTTGGTTTCACTGGGCTTTTGTCCAGCCCCTGGGATCACATAATGTTGGCCCTGGGGATACTTTTAGCCAGTAAGCAGAGGTCATGATGAGTAATACTGACTCAGCCCACTAAGGCTCCTAATCAGGCTTTCTAGGGCCTGGTCGAGTAGCCCTTACTCACACTGAGTAATACTTGCTGCACAAATAGCAGTGCTGCTGCAGTTATATTAATCATCCAAAGCACTGTCAACTACGTCCTGAGTAAGTAACAAGGCTGAAGTTTACCCAGGGGTGGCACTTTTGCCCCAAATACCCATGCACCTCGAGGCACAGAAACGTGGGCTGTCCTCTCTGCCAAGGGAAGCTGCTTCCCCTGAGTGCCATCCAGGGAAACACCTTCCCTTACTGGGAAGTTTTCTTTGTGTACTGTGTCTGACAGCAGCACTCCCTGAAACTGGGGCAGGGTTTTGTACTCTAGAAGATTTGCCTTTTGGATTTATTTGCGTGCTTAATGCCATCGCTGTTTAAAACATTTCACGCTAGCAGACCTGTAATAGTAGCTCCACTTACAAGCATCTTTACAGCAGAACTCTGAACAAATCCTTCTCATCCATCACACTTCAGTAAACTGCACAATACTCTGCACATGGCACTGCCTGTTCCAAAGGTTTATGTTGAAGAAGTTAACAGTCACAAATCATTTTGCATCAGTTGAAGTACTCCACCTGGTCAGCGTCAGCAAGAACTGCAAATAGGAGCCCTTGACTCAGCGAAGCTGCCCCTTTTCAGACAAGCATTCCCTTGCCTATGTTGACGCCATGCGGAAAAACAAGCAAACAAACAAGAGAGAAACGAGGATAAGCAAGAAAGATTCCAGCCTCGAGTTGGAACTGAGCATAGGGGGGAAGGTACCCTTGGGTCAACAGGTCAGATGAACAGTGATCCTCTGCTTTCTGACAGTCAGGCTACTACCTCTGCTCAAGTGACATGCCTGTTAAGATCAAGAGAAGAAACAGCAGCCCTAGAGGTAGCCCAGTAATATGGAACGTTTTGTTTGTTGTGTTTGGGTTTTCCCCAGGTAGCACACACACAGCCCATGCATTTATTTTATTTTGTCCTCAATTAAAAAAATAGGAATCCTAAGAATTGAGTCCTTCCAAACTTCTCATCCAGTCATTGCTACCACACCAGAGGAAAGAAAACACCACCACAAAGACACCAAAGTAGCCTCAAGTGAGTTCATGTGTTCCTAACAAATTAAATGCATTGATGCTGACAAAGGAACAAGGGTTCCTAGTGCAAATCTTTGTCACTTAGCCCACGTTTTGGGTTTAGAACTTCAGATGAACTATCCACATCTAAGGCAAATTGAACTTCTTATAAGGCTGAACAGCTGGCAGTACGCAAAGTCTTTACTGTGAGGGTAGTGGGACGCTGGAACAGGTTGCCCGGGGAAGTGACTGAGGCCTCATCCCTGGAGATATTTAAGGGGAGGCTGGACAGGGCTCTGGGCAACCCGATCTAGTTGAGAATGTCCCTGCTGACTGCAGGGATGGGTGGACTGGATGATCTTTGGGGGTCCCTTCCAACCCAAATCATTCTATGCTTCTATGCTTTTAACAAACAGTGTCTCAGGCAATGCAGCTGTCTGCTTGCACAAGAGAGACAGTGTGCTGGCACAGTGGCAGCCGTAAGCTACTGCTGGCTCTGCATCCCCTGCCTTCTCTGCACCCCGTGGATTCTCTGTGAGCTGCCCTGGGAGATGAAAAAGAGATGCAGTATTGCCATGCCTCCCACCAATATACTGCGCTTGGTGGAAGTCACAGACTTGCCCCCACTCTGCTTTTAGCACATCTCCAAAAGTGGCCCTTACCTTCCTGAACTGAAACCACCCGACCTCAGCCCTGGGAGAAAGCTGTTGTCTGTGGCTCCGCGGGAAGGAAATTGCTTCTCTTCCCTTCTCCTCCCACCCCACCAGCCCTGGTGGAGGTATGCAGATCTAAACCAAGCGCAAACACCACGCAGAAAGGGCTTCCCCTTGTCCCACTGACAACCCCGGCAACAGCATCTCGTGGGGAAAGGGAAGCTTCACGACTCTTTGTGGACGGAGAAGCTGACCAAACCTGGTGGAAACAGACCGACGAAAGGCGATGGTGGCTCCAAAAAGAAAACCTCTGTATTAAAAGCCAAATAACGCAGAGCTACAGTAATAAACACACACTATCTCAGCTGGGAAATACAACGGGAGAGGTTCCATCAAGTTCAGCTCCGGCAAGAACACCACACAGACTCCATCACTTCCTGACCCTGCCAAACAGAAACGGCCCTTGCTGTAAAGAACATGAAAAAGAGGACCGCTCAAACTGCATTCATAGACAAAAAAGCTACTCCTCGGACTACCAGAAAGGCGGCTGGGTGGCAGGTCTCCGATTTCCTGCGCCCGGGCCGGACGGGGGTAGGCTTCTTCTTTTTTTTTTTTTTTTTTTTTTTCCCTTTTTTTTTTCTAAAAA
>VWZE01004240.1:416374-446711 GCA_013396675.1 Eubucco bourcierii
GTGTCGGTGACGGCAGCGGCTCTCCCCTTCTCCGCCTCCGCGCCCCCGGACCTGCAGCACCCAGGCGGGAGAGCCGCGCCCCGAGGCGCTACCCGGGAGCTTCCCCGCCCTGTCGCCCCGAGGGCAGCGGCGGGCAGCGGCGCCTCCGCTCCCCGCGGGCGGCGGCTGCCCGGCGCCAGCGCGCCGATTCTCCCCGCTCCTCCCTTGGGGTCTAGGACCGAAGGCTCCCAGCTTCTACCGCGTCCGCGGGAGCTGCCTTGGCCTCCCTCCCTTGTCGGGGGCGAGAGGAAGAGGCGGGCGGGCGCGGAGGCAAGAGCATCCAGGACGCGGCTGCGTGCGCTTTTCGTTTCGCCTTCATGGGAGGGGAAAGGGAGTTTGAACTGTCGGACAGGCTGCATCGGTGGCGCCTTTCAGCCCTGGTCCCCACGTCTGGGCTCGGCCCCGGGACGCGCTCCCGCAACCCGGTGTCCGCGGCCGGCTCTGAGCTGCAGCGCAGGGCAGCTCACAGGCGGGCGCAGGTGGTCCCTGTAGCAAAGGCCGACACGTTGAAGCCGATTTCCAGTGTGGCAGCAGCGAGACTTGGCTGCGTTTTTCGAAAGGCTGCTTTCTAAGCACGGTAGTTCATAATCCAGCTATACACTTCAGCTCGTTTTGTAGGATCATGGAGTGGTTGGGTTTGAAGGGATCTTTACAGGTCACCTAGTTCAGCCCCCCTGGAGTGAGTAGCAACATCTTCAACCAAACCAGGCTGCTCAGACCCATGCAGCCTAGTCTTGAATGTTTCCAGGAACTGGGCATATGCTACCCATCTGAGCAACTCATGCCAGCGTGCCATGGTTTAGGCCCAGCCAGCAGCTGAACCCCATGCAGCTGCTCACACCGTGGCCCCTCAACCCTGGGTTGGAGAGAAAGGAAAACCAGGAGCAAAATGTGAAGTCCTGTGGGTTTAGATGAGGAGAGTTTAATAGAACAATGCCATGAAGAAACAGCAGGACTAACAGCAATACTGGGAGTGTGGTATATAAAGCAAGTGGTATAAAGCAGAAGGACCTCACTTGACGACACCATGTACTGCAAGCTGCCAGGCCAGCTTCCCTGCAGCCTTGATACAGTGGGCATTGTGCTTGTGTGGTCTGAAGCACCCCACTGGCTGCTTCAGCTCTCCCACCTGTGCCCCTTCCCAGTTTCTTGTAAGAAAAGTAACCTTATCCTAGCGGAACTCAGGACAGTGTTCACCACCTTCATTGTAAATATTTTTGGGCTAAACCTTCCCTCTTCTAGTTTCAAACCATCAACCCTTGTCCTGTCACAGCAGGTCCTGCTAGAAAGACTATCCACATCTTTCTTATAAGCCCACTTTAAGTAGTGAAAAGCTGCAGTAAGGTCTCCCTGGAGCCTTGTCCAGGCTGAGCAACCCCAAGCTCTCTCAGCTTTTCTTCTTGGAAGACCTTCTGAACCCAGTCTAACAGATTCATGCCGTGCTTTGCAGCCCTGTGTTGTCTCTAGGATTAGTCCTGACACTCTTGCTGTGTTGCAGTTCAGCTCTTGGAGCTGCAGGGAGGGACAGAACTGAATGACACAAGTGACGAACATTTCTTAGCCTACACCTTGGGGAGAGGGTGGCATGGAGTTACATTTCCTTGGCAAGCATCTGGAATGGAGACTTTCTTTGCTTTAGCAGCCTGGTTTTGGCAAAGGGGAGACAGAAACATAAAACTTGGCTTTCCCAGTATGGGACAGTGTCTGTGAAATGGACACCTTAAGGTGCTCACCTGAGACTGGCATCGGTCCCGGGGCAGATGGGAACAGACACAGCCCGATGGCACGGTGACACGTGGGCATCTTCTCACTTGGACAATGAGTTGCTGTAATGCCACTCTCAAGTCCTGCAGATGAGTGAGGGCAGGGAGTGGCTTTAGGATGTGCTATAACCTAGCATGAATGAAGGTAGTGAGGCAGTTTTGTTTCAAAACCGATGCCCACATGTATCATGACAAACCCCAGAGCTTCTTGCCCTCTGTTCAGATACCTGAGCACTCCAGTGGGCCTATGTTCAGCCTGAAAGTAGCCCAAGTGGTGTTGTCCACCAGGTGTCTATGGCCTGGCTGGGTTTTCAGTTCTCCTTGGCCCTTGAACCTGTCTCTGTGTGGATGTCCTTTGTCATGTCCATAGTTTGACACATTTGTGTGGCTAGAAGTTTTTCTGTTGTAGGGTATCTGTAGACCCCAAACCAATTTAATAGAGGGCTGCTGTGTGGGAAATAATGTTCAAGCTGTGCAGCCACTCGTGCGCAAATTACATTGCTTTGGGATTTTGGCACAAAGAACTGGAAATGAAACTAAGCCTCATAAATAAGATTTAGCTCTTGAACACTGTTGCGGTATGTGGGTGGCAAACGTTCTCAGGCAGAGCTTCAGTTCTTTCAGTCTCCACTTCCAGCACTCCAGATGAATGCAGTCAGGAGTATTTGTGAAGAAGTTTGGAGAGGGAATGCTGAGCTGAGTTTCTCTTCCTGCAAGGAGAGAGAACCTGCCACAAGAAGGTTAAATGCATTTAGCGTAATTTAGGCTACGATAGCGAAGAAGTAAAAAGAGGGCACTTTATTTCAGGTTGGAGATGGATGAGTGCTTCACATCTGTTCCTCTTCCTCAAGGAGTAAGTGAGCAAGTGGGAAGAAAAAGCAGAAAGTGTGTTAGGTCATTGGTTGCTAGCCACAGTCCAGTAGGGCCCTTTGGAGAGAGCTCGTGTATAGACCTATGGGATATAATTAACCTCGGCATGGATTCAGCCCTTCAGAGGTGTTGCAGCACACTTGAAAACTTTTTGTAAGTAGTATCAGTACAGAGCTCTCCTCTGTGATTTTCCAGTCATAAATCTCAAAAGAACAAAGTAGAATTATGGCCAGAGAGGCTGAAGCATAAAGGAATTGAGGGCCAGCCAAAGGTGATCCACAGTCACAGCTCAGGAGGTAGGCTTTGCAGGCTTGGTTCTATAGATGCAGCCAGAACTGAATGTGTGGCAGAGGTCAGGGCACCATTTGTCGGGGTGGTGGAGGAGGTGTGAAGTGGGCTATGGTGGTGAAATTTTAGAAGGGAATCATGAGCTAACAAGACAGTAGGAGTTTCATGAGACAGGCTGCAGTGCTGCTGGGAGGATGGAGACTAATGACAGGGACAATCACAGTCTTTGAGAATTGTTTTAATGACAGTTAAACATTGTTATTGAAGTAATGCTTGCGAAATACTTCATAAGATGAAACCAAGAGGAAGTTTTTCTGCCCAAGTGCCATTAAAACTGCATCTCATGAGGGTGCTGGTTTAGAGCCTTGGATCTCATTGCAGCTGGTGGAAACTGACCAGTTTCAGCAGGTACAGATTCCTGAAAGAAATCCCTGATTTCATTCCCATCAAAAGCTCCTGATACTCAAGCAGTGTGTCTCAGTTTGGCAAACTTGTGTTGATCTACACCGAGGAAAGGGGAAAACTCTGCAACTTTGTTTGACAGAGGTTGTGCTTTGGAGCTGTCGTTTCTGAAAGGAGCTGCCTGTGTGAGAAGATGGAAACGTAGCAGAGATAAAAGACCAGAGCGATGTTTTTCTGTGGAAAGACACCTACTAGCAATTCCAGGGAGAAGGATGTTAGGAGCGACGCGATAGTGCCAGGTAAATAAGGAGAAATTCCGTCAACAGCTGAAGAGAGAGGCAGGGTCAGGAGAAAGAAGCTGGTACTTGACTCCTGCCAGAAAAGAGCAGCTTCAGTTCTGTGGAAGGAGTAGGATCCAATCACCCTGGAGATTGTTCCGGGAGAAGTGCTTACTCCCTGCTGAGCAAAAACGCTTCTGTGATGCCATTTAGAAGGTTGGTTGAGTGATGGCTGTTGTGGGGGAGAACCTCAGAGCAGTGTGAGAAGAGAGCTGCTGCTGTGGTGGCTGCACAGTGCGTTCCTTCTGGAGCCGCTGATGATCAGTGCGTTGCTGGGCAGGGAGCGACCCAAAGGGTGTTTGGTGCTGTCACTTGAGTGTGAGTACAGTGACCAGAACCTTGGCTCCTCTCCTTCTTCCTTGGCATCCTTGTGGATCTGTCACAAGTTGTTTGTGATGCAGCACTTAAAGGCCATCGCAGCTTCTGAAATGGAGAGCAGAAGCTTGCTGGACTGAGCGGCTTGCTGCTGCTACATCATGGCAGCAAGATTTACCTGCAGAGAGCAGAGACCGTGTGCTGTGCAGAACAAGGCAGGGGTTGTGCAGCTCTTTTCATGGATTTCAGAAGCAGAGGCAGAGGGAAGAGCCAGCTGGCAAGCAGGCTGAGAACAAGGGCATCATCTCTGCAGAGACATCAGCACCCCTATCTCAGCAGGCACACTCTCCTCTGACGGGCGCTGCTGTCGGCTGAAGGTGCTGCCTCCACAGAGTCTTCTGTTGTGTCTTCTGTGCAGCATGGAAAAAGACCTGGGAACCGGTTTGCCTCCCTCCCCTGTGAAACAGAAATACTTCACAGTCCAAGCAGTGGACTGTACAGCTTCCTAGGGAGGCAGGGCTTTATATTTTGTAGCTGGGCTTTAAAGCCCTAGAGAGAGGGAGGCCACGCTGGATGCTCCTGGGTGTTCCAAACCCACGCCTGCTTGGTGCAGACTAACACCAGACTTCTGCACTTGTCTCCCTTTCCTGTGCAGAGACAAATACAGAGGAAAGGCAAGCCCTAGGGCTATGTTCAGAACAGACTGGGAAACACTCAGCTTATTTGCAGAACTAAATGCTTTCCAGGGAACTGTTTTTCAGTGCATTGTTGTAGTAAACGTTTAGGTTTTCCAAAGACAAGCTCCTAAAGCAGTCATTAAGGAATGCTGTTCTTTGTACAGATATTCAGCAGAACAGTTCAATATGTAAGCACACAAAACGGGGCTTGTATTCCTGATGCCTCCACAGCCTCCTGAAACAAGCACTGCTTCAGCTGACATCTCTTTCCCTTCAGGAATGGCTGTGACACACCAGGGCTTGCCCAGAATGCTGGGGATCATTCAGCTGTTCAGGACATCTGTGCTACACCAACACACAAAGCTTGGCACCTGGGCAAACCTACCCTACAATGGCCCTTAGCAGCCTGGGAGAGGGTAGTCCTGAGTCGTGCCATGTGTGTGTTCTGGTGGGAACACAGCTGTTGTGTTACCCTGTAGCCTCTGCTCGGCTTTCTTCAGAGCCCCTTGGGTTGCCAGTCTCCCAGTTCTGCCCACACAGTCCATTTAGCAGGGATTCATTACCTTTGTCAGCCTGGCAGTGTATCCATCTGCCAGTCTCAGCCAAACTTCAACAGTGCTAATGAAATGAACATCAGGCTAAAAGGCCTATAGTTCCAGTCAGGCTACCAATACAATAGAGGAGCAGCAAATGTGGTAGTTACAAACCAAAATAAATACAGTCCAGGGCTGAATCTTGCCTAAGCTTCAGTTTTGCTGTCCTGCACAGGAGACAGACGTGCAACAGACACTGGTGATGACAGTCTGTGTCCTACAGAACTTTTCCAAACAAGTGAATGAGAGTCCAAGTCCAGAGGAGAGAGTGAGATCCAGATCCTGTAACTGAGATGGGGGGTGGGGGTGTGGTGTTGAAGGTGAGCACAAGGAGCTTGCATCTGGAGCAGCTGGACTGTGGAAAACTCAGCGCCGTGTCCAGATGAATGAACTTGAGAGAGCCGCAGGTGCTGCAGCCAGGGAGGAGCTTCCAGCAGGGAAGATGCACAGGCCTTGGCTAGCTCTTGGCAGAGGCAGCTGAGACAAATTCTGACGCTTTGGAGATGCTGCATGAAACAAACCAGAGACATTGAAAGCACTGCAGTGTCAACAGCATCATCTGTAAAATTAGCAGTCAAAGCTAAACCCCTCCCTGCCCGCAGGCCACACATCTGCACCTTAGACTACGGCTCCCAGAGCTGCTGCAGCGGTGGAGGTGTGGGAGCAGAGACCCTCGAGTTCTCAGGCCATGTGTGGGTACCCCTTGTGGTGGGCTGCACACTGGTCGTGTCTGTGCCCTTGTCTGGGAGCCCTCTCGCTGTCCCTTCTCCAGTGAGGCACTTCTGCCGTGTGTCAAAAGTGGAGAAAAAGTGGAGAAGAGATTTGTGTGCCTCGGTGAGTCAGCAGAGCTGCATTAACTCTTGCTGGTAGGGTCAGCACCGGTGAGTGGGGCTGAGTCACCCAAGCAGGCACCACTAGCCCAGCCCACCCATTCCTTCAGCTGGGAAGCAGGCCTAAGGTGTCAAGAGAAGATGGTTACCCTTCTCATTCCACTCAACAGTCCAGCACCGTCATTGTGAAAGAGCAGGCAGTCTCCTCTGGCAGGTTCAGAAAGCCCTCAGCTGTGCCTGGGTTAGGCAGGAACCAGATTTAAAAGGAAACAAAAGGTTCTTTGTGCCTGGGGAACTCACTAGTTCCCCTTACTTCTTTTCCCAGCAGTGGTCACAATCAATACGACATTGCAACAACTGTCTGAGCTGTAATTAGGCACAGAGCCCAAGACTCTGCTCAGACATCGCTGCTGTAGCTTTGCTAAGCTGGTGCAGCCTCAGGAAAATCAAAGGAGGCAGAGCTTCAGTTCCTAACTTCTAAAGCACTCTTGTCCTACTGCCGCGAAGTCGGCACATGACCGAGGGGCCTGTTGCTTTCAGCAGGACCATTGCTCATGAAGGCTCTTCTGTGTGGTAGCAAGGACTGAGCCCTTCACGTGGGGGTGCACAAGTGGCAACAAAGGCAGGTTTCAGCCTCTAAACCTGACCTGCTGAACAAGCAGCAGAGGAACTCAGGCTCTTCAGAAACAAAAATCTTCTGTTTTCATGCAAATATTCCCAGTGTTGTGAAGCAGGAGGTGCTTAGAGATGCAGTGTGAGCACCTTGCTCTCTAAGAGGCTAATATTCACTCAGCATTACCTGATCCTTCCTTAAGTAGGGAATGTAACCTCTGATGTTATGTGCCCAAGTCTTGACTGAACTGACCAGGTTTAGAAGGTGTGTCTGGATTTGGACTGTATCTTGGCTTGATTCTGCAGACTAAGGAGGGACAGAAAGCAGTCCTGGGATATGTGTTGTAGATTAGCCTAGGGCCAGACAGCAGCCCTGAGATGTGTGTTGCAGAGCAGTCCAGGGCCAGACAGCAGCCCTGAGATGTGTGTTGCAGAGCAGTCCAGGGCCAGACAGCAGCCCTGAGATGTGTGTTGCAGAGCAGTCCAGGGCCAGACAGCAGCCCTGAGATGTGTGTTGCAGAGCAGTCCAGGGCCAAACAGCAGCCCTGAGATGTGTGTTGCAGAGCAGTCCATGAGGTTTCTTGCTCAGGCCATCTGCTCAGGCACTGCTTGTTCCAATGCTGTGAGTCCATCACCACAGTACTGCACTTGCCTCTGGCACTTTTTACTATGTCAGTGTATGGCATCCAGAGCTGACAGCTGCCTTTTTATCTTCTCAGAAAGACTGGTAGGTGGTAATCTGTCACAATAACCATATTCAGATGGCTTTCCTTGAGTTCTAGCTGTGAATGGAGCTGTTGTTTCTCTTCTCACCTCTACCTCTATCCAGTACACAAGCTCTGCTGGTAGGAATGGTCCCCTGGTTTCAGGCTCTGGGATGCAGGTCGCAGAGCCTAGAGGAAGGCTCTGTTGGTCATTTCTTACCTGGGGTAGCAAGGTGAAAGAAGAGAGCTCAAAGCAGAGGTTTAAAATAGCCCACTGTATTCTTATTGCAAGGCAGGAGACCTTAATGAGTCTCTCTGGGATTTCTGTGTGCTGTGACAACTAGGGATGCTGACACCAGTGGACCACCAGAGTAGCGAGGATAAGCTGATAGTTTATAATACTTTAATTAGCCCTAATGCCTTACAAGATCATTACTTCTCTTGCATTGTCTGTATCAGAATATTGAATTAACTTCCAGCCCAGCCACGAAGGACTCCCTGGCTACCTTTGGTTCCTCCTGCCAGATCAATAGTGTCTGCCAGCAGTGGCTGGAGCAGAGCCTGTCTCCCTGCTTTGCTGAACAGGAACCAGCGCCGGGCCACAAAAGAAAGCAGCTTAGGCAAGCAGTTTGCTCAGAGCTCTGGGTCAGGGTTACCTGAATATCCTGGTTCAGAAGCTCTCCACTTTCCTTCCCATTAACGTTTGCTCATTCTACTGCTGTTTGATTTTGGCCTGTGCCTCTTGTCTCTATTGCCTGCTGATGCAGGCATTCCTGCCCACAGCCAAGCAGATGTGGCACTCTGCCCCAAAGCAATGGATGCACCTCTGGTCATGGCTTTTGGAGTGTCTCTGAATGGTTGTCAGAGCCTCGACTTGTACCTACAAAGCCACAGAAAACAGGCACTATAACAATACAGCTGCTCAAAACCCCATCACTGGTCCCAAGATCAGCTATTTTCTGCTTTGGGCATCCCTGTGTAATGTTCTGACACTGAACCAGTCAATATAGAATCATTCTGAAGCAGAACTGAGAAGCACCTCGGCAGTCTGGCCTGTGTTTCGCTCTCTGTCAGCATACAGAAGCACAGAGCAGCTGGAGTTGGACAGGGCCATTGGACCACTTTGTCCAGTCCTCCTGCTCTCATCTGGATTAGCTACAGCAGGGCCACATCTGGTCAGTTTTCTTAGTATCTTGGAGGTTGGAGGGTCTTTGGGCAGCCTGTGCCAGTCTTTCACCACCTGCATTTAACTGGAATCTCCTGTTACCTTTTGTCCTCGAACTGAACAGCACTGAGCTGCAACTCGGCAGATGCTGCTACAGCACCTAGCAGAATGCTCTTGGTGATGGCTGTAGGTGCCTCTGAAGTCCAAAAGTAACACAGAGGAATAACAGCAATAGTCGTGGAGGATTTCTCTTCCCAGAATTCTCAGAAGCTTCTAGTACTTCTCAATTAAATTGAATAAATTACTAATTTAACACCACAGAGATTGCTGGAGGTGAGCTCAGTGTTGATGGAGTGGAAACTGGAGCACCAGCAGCCAGCACCAGTGTGGTCCTTCTTGGCTGCTGGAGCTCATGTGCAGCGAGGAGGGAGGCAGGGAGGGAAGGACAGAGTGAGCCCCAGGCACTGCAGTCATGATACCTGCGTGGGACACTTACAGCCCACGTCGGGAGCTGGAGGTTCTGCAGGGTGGGCAGACTTAGGCTGCTTCTCTCCCCATCCTTTGCCTGAAGCTTGCCATAAAGGTAAAACTGAGCCCTGCTTGTCAGGAAAGAATGAAAGGATGCCTCCAAGAGTCTTTGGGAAGAGAAGTGCTACGTAAATAGAAGCTGATTCCTACAGGTTATTAATAGAGGTAGCTGCAGCAGTGCTGTGCAGGCTACAGAGGCAAGGTAGTTCTGAATTGCATTGCCATCACTTTAGTCATTGCTGCCTCTTTGCAAAGGCCTGGATAATGCTGCTGACAGTGACAGGCTGAATAAGGGTTTGTGTGGGCCAGAGGTGGGAACAGAGAAGGAGACTAATTGTATCTTTTTTAACCCTTGCATGCAGCTGGGCAGGGTACAAATGAATTACACAAGGAGGAACTGAGCTGATGAGTTCTGTTATGTTTTGGAGTTGGAGGGGCAGCTCAGCCTGGAGATCTCTTCTAGAACTGGCAGAGTATTTGGAGCTGGCAGGAAAGGCAGTGTTGTTTTCTTCTTCAGTTCCTGAGCAGAAGGCAAGGCATCAGGAGCATTGCAGAGTTAGTGAAACCCAAGACAGCCTTTCCTGCTGGCACGGATGGCAAACCTCCTACAAGTCTCCAAAAGGGAGAGTGTGTGGCCATTCCATATTGCATGTCAGTGCCTGTGCTCAGAAGCCCTGCACAACCCAGAATGCTTGCCAGGGTCTGAGGGGATTTGCTGAACACCGAGGGGATCTCTGCTCTAGTTTTGGGATGATTTTCTGCAGTCCAGATAGAGCTTTTTGTGCTGATGCTTGTAATAAGACATCTCTCCCCACCTTCAGCCCTTCTGTAGTGTGCATCAACACTTATTTAGTGTGCATGGCAACAGTCATGGGTTTATTCCATGATTAAATGGTTAAGTTGGCTGGAGCCAATAATGTCTCCTTTTACCAGAAGATTAAGTCCTGCTTTTATTTTTACTCTCCATGCTAAGAGTACTTGGTATGCTTATTTTTGGCAATGCACTGAATCCTAAGTCAGTGTTACTTAATTTATAACAGCTCCTGGATATATTCTGGCCCATTAAACAGAGGCAGGTCTTCACAGCCCCTTCCACAGGCAAACTGCAGCACTGTTTGAGTGCCTGCATGTGAAACGTTCTCTCGCTCTAGCCCACGCAGGACATTCAGCTCCTCTGATCACACTCCCCTGGGGATCTGGAGAGCTACACAGCAGCAGCTCACCCTCTGCTTGCTTTAAGGAACAAGCTCGATTGTGAACATTAACAAATGAAAGGTGCAAATCTCCCCCTTCTGCTTACAGTAGCTACCTTTGGCTTGCAAAAGGAGACACAACCAAGAAATGCCCAAGCAGGGAAATTCACTGGATGCCAAATGCAGTACTGCCAAGAAACCCAATATGGGAAGATCATAGAATCATAGAATGGTAAGGTTGGAAGGGATCTCAAAGATCATCCAGTTCCAACCCCTGCCATAGGCAGGGACACCTCCCACTAGCACAGGTCACTCAAGGCCTTGTCCAGCCTGGTCTTGAAAACCTTCAGGGAGGTTGTGGATCAAGATCACATTGAGTGCTTCTGTGCTCCACAACCTCCCTGGGCAACCTGTGCCAGTGTCTCACCACCCTCACTGCAAACAACTTCCTTCCAACATCCAGTTTCAGTCTCCTCTCTGCCAGTTCAAACCCATTCCCCTTGTCCTGGCATTGCAAGACCTTGTCAATAGTCCCTCCCCAGCCTTCCTGTAGCCCCCTTCAGATCCTGGAAGGCTACTCTAAGGTCTCCTGGCAGCCTTCTCTTCTGCAGGCTGCAGAGCCCCAACTCTCTCAGCCTGTCCTCATAGAAGAGCTGCTGCAGCCCTCTGAGCATCTTTGTGGCCTCCTCTGGACCTGCTCCAACACTTCCATGTCCTTCCTGTGCTGGGGGCTCCAGAACTGCACACAGGACTATACAGATCAAACAATTGGATTGTCAAGTTTTGTGGCTCACAGAAAACCAAAATTGTTCCCAGTGTCTTTATTTTCATATTATTAGGAGCTGGATTTGTGTAAAATAGCCTAAGAAGTGAAAAGGTTGTTGCTACTGAACAGCTGCAGGGCATGGCCTCAGGGTGCACCAGGGCAGGTTTAGGCTGGACATCAGGAAAAATTTTGTCCCTGAAAGGGTTGTCAAGGCCTGGAACAGTCTGAGTCATCATAGAACCACAGAATGTCAGGGGCTGGGAGGAACCTCAAAAGCCCATTTGGTCCAGCCCCCTGCCAGAGCAGCATCACCTAGAGGAGATCACACAGGAACACATTCAGGAGGGTTTTGAATATCTCCAGAGAGGGAGACTCCACAACCCCCAAGGGCAGCCTGTTCCAGAGTTCTGTCACCCTCACAGGGTAAAAATTCCTCCTCATGTTTCCATGGAACTTCCTATGCCTCAGATTCCACCCATTGGCTCTTGTGCAGAGCCTGGCTCCAGCCTCCTGGCACTCACTCCTTACATATTTATAAACATTAAAGTCAGGCCACCCCTGGGGGGATTTACAAGACGTGGAGATGTGGTGCTGAGGGAGGTGGTTTAGCAGTGGACTTGGTAGTGTTAGGTCAACGTTTGGAGTTGATCTTAAAGGTCTTCTCCAGCCTAAACAAATGTAATAGTCTATGATTCTTTGTTAGGGATGAAATCATCTTAGTTTTGGTAAGGATGTGTAGTAGCCATACCTATAGATGGACATAGATGTACATACAGATGGGTGTGAGGGTGCTGAGACACTGGCACAGGTTGCCCAGGGAGGTTGTGGAGCACAGAAGCACAGAATGTGATTGTGAATCGAAGATTCACATTCAGTGCTTCTGTGCTCCACAACCTCCCTGGAGGTGTTCAAGACCAGGCTGGATGAAGCCTTGAGTGACCTGTACTAGTGGGAGGTGCCCTTGCCTATGGCACAGGGGGAGATTGGAACTGGCTGAGCTTTGAGGTCCCTTCCAACCAAACCCATTCTGTGGTTCTGTGGTTTGTTACCTGTGAGATCACAGGGAGCTGGGCACATACTCCTCACCCAAAATCCAGGATGAAGTCGTGTAGCCGTGGTTCAGTTCACCCATTACAATGGGTGGCATTCTCCCATTACACATGGCATCATTCGGTCTGACAACCATTTGGCATAGTTGGTCAAAAAAAATGGGGAGGAAAAATCAGAGAAAGAAGGGGTGAGGGAAAGCAGAGAACAGGAGCAAAGAGAATTTGAATTCCAGGGAAAAAAAAACAAACCAGGAGAATCAGTTATTTGAGGACTGGAAAAAGCTGAAGAAATAAGAAGAAACCCCAGTGTCAAAGAAAAGCCCTTGCAAGACTAAAGCTGAAAAATAACATTTCCAATATTAGCAATTCCTTGCAAGGTGTTATCAGGCATTGGTGGTGTGTTGTCATGGGGAAAAGAAAGGCATTGCAGCATTAAAGGAAACGAGGAATGCAATGGAGAGAGAAACGAGAGAAGTAATTTGCAGCTATTTGGTGGTACAATCTTCAGAAGCACTTCTGTTAATTAGAAGGTTTGAGCTGTGCATATGAAGAGAGAGGCCTCCAGAGATGGCTTGAGGCTGCAATTGGATGGTCACAGAGCGTTTCTGTAGACTCACAAGTTACCAGCAAAATGAGTCCCTTCATCCCCTGGCAGCTGACAGCTGGGCAAATACCCAGGCTCCAGCAGGAGCCTGTCTCTGAGCAAGCAGGATCCTGAAAGCTTTTCCTCCAGAGCTTCTGCTTAGGGATGCTAATGACAATGCCCCCTGCATCCACGGGCCCCTGACTCCCTGTGAGCATACCCAGTCCTGGCTTGACCATTGCTTCGTCTGGGTTGTGGCTGATATCCCTTCTCCATTCTGCTTTGTGCCTCGAGGGCTAGCTGTCTGTTCTGAAAGAAGTCAAGAAATGCAAGAACAGGTAAAGGAGTGAAGAGAGCCATTCCCTGCTCCTCTGAAGTCAACAGAGACAGAACAGCAAGCAGACCTAGCACACTGCCTGGGAGTGTTTAGCACTTCAGGTGCCACTTAGGACTTTATCATTGGGATCTAAAACATCCACGGACAACAGCTGAGCACTCAAACCCAGACATCTTGGGAGTCTGGAAGGAGTCTTTGATTGGTAGAGACTTCTTTACAGCAGCAGTTCCTCTGAAGCTGAGCTTTAAGTGAAACCCAATTGGGTTTTTTATATCTCTTACTTTTATCCCCTGTACAGGAACTTCTCCAGTCCAAATGGTTCTTGCCTTCCTTTCTACCTTTACATTTCCTTCACCTGGAACTTTCTCTGGTGCCCAAGTTCTCTGTTCCCGGGGCGCGTGTCCTGCTTCAGACCATCCCCTGCTGCCCCTGCCGCTTCCCAGTGCCCCCAGCTCCATTCATTAGGTGAGTGATTGCCTGCAGCCTTTCCCCGTGCTAACTGCACTTTCTTCCAGGCCAGTCTCTTACCCCTGCTGGAGGCGAATCGAGTGACAGGGTCTGAAACGATGGCTGAGGGCACAGAGGTAAATACAGTGGCTTTAAACCCAGTGCTTTCCTTCTGTTTCAAAGAGGGTTTCTGAACGTCTCAGCCCCACGGTGGGTGTTTGCAGAGCACATTTGCATTGAAAGGTCTGGCAAGAAGGGCAGAGCTCCTTCACCCCTTCAACTGGTACCTCCTCTGTTCTCACAGCAGCTGTACCAAACACCACACATCAGTGTTTCAATCAAAAGAAGCAGACTGCTCTCACAGCTTATTTCCTTTCCCCTTGCTGATCCTGTGCTGTAACCATGGATCCATCCATAATGCCAGGTCTTGCGTGTAGAAAACTTGGTGCTGCCAAAAACTTACCTGGGAGCCTTGGCTGAAGATGATTCAGAGGATGTGGCTGAAACACAGAGATGTTTCCACCACTCCATCAGCTAACCCTGAGTGCAAACTGTGCCCATTCCTCTCTCCTTTCCAGCAAGCTGCTTTTCTGTGAGGTTGGAGAGCTGTCTCTGTGCCATGATGCTCTGCTTCTCCTCACCATTAGCCGGGCGTCAGTTGTTCTGGCTGTAAATAGACAGGCACAGATGGTACCATGGCTCCCTGAGCCTCCACACATCTTGCACTGCAGAGATTTCTGTTATTCTTGTTAGCTCCCTAGCAGCTTCTACTCTTTCCTAGCAGTTTCTTGAGAAGAAAAAGGGAAGGCTGAAGAACAATCAGTCCTTCTCCTCTCTAGGTTTGATGAAGGCTTTAGACAGGGCAGCAGCACTCATTTAGGCTTCTTTCCTTGCTAGGGGAACGCAGCCAGGGGCTCACCAACAAAGCAACATTTCTGTCAGTTGGGTTTGGTCCTCTCCAAGACAGCTGAGCAGAACTAGAGGCCTCAATGTCACAAAACCTTGAGGCCTAGGTGGTGCATCTTCCCTCAATCCCCTTCAGCACTGACCATCACACTGAGACAACCATGACAGGCACAAGCTGGTGCCCTGAACACTGCCTTGGTGCACAGGAGCAGTGTTTGCAGGAGAACAGGCTGCAGTTGTTCGCAACACCGAGTCTGGAGGGACCATGGATAAGAAGGACTTGGCAGAGTTGTATCCCCCCCTCCCCATGCACATCAAGGAGAAGATACAGTGGGTGCTTCTCTCGAGTCTTTCATAGAACAGGACAAGATGTTAACTTGAAGGCAACAATTTCAATTCTGCTAAAAGGAAGTCAGTTTACAGAGAGTGCAGTTAGCATCCTGCAAGAGCCACTGAAGACAGGAGCTTAGCAAGACTCTTAAAGGTGTTAGATCTTTGTGTCAATTTTGAAAGTAAAATCACAGAATCATAGAATGGGAAGGTTGGGAGGAACCTCAAAGCTCATCTAATTCCAACCCCCTGCCATAGGCAGGGACACCTCCCACTAGCACAGGGCACTCAAGGCCTCATCCAGCCTGGTCTTGAAAACCTTCAGGGAGGTTGTGGATCACGATCACATTGGGTGATTCTGTGCTCCACAACCTCCCTGGGCAACCTGTGCCAGTGTCTCACCACCCTCACTGCAAACAACTTCCTTCCAACATCCAGTTTCAGTCTCCTCTCTGCCAGTTCAAACCCATTCCCCTTGTCCTGGCATTGCAAGACCTTGCCAATAATTCCTCCTAGAAGTATTCCTGTAGTATTTTTTCTGTCCTATCTAATGTCAGGTTCTAAGCCTCTATGTCTCTAGACAAGTCAAGCTACCTGCATAAGGATAAGAAGTAGTCTCCCTTCCCTGCTAGCCAGCACATATCTCTTTGTTTACTCCTTGTGTTTTCATCAGCATCCTCTGCAGGCTCAGGGAATGGAGGAATCAGTGACATGGTAACAGGTACACTGTTCATTTGCTTCTTGCCAGAAATTCTTGCATTTTCACCTTGATGAAACTATTAACAAGAAGAAAATGTCCCCAAAGAAAGATGCTGAAGTAGCAGCAGTGAGCTGTGATAAAATGCTAACTCAGTCCGTGCGGTTTCAGGGTTTTCTTCCTCCTCATCCGCCTTGTTTGTATGACTTCAGTCTTGCTTACCTGTTGGTCTCAGCAGCATGCCCCAGCTTGCATTTCAGAGTGGCCTCTGCTGAAGCCTGACAGCTACCTGCACTGCCACACCAGGCTGGGCCCTTGAAGATGTTTGCCTTGGGACAGCAGTTTGGATCTTTAGTTCCCAGATTTTTCCTCCACTGCGGAGTGCCAGACCCAGGCACAGCCCTGCCGCTCCAGCCCTGTGTGCAGGAGCTGGTTGAGCCCTGGTTGAGCTGTGTGCAGGAGTTGCTAGGTAACTGTGAGGGCTCTGAGCTTCTGCCGCAAGAGAGCCTCCTGATGATGTCATCTGCAGAGCTGATTACAGCTCCGGAGAGAGTTTGCTCTCTGCTTCTACAGGAACAGGTGCACGGGGGAGTTCTTAGTGAGCAGAACATCCTTGCTCCGTCGTGCCCAGGCAGCTTCCTTCCACTCTTGCTAACGGTTGTAATGCAGCAGGATTGTCCAGGCTTGCTCACCTGGGGTTTCAGAGGAGGACTTGGAGCTAGTCAGGCCTGTTTAATCTTCTGGACACCAGCTCAGGGGCTAACTCCTTGGAAACAAAGACATCTTCACTGGCTACTCTGCTGCCTGCATCTGGACAAAACGTTGGCTTACTCAGCAGGACTTTTGTGGTTCTGCTTTTCAAGAACATAAAACTGTAGATACCATGTGCCAGGAAGGGGCTGCAGCTGGCAGTGATGCCCCTGTCAGTACTCTGAGTCTAGTCACACCAGTGTGTGCCAGGGGTGTGTGGAGCATGTCTGTGACAGGGCAGAGGAGAAAAACCTCAGTCGACTTGCACGAGTGTGGTGAGTATGGGACAGATGAGCAGGAGATCACATTGCTATGGGAGATCTCTCAAGAGGCCTCAGCCCTAAGCCTGCCAGATGAGTCTGCCCTAAGCCCTGAGGGCATGCAGACTCCAAGCGTGGTGCTTCCCAGGACTTCCGAGGCAGGTCTCTGCCAGTGTGAGAAGGCAGGAGGCTTCCCACAGCTGCATGTGTTCCACTCCCCCTGGGGCTCTGCATTGGTCATTTTCCTGCTTCCCTCCTCTAGCCTGACCTGCCTGCTTCCAGCTGAAAGCCATGGCTTTGCTCAGAGACCACCTCCTGCACTGAAGGGTGTGCTGCCATCTGAGCAGCCTGCTCTTGTCTCCTGGGCCTCTTCTTTGGCTGTCTCCTCCCTGCGGGTGTTGCAGGCCAGGCTGGAGGAGCCCTTGAGCAGCTGAGTCTCGTTGAGAGGTGTCCCTGCCTGTGTTGGGGAGGTTGGAGGAGATGTGCTCTGAGTTCCCTTTCAGCCTACTCCAGGCTTGGCTCTACAGCCTGCATTTTAGGAGCATCTTCCACAGACCACAGCAGCATACACCAGGGGGGTCTGCTGATGGAGCTGTGCTGGTTCAGGGTAAGGGGTGAGCTTGGAGCAGGACACCTAACAGCGTTTCAAACCTTGAGGGCCGACCACAAGTGCTTCACTTGGGCAGTCTGATGTACTCCCAGAGGGCAAACTTTTCCCAGTGCTCTGTTGGTTTGATCTGATTTTTCTAAACAAGTGCCATGTACTAAATGTTTCAGAAATGATAGGCAGGAATGATAGGCACTGCTTAAGAAGATCCTTGCTTGGGGTTTTGTATCCCAAGTTTTGTATCCTGCTCTCACCTCTCCTACAGAGACAGCCTGCAGGAGCAGTTATGATGCATTAAGCTCTACAGAAAGCACTTTATCAGGTGAGGGCATGTTGGCATCAGCTGGGTTTCAGCTGGTTCGTGTTTGCCTGCTGACTGGTAGCTGCAGCAGCCATGTCTGCCCTGGCCTGTGCAGCACAGTTTGCAGCACTTCCCTGGCAGCTGTGCTCCACTCCTGAGGACTGAGAGCACCTTGGGTGTGCAGCAGGGCAGCCTCGCTCTGTCCACCTCTGCCGAGGCGGCTGGGAGCATGGCAAAGCTGCTTCTGCCCAGCCTGCAGGTCCCACGGGGCCACTGGACGCTGCCAAGAGCAAGAGCCTTTCCTCCCGGCCCCAGACGTTGCTCACCACTCGTTCTCCAGCAGCAAAGCTCTTCCAAGCAAAGTGGCATCTGTCCCCTGGCACAGAGTGCCCAGGGAGCTGCACAGCAGAGGCTTTGTGCACCACCCTCCCCCAGACGGGACTGAGAGCTGCACTCCATGTGGGCAGTGTGGGCACTCCCCGCTGCTGTTGCTGCAGGCAGGAGCTGCTGCTGCAGCTGGCTCTGGCCTCGGAGGAAAATGGCGATGGCTTGCTTTTTATTTTTGTCCTCTGAGCTTTCATCTTTACAGGGATAAAGGAACAGCTGTCTCTAATCTCTCTTCTAAATCCTGGTCTGGCAGCCTCTCCAGCACGGTGGATGCTATCCTTAAGTGGCCGGGGAGGCTCAGATGCCGGCTATTGTCCTATAGCAACTGCGTGTGGCATTAGTTGTGGCTCCTTATTGCTGCCTCTTTCATGTGCAAAGCAGCAGCCGGGCTTGGGACCGGGAGGAGCACTCTGCAGTCACTTCTCAAACTGACTCACTGGAGGCACGCAGAAAGCTGTTTGGGGCTCCTTTGAAGGCTTCATTTGCAGAGGCTGTCAGTGATGCAAACTGCCAGGGAGAGGAGAGATCCAAGGGCAGATCTTGCCTGACAAATTTGGTGGCTTTTTATGAAGAAGTCACAGCAACAGTGGACAAGGGAAGGGCAACTGATGGCATCTACCTGGACCTGAGTAAGGCATTTGACTCTGTGCCACATGACATCCTGGGCACCAAACTGGAAACACATGGACTGGATGGGTGGAGCACTGCTGGGTAAGGAATTGGCTGGATGGTGGCACACAGAGTGGTGATCAAGGGCACAATGATTTAGACTGGATGTCAGGAGGAAGTTGTTTGCAGTGAGGGTGGTGAGACACTGGCACAGGTTGCCCAGGGAGGTTGTGGCTGCTCCCTCCCTGGAGGTGTTCAAGGCCAGGTTGGAGGAGGCCTTGAGTGAGCTGTGCTAGTGGGAGGTGTCCCTGCCTATGGCAAGGGGTTGGAACCAGATGATCCTTGAGGTCCCTTCCAACCTTCCCATTCTATGATTCTATGATTCTATGAGAGCAGTGAGATGCTCTAGTCTTGGAAGTGCCATGCTTTTGAGTTCACCATTTCCATAAGGAATCTGAAGAGCTGGCATGGGGCTGCTCAGCAGGGCAGGCAAAATGCAGCTTGTGGTCTGTTGACTGAATATTTCTCTTCTGGGACCTGCTGAACCAAGTCCAGGCACCCTTCGTGGTCCTGCCTGTGACTGGGCTTTGCTTAGGCACTGAGGGGTTATTCTGACACGTCCCCTTGCTCAGCCTTTACCCCACAGGATGCTAAAACATGAGATATCCTGGTGACAGAAAACAGGGAGAAGAGAGATTCATGCTTGAAAAGATGGATGGGACCAAGGAATTCAGGGAGACACCTACAAACATTGGTGATTCCCTGCAGGGACACAGGGATGATGAAGTTATGTTGCAGAGGAAGGTGCAGCAGCTTCAGCCTCACACAACTGCAGACATTCCACAGAGCCTCAGTTGTTGGTCAGAGACTTGCCATAGGAATTGCCCTTTGGAGCTGTGAAAGATTGCAGATCTCCTTCCCCAGAGTAGGTGACAGAGACCACAGCAGCTTCTGTCCCCTGCTCAAGCACAGCCCCACTCCAGCCCTGAGCTGTCTGCTTCTCCTCAGGGCCACGCTCCAGTGATTCATCCTCTGTGCTCTGTCCATGCTGCCTCCCTTCTCTCCCAGAGCCATTAGCCCTTCTGCTCTACTGCAGGCACACAGGAGCCTTCCACCCACCCACACTACACCTAAAAAAAGCCAGCAGAGGCTTTGGTTCATGTGTTATTGGTGCTGAATATGGTGATTTGCATACATAGCAATTAGTTGTACCTCCGCTGCCAGGAGATTCTGCTGCCAGTAGCTTTTAATATTTACCATGGCTGTACTGGGAGTGGCCCTGCTCACCTGTGCTCCCCCAAACCCCTCTTGCTTTCCAGTATGGAAAAGGATCCAGAGCCCCTGAGGAAGAAGAGCCCCAGCCCTGTTGCACTAAGGGAGGGCTGCTGGAAGGGCAGGCAGCCAGACTGCTGAGATGGGCACAGAGGAAGCAGTGAAGATTTCCCTCCATCACCCTGCACTGAGTTTGGTGAAGGTCTCAGTGCCTCCTGGCTGAGGCTTCAGGCTTGACCTCCTTTTTATCAAGGTGTGAAGATTATTTTCCTTTGAACAGCGAGGCTGGGTAGGAAGGGCAGACAGAGTTAAAAGAAAGGGGCAAAGACAGGAATGATTTTTGTTCTGCTCGTGAGCTTTGTCAACATTGTGTTGATTGAGTCTTTTTAGAGAATATCTGCCTCAGACACGAGTCCATCCTTTTCCCCTTTTTATTGCAGCAGTAACCCCCCACCATGCATTCCACTGTTCACCTGGAAAGGCAGCAGCTGGGCTCTGTTCTCACCTGCTCTGGTTGTGTTGGAGCCCTCAGCCAGGCTGCAGCTATCAAGCAGTGGTAAAATCCCCAAGCCTTTGATGACACCATTATAGTCCTCACCTCTCAGGACAGCAAAAGCCTGCATTATAGTCCTCTTCTGCTGTTTGTTCTCAACTTGTTTGTATAATGTTTTACCTCTCCAGTATTCTTTTGTAGCAAAGGCTGTTCTGGAAGCCTCTTGCTCCTCAAGCATTGCCTTTGCAATGGGTCAGCACGGCCCCTTAGAGCTGCAGTGCTCCTCACTGCTGCTCTGCACAGCTATGAGAGATTGTGGCTGCTCCACTAAGCTTGAACAAGGAGAAGGTTGACAGGAGACCCTTCTGCTGGCTTGCAAGTGAGTTCTGAGCTAGAAATACCACCACCACCACCCCCCACCNGAAGGAACCCCTGGGGCATCTTGCTGTGCCAGGCGAGAAATGTCTCTGTGATTAGCGAGCAAGTTGTTCATTAATTCCCGGTTCAAAACAATGTTTTCATTACCCCATTTGGCTTCTGCACTGACAAGTGGCTTGAGAAAGATTGAGCTGTTTATCTACAGCTTCAGATGGATGTCCAAGACATGGCTTTTATGGATAATTGCTCTGGATTACTGACTGATTTGCTGCTAAGCAGGAGCAGTTCCTTAAATGATGCTGTGATATTCACATTTTGTCTTCTGCTCTGTTCCAGGAAGTTTGTCTCCGGAGGATTAGATGTGCTGCCATCTGCACTACAGACATCTCTATCAGCAGATGTGACCAGGAAAGCCTCCTGTTTGTAAGTAACTTCTGCTAAAAATAAGCACTGTCTCTTCAACCCGAGACAGGAGAGTGGCAGGCAGCTTTAAAACTCTTCTCCTAGGTAGCAGCAGGAAATAATCCACACTGGTGACTGCTCTGTGAGGCAGGTCCCATAGGCATGAAGGGTGCTAATCCATTCCTAGCCCAGTGCAACTTGAGAACCTCCATCATCCAGCCTTGGTCAAGAGTCAGCAGGGCATTGCTAGAAGCTGTACTCCACAAAGCCCATGGACTAAATCCAATCTTCTTGGCTGATGGGATGGATGGGATGGACATGATGTCAGGCACTCCTCTGCTCCCTGACAGCAGGGCATGGACAGATTGAATCAATTCCCAGATTCCAAAGTGTCACTCTTGCCCACATGGATCTCCTAGAGCAAATCTAGTAGACACGAAGGGAGAAGTTTTCACACCAGGATGCTGAGCAAAGCAGAGGGGAATCTGCTGAGCAGAGGCAACCACAGAGCCAGCTGAGGGGCACTGTCCTGCCACATTACCTGAGCCCTGGGCACAGCATTCTCCAGGTGATTCCACTAGTGAATGGCTTTCAGGACTACTTTTTGTTGAGCATGAGCAGGAGACTGTAGAATCCCAACTTTTAAATTAGTCTGGCTTCAGATAGCTTTGGTTTGCGTTGCCACAAAAGACATGAAAGCAGCTGGAATTTAGCTGGAGAGTGTAGTCTGGAGAGCAGATGAATGGTGACCTGCAGGATAGAGCTGGGAGGAATTGGTGGGAAGTTAGCAGAAGAAAATTATGGTCAGTTGTCAACAAGAAATTCTTTGCAAAGTGAACTAGCCAAAGAAGTTGGCAAGAACCCCCAAAAGCCTGGGACAGCTCTTTCTTAAATATTTTACAGCACAGCTCACTGTGCAGCCTGCAGGCTGAGACCCTTTGTGTGGCCATTCTTACCTCTACTGGCAGGATCCACTACAGCTCCTGTAAATAAGCCAGAAATATTCTCATGGGAAACCAGGGTCTTGAAACAGGCCCTGAAATACAGCACATAAATCAGCAGCAGTGCTGGCTTAAAGGGCAGGGCGAGTAATAATAACAGCAAAAAGAATCCAGCAAGTGAGGTGCAGCTCAGGCTCTGCCACCACACAGTTCCTTGGGAGAGGTTTAGGTGTTCTGCAGGAAAGCTCAGCAGGGCAGCTCCTAAAAGGCTCTGTTCCAGATGTAGCCCCTGGGTGCTAGGCACTGGCTGAGGATGCTGCCACAGAGCATGGCCTCTTCAGCACTTCTCCTTGTGCCTCCAAGTCCTACAGTCCACCACTCTGATGCAGGTGGTTCAGTCCATGCTGGTGAGCTGTGAAAAATGAAGCCTGCTCCACAGCAGCTTGTTAAAAGCTGCCTTCAGCAACCTGCACTTGGGCCAGCTCTTGCTGCCTCCCCAGCAGCCACCTTGTCCATTTTCAGCTCAGTGAGTGGCTCTTTCTCCAGCAGGAATTCAAGGCTAGAGTGGGAAGCTCCCACCAGCCAACCTCATTCCCTGTTGCAGACACTGCCAGCACTTCTCTCGCAGAGCCCAGCCGTGTTCCCACTGGCCACTGCATTCACAGCAAACTCTCCTGCATCCATCCCTTCAGGGCAGCCTTACAGGGACATCACCACAGCTGTCTTCACTGTGCAGTGGCTCTTTGGAGGCTGGGCAGACTGCAAAGCTCTCAGATGTGTCTGTTCTTTTTAATTTCTTCAACAATTAATTCTTGCTCTGTGCCTGCCTCACTGAGTGCTGTACTGCTCAAGTATTGCACGTTAAGGATCGTCTCCTCTGCATCTTACAGCTAGGAGTGGTGAGAGATGAAAGCCCAATGTTGCCTTTCATAGTGGGGCTACAGGCAGATGTTAGAAGTGCCAAACGTCTGCTATAGCCAAAGTTCAGATATTCCTGCATGAAATTCAACTACATTAGCAAAAAAAAAAAACCCAACCCAAAACCCAACTAAAAAGAGACTTTGCAGTAACTGGAGGATGATTCACGCTTAAACATACAACAGAATGCCACTCAAAATCCTCTTTCCCCTGCTCCTCACTCTTTTGTGAGTCCAGCTAGTGAGGAACTATGATCAGTGCTACCAAAGCTCTGTTTCCCCCCTTTGCCCTTCAGCATTTCATCAGAGAGAACAGGTAAATCTGGTGCTGTTTTGGCATCACACAAAGGCTTCCTGGAAAGGAGGCACTAATTCAACTGTTTGCTTTGTGAGAGCCAAGCTCATTTGTCCTGCTGTTGGGTAAAAGTGAAGGGCAGAGGTGTAGGGAGGAGCAGGGAGCTGGTTGAGGGTGTTTGCACATGGCAGTTGGTACAAAAAGAGAGCTGAGCTGATTCATGGGGAATCTGCTTTGCTGACAGGGAGTCAAGGGCGCAGACACCCACTGGCCTCTGAGCCAGGCTGCACCTGCATGGCTCTGGTATTGCCGTCCTGGGATGAGAGGAATGCCTGGAGATGAATAACTCAGCTGCAGATCAGCTCTCTGACTGCACAGCCATTTTCCCTGGGCTGCTGTTTTTAATCTGGGTACTCCCACGTGTGTGTATGGTGGATGAGAGGCACATGAGATACAGGAGAAGGCAGCTGACACAGACAGGTAGCAGGGCCTGGAGGTGGTGGAGGTTGAACCAGCACTGGCCTAGGGCAGGTCTGGTGCCACCTTCCTCCTGAGGACAGAACCAGGCTGAGCACCTCTGAGTCCTGCTCACTTCTGCAGGAGCTGAAAGTCCTCAGCACAGCTTGCTGGCATTTGCAGCCCTGTGCTGGCAGTCACAAAGCAAAGCACAAGGGCCAGCCTGGTTACAGGAGGCTCGAGGTCTGCTATTACCTCCTCTGCACACAACTGCTGCATCCTCTCCCTTGTAGTTCCAGATTCACTGCTGTGAACATGATTACCATTGCTTCCTACGGCTTCCCTCACCTACTTAGGAAGTCCAGGGGAGAAACCATCGTTGCTTGTTTATAGCTATAGAAGAGAAATCATGGAGGAGCCTCTTCTGCTGCGAGGTGCCATCTACTGTACTTTTTAATCACCAACATCAGGAGAGAGTCCTCAAAATGGATTAAGGGGAGAAAGGTTTGGCTTAGCTGCAGCAGCTCAGTGAGGAGGTGAGGGAGTGCAGGAAACAATGGGACAGAACAGCTGCCAATGTGGGAACACACGGAACTATCACTGTATGCCAGCCTGGTGAGAATCCAGCACCCGGAAGAGACTGGCTGGCATTTTGATTGGTGTGCCAGTCCCTACAGGTTATAAACCCAGACATCAGCCTCATCTAGTCAAGGATGCCCCTGCTTACTTGCAGAGGAGGTTGGACTAGATGGCCTTTGGAAGTCCCTTCCAGCCCAGCCTACGCTATGACTGTGAGTGAGCTTCTGCACACAAACTGCAGACCATTGTAGAGCCTCTAAGCTTTCGTCAGTAATTTAATTACTTTTCTTCTCTCTCATGGCCTGTCTAAGGGCATGATGAAGGCTTCCCATAGACCTTTTAACCCACCTAATTCTCTGTCACTCCTTCCAGGTTTTTGGCAGGTTGTTGGTTTGTAAATTTTTCTTTCCAGGTGGTCGTCTTCAGTTTTTGCTGAAGCTCAGCTCAGACAAATAGAGACAGCTGCTAACCTTAGGTATAAAATGGGCACAGTGTCCTGGCACAAGAAACCAGACTGTTTATCCTTGGCAGCACATACTGTTTTATCACCCCAACGGCAAGGAGTTGCCACAACTCAGCTGTAAATAAATGCTGACAGGGAGCAGTGTTGAGCCACCACCATCCACAAGCATCACTCCTGGGTTGAGATCATTCCAGAGTGAAGAAAGGATTTTCTTATACATATAAAGCATGAATCGAGGTGATTCCAGTGCTGAAATTGCTAAAGCATGAATCGAGGTAAACCTAGTGCTGAATTGCACCTCCAATTCAGCTTTTTGAGACTGGGAGGCAGGGAACATCCTCTGTTGCCCATCTCAGTGGGAGTAAGGAATGCTGAGTGAGCTTATCCGGTACAGCTGGGTGCGTGCAAGCCCTGCAGGCAGTTTTGCTGGAGCTGGGGAGGAGAAGCTTCCCTCTGTCAAAAGAGAAGCAGGCCTTTTTGTTAAAGCTTAGTGAGTTTGCAAGGGGGGGCAGAAAGGGGCTTAGCAGAAGCTGCAGCTGTGTGTTACATCGCTGAGTCCTTCAGGCTTCCTGCCGTACGAAGGACACAGCCTGGTTGTGTCTGCCTTACGCTGTGACCCCAGCCGAGCTGCCAGGGAGCAAGGCTCCTTTAAACATTGCTTCACCAAGTAAGTTAGAATCTTTGCAGGGAAACAGGGACATGGGTGACCTGCTGCAGTATTTCAGCAGGCCACTTGCACTCCCAAACCTACCCCAGCCCCTGACCCACAGAGATCATGCTGCATTGCCTTTTCTGCTGACGGCTTTGGTTTTGTCCTGAAAGGGTTATTGGAGGGGGAGTTGTTGGTACTCTTCTGGAGGGCTGTTAGGGGACCTCTGTGATGCAGCAGTGAGAGCCTGCTCTTGCTTTGCAGTCCAAATGCAATACAGGTATGTGTGTTTTCACTCTTTGCCTTACATGGCTCTTCTCTGTGGCTGCTTTTAACCTAGCCAGTATACTCTTAGAAAGAAGTGAGTACTGCCGAAGCCGCTACGCTCTGGACTAAGCAGCAGGGTATGGCCCCTCTCCTGTGCCATGCTCTGTGATGTGACCCCTGCACTTGTTGCAGATTCCCCTATCTCAGAGCAATGTGGCAGCAGTGGTGTGCAGGTGTGCTTTCATCCCTGTTTTCTGCAACGAAGCACTGAAGTGGAAGTGCCTTGTCTGGTGAGTGCTGTGGGCATGCACACCTCCTGCATGGCTTCATCCTGTGGCTGATCCACAGTCACCCTGCGATCCTGGGTGACACCCAGAGTTCTCTCCACCAGAGAGAGTTCTCTCATGCCTCAGTGTCCTTGAGAAAGAAGAAGAAATTCTTCCTTGTCCCTGAAGTGCACAGCCTGACATTCTGTTCTAATCAAACCCTTCTTCCCATTTACCTGTCTGGCAGAGCCAGAATGGTTTCAGTGTGTGGTGTCTTTTTCCATGCTAGCAGTGTCCCTTCAGCTTGGGATTTCATGAGGATGCTGACTTCACGTGCTAATGACCCTGATGAAGGCACTGCCAGCACTGGCCCTTCAGGAACTCACAGTAGCTTGCTCTTTTCTCTGCCCTTCCCCACCAAGCAGTTCTTCCCCCACCTTTCATGGCCTCTGTTAACCTCCATCTTCCTGTGTTTCATAAACACTTCCCCGTTTCAGCGTGCATCAAGTGCTTTACTAAGGCCCAGATGAGATTTAGCACATTTTCTGGTTTGGAATCCATTATCTCCTTTAAGCAAAGCTATGGGATTGTTCTGGCACCATGCTCCCTTGGTAAACCCAGGCTCCTTTCATCTTTTGTTCTGTTTAACTGGAAAGAATGATTTCATCATAATTTCTCCTTTGGTAATTACACTGTGTGTAGAAATACAGGAGAAAAAAAATGGAAACAGGTGACATTTGTTTCCATCTGGGGCACGTTTGTGTGCCTGTGCCATCTCAAAGTTTAAGTGTGCTCTTGTTGAATGGTAAGGGTTGGCCATCAGCATAAGAAGCCATCTTGATGGTCACAGTGAACACAAAGTGTCCATTCAGCACCTGCTTTAAATACAGGGGCCTGGTTCTTGCTGGAAGGAAGACCACTGCATGGCGAGGAGGTTAATTAGCAGCTGTCTCTCGTTATGCTTTCTTGTCTGACATAGTGGCATACACTGCTTTAGCACAACAAACATACTGTGAGAGAAGGGGGAGGAAGAGGGGCACAGCACCTCTGCCTCAGGTGAGTGTTCCCAAATAAACCAGGGGTGAGGCAGAGAGAATAAAAGCACACATTATTTAGTAATTGAAACCCTGCCCCCAGGAAACTGGCTGCAAATGATGAAAAGTGTATGCAGGATGCTTGCTTGGTTGTGATTGTCTTCAGAACAGAGAAAGCCTGCAAGGGTTGAGGAACTGAGGCACAACAGGTCTGAATTTGTGCACAGCACCCAGCCAGCTTCCCTGTGCACAGCACCCACTCAGCTTCCCTGTGGCACAGCACCCAGCCAGCTTCCCTGGAAGGGTTTAAGAATTGTGATGAATTTAGCATTAACCTAAACTGATTATCCTCAGCTTCAAACCAGAGGAATGGATAAGCAGATATTTAGGATGAGGATGCAATATTGCCATGCAATGGATGGATTAAAAAGCTAAGACACAGCTCTTACTGCTCAGTCGGCTGTAATCTTGATGGCAGGCCTTGGAAATGTAGGTCAATATGTTTAATGCTTCAACAGGCCTGAAACTGAAAGGCATTTTCAAAAATCATAATTCTAAATTTGAGGCATTGATTGGACTTCCAAACTGTTTTCAAGATAATTCTTTCCTGCTTTTGTTGCTTCCCCTCACTCTGTGCTCTACCACAGTGTCCGCACTTGAGCTTGAGTGCACTACCTACATAAAGTTGCCAGGCTTTCATTGGCAAGGTGGGGCAGCCAGTTCTTCGGAAGTGTGAAGCTCTCAGGTTCCTGAGCTGATTCCAGCTGTGAGCTGCTGTGAGCATTTTCCAAATGAAAATGCAATTCTGCGAGGGCTCACCTTGGTTGCAGGCACAGCTGGCTCCCCTGCCTGTCCTGCGGGCACTAACCCCTGCGGTGAGCAGAGTGAGCAGGGACACAAGCCCTCAGATGGCTCCATGAGAATCGGGAAAGTAGGAGTCAGGACCAGTGCGAGGGAAATCATCCTCCGCGGTGAAAAATCTGTCTCAGCTCATCCTGAGCTCTTCGTTCTGCTGGGGAAGCCTCAGCGGGGCTGCGCCGCCTTCCTCCAGCGCTGCCCAGCCCGGCAGCCTGCACGGCAGCGCAGGGAGCTCTGCACAGAGCTCAGAGCAAAGCCACCGGTGCCTGCCGAAGGGCAGAGCCATGGCAAAGCAAATTCAGTTGAGGAACTGTGCTGGTCTATAAGCGGGGACAGCACCAGAGCTGCTCTCATGCAGTTTCGTGGTGGAAGGGCTATAATTTAAGCATTCTTGACAGGTACACAACCAAGCAGAGAGCTTATTCTCAGTGAATGTGTTTTTAGTCATGTAAGAAGCCTCTATCTCTAGAGTAGAAAAAGCTTCACTTTACTGTAGGCATTGCATTGCATGAAGGGAATGTGTTGGTTTAAATTCTGCTGGAAGCACAACGGTGAAGAAAAAGGTTTAAAAATGAAAGGAATCAACAGTTGCCTGCAGCAAAAAGGGCACAATCCACAGGAAAGAAAAAGGAGAAGTGTTTCTTGGAGTAGTTCCTTGGAGGCTAGTACAAACTACTTGCAGTAATTAAAACCAACTCTGAGGTGCACAATGTTGACAACAGGATAAGAGGCTGTTTTGCAGCCAGACACAGAATTAATTATGCTGCCACAGACAGTCTTTATTGACTTTGGCTTCTTTTGTCCTCATTAGTCAAAAAGAGATCACAAAACAACTATTGGCTTTATTTCACAAGCTACCTCTTAAAAAAAAAATACAGAAGGAAAATAAAATTATTGAATACAAAGTGCTACTGAAACCTAGTCCTAAAATCCATGGTTTATGGTATATGGTTCCTGCTATAATGCATAGCTCTGCTTTACAGTATATGTGCTGTGGAGGCAAGCAAAATTAATCACACATTGTGCCACTTACACAGAGATCCAGTCCCACTTAATCTTTCTATTTACTGTTGATCTCCTAGCTCTGCATCTTAAATACCTGACATACAAAGCCACAAATGCAGCCTCACAATGCCCAACACAAGATCCTTCTGACCCCTAGGGCTGCTCTTTGCTATTCTTCAGCTAACTTCACCTGGCATTTATACTTTCTCCTCCCACTCAGACCTCTACTGAAAGCTTTACAGGGCTGAGAGACTGAGGGCATGGGAGCTGCTTGGCTGCCATTCCCAAAGCTAAGGGCTGAGAGGCTGAGGGCATGGGAGCTGCTTGGCTGCCATTCCCAAAGCTAAGATTGCTAATTTGGTAAGCCCTGGTATGGTGTAAATGTATCAGATGTCTGTCTGAGGTGGGGTGCCTCTTGGGCCTCCAAAATGCCTGTCTGTCCCTAGAGCTGCCATGGATGGCTGACCCAAGAGTTGTGGTGAGGGGAGCTGGATCCAGTGACTGCTGGCCCAAAGTGGTGCTCCCCAGGGGTCCTGGGGCCTGTGCTCTGTGACATCTTTGTCACCCATCTAGGTGAAGGGACTGAGTGCACCCTCAGAAGACACCCAGCTGAGTGAGTGTTAATCTGCTGGAGGGTAGAGAAGCTCTGCAGAGGGATCTGGACAGCTTGGGTCCATGGCCAAGCTGTTAGAGGTTTAACAGGGCTGATGCCAGGTCTTGCTTGTGCCACTTGTGCCACAACGACCCTATGCAATGCCACAGGCTTGGGCAGAGTGGCTGGAGAGCTGCCTGGCAGAAAAGGGGCTGGTAGTGTTTTGGTCAACAACCAGCTGAACAGGAGACAGCACTGTGCTCAGGTGCCCAAGGCAGCCACCAGCATCTTGGCCTGGGTCAGGAATGGTGCGGGCAGCAGGAGCAGGGAAGTGACTCAGTCCCTGCGGCCTGAGCACTGTCCAGTTTCATACACCTCACTTCCAGGCTGCTGAGGTGCTGGGGCACATCCAGGGAGGAGCAATGGAGCTGGTGAGAGGTCCAGAGCACAGGACTTGTATGGAGCAGCTGACAGAGCTGGGGTCGGCTGGCCTGGAGAAGAGGAGGCTGAGGGGTGCCTTAGTGGTGCTCTGCACCTACCCGAAAGGAGGTTGCAGCGAGGTGGGGCTTGGTGTCTTCTACCAGGTAACAAGCAACAGGACAAGAGGAGATGGCCTCTGGTTGTGCCAGGAGAGGGTTAAGTTGGCTAATGGGAAATATTTCTCCTCCAAAAGGGTTGTCAAGCCCTGGCACAGGCTGCTTAGGGGTGTGGTGGAGGTACTGTCCCTAGAGGGATTTAAAAGCTGTGCAGATGTGGTGCTGAGGGCCAAGGTTTGGTGGCAACCTGACAGTGCTGCGTTAAAGGATGGATCCAGTGGCTCTATTTTCCAACCGAAATTATTCTGTGATTCTCTAATGGACACGGTAAAACATCTGCTAGGGGCAATTGCCGATCGCTGCTGAAATTAAGCTTTTGCCCTAAATGCTGCAGGGCAAATATTCAAAGCTTGACGTACAGAGACGTTTACTGCGGGGACTCAGAACGGCGAGACCGGGCCGGGCAGGGTCCGCCGGGCAGAGCAGGGTCCGCGGGGCCGGGCAGGGTCCGCCGGGCAGAGCAGGGTCCGCCGGGCAGAGCAGGGTCCGCCGGGCCGGGCAGGGTCCGCCGGGCAGAGCAGGGTCCGC
>VWZE01004240.1:446735-504977 GCA_013396675.1 Eubucco bourcierii
GCTGCCTCCAGCTCCTCCCCGGAAGGGCTCAGGGCCGCCGCATGCGCGGTGCCGCCCGCCGGCACCTAAGCGAGACCAAGATGGCGGCGCCCAGGGCGGCTAGCGGGAGCTGAGGGCTCTGGGGGCTTCCCGCGCAGGTAACGGCCGCCTGGCTCCGCTCCTCTTCCCCCTCGCCTGGTCTTTGCCTGCAGTGCCCGCGGCCGTGCGTTCTCCGCTCGCTCCGTTGGTCTCGCTGCCTCCGCCCTACCTGTACCGCCCTACCTGTACCGCCCTCGCGGTCTCCCAGTAGCCCTTGAGCAGGGGCCTGAGCCTCTGGCCCCGCCGTGGCTGCTCCCCGCTCGTTCTTTCCTGCTTCCGCAACAGTGGTCCACTCCACACAGCTTCTGCTAACAAAGTGCAGGAGAAGTTGGGCGGGGACGTTGGGTTTGTAATGCGGGTGTGAGCCGCGGGGAGAGAAAGGAGCTTCCCTGCACCTGCCCCACTGCAGGGCGAGTGAAGTGTACTGGCCCTTACCGAAGAGTTTTCGGTACCCTGATTTAGTAAAGATCTCCCCTCCCGTGTGCTTATTTTTAAATAATAACATTATTATTATTATTAACATTGTTGCTTATCTTTCCGAAGCCTTTGCCGCCAGTGCAGCCCTTTCCTCCCTTCTTGGACACCTTACCTGAGTTGGAGTGTCCTGGCTTGTAACCTGGCTCGCACGGCACTGGTCCAGAGTGCCTGTAACGGGGATGTGGCACCCCTACCTAGGTCCCGTGCACACAAGCCTGGGAAGGCAGAGCCACCTTGTGCCACGTCTTTTGCCTGTATCTCTGCTCTGTGCTATATGTCCTTGAGTGACCAAGGCATTTGTTGCTGGGTGTTGCATCTCTGGCTCCTAAGTGCCTGCTGAAGAAGGACACCGAGGTGCTGGAGTGCGTTCAGTAACGACCAATGGAGCTGGTGAGGGGTCTAGAGCACAGTCTTGAGGAGTGGCTGGAGGAACCGAGGTTCTTTAGTCTGGAGGAAAGGAAACTCAGGGCAGCCCTTGTCGTTCTCTTCAAAGGCCTAAAAAGAGGTTGTAGCAAGGTGGGAGGCAGTCTGTTCTCCCAAGTAAGGAGCACCAGGACAAGAGGATATGGCCTCAGGTTACCCATTCTACATTTTTCTAACACCCTCTTATCCTTCTTCAGGCAGCTGAGCATCTTTGTTTGGCTGGTCCTGCTCTCGTGGGAGACTGGATACAAGAATTGTGTCTTAGGAGAGTAGAAATCCAACACAACAGGTTTGTTCCATGCCGGGGCCACAGTTAGTCCTCTTGGATGAAAAGATAAATGAGTTTATAATGCAGACACACGGGGATGAAGTGGAAGGACCATGGGCAACAGCCAAGTAACCTAAAACAGGCTAAAATGGATTTCACAGCTACCAGATTCTTGTCTAATTGTAATAACCACTGACCATGGAGTGCAGTTCCTCTTACATGGACTGCAGTGCCTGGGTTTGTCTTTTCAGGTACCACAACTGGAAGAATGCAGTGGCTTTGTCAGAGAGCTTGTTCCTCGTGTTTGGAGAGACAGCTGAAGGCCTTGCTGGGCTGCATGAAATGGCAGCGAAGGCTGCCTCCTGCTTGTGTCAGAACTATTTACAGTGAGACTGGGAGATGGGAGAGCAACTATGGGCTGGAGACAAGAAAACGAGTTGAAAGCTGGTGGCTGCCAAGAATAAAGGATCAGTTCTGCAGAATTTCAGAAACTGATGTAAGCATGACAAAAGATTTGGAATTTGTGTTTCATTTCTTGTTTTCTTGGAAGGAAGGGAACTGAAACAGTACAGCTGCCTCATAGCGATGGGACAAAGTGACATTTTGGGAAGAATGCCCTATCTGGTGGAAGAAGAGCTGGTGGAAGAGGTGGTGTCCTGGTTTTGACTGGGATGAGGTCATTTTCTTCCTTGTAGCTTGTGCACTAGGGGTAAACCCTGACAGTGAAACAGTACCAATAAAAAGAATCTCAACACGGCGAGAGAAAAGTATGAACTTGTAGGTTTAGGAAGTAGTCAATTCTTTGATTGCTACACCACACATAGGAGTTATTTAAAGTATTACAAGAATCATCTTTTGGTTTCATAACTTCTGTAAACAGCTTTCTCGAGAGCTTGTTCCCAACCAGCTATGACAGATCCATTATGCTACATGCTGGGACTCATTAAAATGTGTGTTAGGGGAAGGTGGCTTTTAGGAGTAGTTTTTGGTTTACAGTGTCTTGGGAGTAATGAGTGACTTGCAGGAGGAAAGAAAAGCTTCCCTATGCAAACAACCACAGTCTTAGTCTCTGACTCTTTCCCTCACAATTATGCTCAGTCACAGAGGTGTAAAAACCTTTTTATGCCTCTTGAAATTTGTTTCTTCTGAATGTAGCCTCTCTCCAGCATGGAGCTGATTCTGTCAGTATCAGAGAGGAAAGGGCTGACTCTTGGAGGGAGGGAACAGGTGAAAGTGGAGTGCATAGGTGGAGCAGGGCAAGCATTCAGTCAGGCTTGTGTCTTTGCCACCTCCCAAGTCCTGTATTCCTAAGGATCATAGATGTGTGCTAAGTTCCAAATGGTGTTTGTAATGATATTTTGGGCTTCTTTTTAGAGTTGAAATAGGTTTAATACCATCTGGCCTTAAGAGGCAGATAGTGTATGGTGCTGCAGTGGAGTATTCCTGATGTTTCTGGTTTGGCTGTTATTGGACAAAAGTGACACAACAGTAATACTTGATAAATATGAGTAGAGAGTTGCCCATAGGCTTTTTGTATTCGTTATTAACCTAAGAAATGCAATACAGGGACTTAGTAATCACCTGTCAGTGGCCAGTTCAGTGGTACTCAAGGGGTTGGAACTAGATGACCTTTGAGGTCCCTTCCAACCTTATCATTCTATGATTCTTTACTATTGTTGTGTGTTAGGAGTAATTTATGTGTCAGAGGTGTTTTGTTTCTTTGTCACTTTTGTCAGTTAGGTCAAGCCGAACTAAATGAGATTTTTTTCTCTCTTTACACTGCTTGTAAGAGGTCTTTGGATCTGAGCACAGGTAGTGGAACTGCAGTTCCACTTCAGTGGATGTTCCTACAACTGCAAATGCCTGAGTTAGGCACTCGGTGAGTTACTGCAGTTCACCTGACAGAAGAGCAGCTGGCCAAGACTGAGCTCCATGTTTGGTGTAAATACCAAGTAAAACATGTCTTTAGGTTGGCACGAGGGCAGTTCAGTCTGGCTTGTTCTCAGGTTTTGGTGGGGCAGATCAGGAGTGCAGAGACCAGCACTTACAGATGCTGTGGTAGGGAATGGTGATTTGTTATGTTAATGTATCTTTTGTTGAGTTGAAGTTAATTAAAAGCATATTTTCTTCAAGAACCATGTCTATATCAATGTCAGTTGATGAGATGGCAACAGAGTCTGGTAAAAACATCTCCATTTACAGCCCCAAATAATTTGATTCAGTTAACTTAGTCAGCAGTCACTTGAATCAGTCCCAGCAGAGCCTTGTTTCTCACCCTGGTACCATGCAGTATATATGGTGCAGATGTACTTGTTTGAGTGAAGTAATAACTCAGAGTGACAAGTCTCTAAACATTTCTTTCTAGAAATCAAGACCAAAGTTTTATGTGCTTTCTATGTTCCCATATCCTTCTGGAAAGCTCCACATGGGCCACGTTCGTGTCTACACCATCAGTGATGCTGTAGCTCGGTTCCAGAAGATGAGAGGGCTGCAGGTAAGAGCAACAGTAGGACTGGGTGGGGTTTTGTGTTTGCTCAGGAAATGAGTGGTTTCTAAAATGCTTCCTTGGAATATATGCTACAGATGCACAGGTAATGCACTTTGGGACTTCTTTAAAACAGCTGGTGTTCAGAACTCACTGTTGCTAGCAGATGGTTAGAAGCTATCTCAAATGATACAGCTGATGTGGTATCAGCTACCTACATCTATTGATCATCCTGCTCCTGGGAGAGGAGAATGAAGGCCCTGCTGCAGTCTAGGTGGGACCACGGAGTGGGGAGAGGTGCAGCTGGCAAGAGAAAACAGACATCATGGGAAAAAATGCTAAGAATTTGGAAAACAATAGGAAGGAGGAAGATGGAAAGGCAGTACCTGGTTTTTGGGTAAGAAACTAAAGAAATAGCCGTAGGCAAAAAACTACGGAAGACTGAGAAAGGAATCCTCTTTAATGCATGAGAGCAGGAGCAGCTCAAGAAAGAGGAGTCAGAACTAGAACTTTTCCGTGCTGGTTATGGTGCTAAGTGGCATTTCCTTGCTGCAAGTGCTGTAAAGTGGAGTATTTCCTGGAGTTAGCACTACCCGGCAGGCGCTCGGAGGCACTGCCACTGCATTATGCAGTGTGCTACACATCGTGTGCCAGCCGTGAACAGTCTGTGCATGTGTGCTGCAGCTTCACAGAAATGCATCCTCATGCCTTTAAAACTAAAGGAAGAAGACATAACTACCTTGCACTTGGGATGAGACAAGCCCCTGTGATGTCTGCTCTAGCACTAAGCTGTCCCAACTCCCCTGAATGAGCTTTAAAAATTGAGCTAATGAGGGACTTTGTGCTTGCTGTTGAGACCGCTGGAGATGTCATTTCAGCTCACCTCTCATCAACAACACTAATTTCCTGTTCAGCAAGGTGAAAACTTGCTTCCTCTTGTCTTAGCTAAAATGAAGTGAAATTCATTGGCCAAATCCCTTGTGTTCAAAAACTAACACCTACAGCACCCAACTGGAAGTAACAGCCTGGGAGAAAACGTATCACAGCATGTTAGGGGTTGGAAGGGGTCTCCAGAGATCATCCTGCCAGAGCAGGATCACCCAGGGCAGGCTGCACAGGAGGTGATGTAACTGCAGTGACCCAGAGCAGCTGGGAAAGCCAGTTTTTATCTCCATGCTGGCCTGGTTTTTTTTTTTTGTTTGTTTGTTTGTTTGTTTTTTTCCCCCAGAAGTTGTGAAAATCTTGTAAAGTTTTGAAATCTTGCATTTCACATGCAAATTTATGAAAATGACTGTGAAGGCTATTAGAGTGCCTGGAGAACATGCTGAATTTCTCTAAATGTCTCTTCTGTTGTGGTAACCACTTCTGAACATCTATTTATGACTCAAGGTGGGCAGCCAAAGAACTTAAACTTGGTGTATGATTGAGAGACATTAAAGCGCTCTCGGATTCTCTGAGGATGCCATTCTCAGAGCTGTTGTTTAAGTGATACACATTAACCTGCTGAAACTTCTGTATCCCTTAAAAATGCCTTCATTAGCCATGCTAATATATCCTTCACTTGGAATGAAAGTCTTCATCTTTATTTTTCTCTTCACAATTCATTTCTCAGCCTCTCTGTGTACAATCTGTTCAAAGATTTGGTTGTAGGCCATTACATGGTCTCATATTCCCAAGAAATTTTTTGTTTTGTTTTTTTTTTTTTCCCTGTATTGAGGGAACTTTTCAAATCTTTCAGTGGATAAAAAGAAAGAATCCTTTAGAAACAAACAAAAAGTTAATGTGCATCTTTTTTAACTTACTCCATTGCTTTTGGTTGTATTTTTCCTTCTGGAAATTCAGCTCCAATAGCTGCTTCAAAGTTCAGCAACTGTTAATTGTCCCTCAGTCAAAATGGTAAGTAGAAGTGAATACATTTCAGGGTAAAAATTTTACTTTGTAAGGTTTTCCATAATTTCCAAACTAAGATGAAGGAGGAGTTGTTGCAGATACTCCTAGGAAGTGTAGCTCTGCTTAGAGGTGTAAAGGTGGCCCTGGTTAGCTAGTGAGAATCAGCTGGCTGCTGGAAGCACTGCAGAGATGTCAGAAGTGTTTGTAAGGCATTGAGGAATGATGAGCTGTTGCCCTGGCAAAAAAACCAGACCAGTTTTGGACTTCCTAGTTCAGGATGGAGGGGGATCTGCTGGGGAGAGTCCAAGGGAGAGCAGTGAGGGTGAGCATCTCTGCTGCGAAGAGGCTGAGAGACCTGGGGCTGGTTAGTCTGGAGAGGAGAAGGCTGAGAGGAGATCTTACCAGTCTCTATGAATAGCTGAGGAGTGGGTGTGCAGATGAAGGTGCCAGGTTCTTTTTGGTGGTGCCCAGTGACAGGACAAGGAACAACAGGTACAAGCTGGAACACAGGAGGTGCCACCTCAACAGCAGGAGGCACCTCTTGTTGGTGAGCAGTGGAGCAGGCTGCCCAGAGAGGTTGTTGTGCCAGACCCACCGGGATGGGTTCCTGTGTGACCTGCTCTGGCAGGAGGGTTGGACTGCATGATCTCTGGAGGTCCCTTCCAACCCCTAACATTCTGTGATCTGCTTCTCAGAGAATGGCTTCAGAAGAAAACAGCAAATTGGCTTCCTGTTGCTTTAATCTGAGCAGGCAGGATTGGTTGCTTTGTTACACTTCTGAAAGGATAAGCTCAGATGCCTTTCCAAAGGGATTAGAGCTCCTTTAGTGACTTGGAGCCCTTCTTTGGAATACATTTGTGTAACTTCTTCATTTCAGGGGTAGTTGGAAGTCTGAAGTGGAAGAGTGTACAATTTAGATTCTGGCTTACTGGGTTCCTTAAATGGAACATTAGGTGGGCTTTTTCTGGCTGGAAAAGACCTGATTTTGTTTCAGTTAAAATATTCTAGAGGGGTAGTATGCACTGAAATCTACTGATATTTGACACAAACCTCCTCTTCATCAGCATTTGAAGTGGGAAAACAAATATTTGTTCTTTTTGTGTTTTGTTTCCCCCCCACCCCCCTTACTTTGGAGAGCATAAAGCTGGGAATTGTACTACTCACTGATGACACCCATCCCAGGCAAGGGCTGCATTGCTTTGCTTAAATGCCCTGGGCTAAGCTCTGCCCAAAGTATGTTAAGGTGGAATGAAACCACTTTGTGTGTGGAGAGAGCTGCAGTCACAGATTGTACTGCAAAGAGATTTCTTTAAAAATGCTGTGAAAAGTTAATTTCTGTGCTTTGACTTACAAATCTGTGCCTGTTAATAAACCAATCATAGATTGGTAAGGTTGGAAGGGACCTCAAAGCTCAGCCAGTTCCAACCCCCTGCCATAGGCAGGGACACCTCCCACTAGCACAGGTCACTCAAGGCCTCCTCCAACCTGGCCTTGAACACCTCCAGGGAGGGAGCAGCCACAACCTCCCTGGGCAACCTGTGCCAGTGTCTCACCACCCTCACTGCAAACAATTTCCTCCTAACATCCAGTTTCAATCTCCCCTCTGCCACTTCAAACCCATTCCCCTTGTCCTGGCATTCCCAGACCTTGTCAATAGTCCCTCCCCAGCCTTCCTGGAGCCCCCTTCAGATCCTGGAAGGCTACTCTGAGGTCTCCTGGAAGCCTTATGGAGTTTGAGGCTGTTGTGTCCTTTTGCCAGGTAATTTTCTGTTATAAACCAAGTGAAAGCATCACAAATGTCCTCTGTGAATTCAGTCTTATCTAAATTCAGCTTCCCAGCAGCAAGTATTGAAGGTGTTAATGAGCTCACTGGTTCATTCTGGAAGAGAAAATGAGATATTCTTTTAAATGCAATTGGGTTAGACAAGGATGTGTGAGACTGAGGAGATGAGACAACTATTTGCTAAATGTTTGTAGTAGTGTGTGGACATGAGGAAAGAAAATGTTACATTTTATATCTTGTGAGGAGCAGAACTAAATGAGAGCATTTTATAAGCAGAGGTGGTTTGATAGCAATCTGTGGGGGTTGATTATTTTTTCATTTGGAAGCGCTTTATCGGAATGCTAATGAGCAGCACTGTTGCAGAGAGGCACCGCAGTGGTTCTTTCCAGAAGGTCCACACTAGTCCAAAATTCATTGCTTTAATCTCCTGCCTGGTCTGCCTTGTCTGCTTGGCCTGCCTTTTGTTTGTCAGCTGCTGGGTAATGCTGTTTATTACCTGGTACACTGAGAAGACAATCCGGGAATCCTAGAATGGTAAGGTTGGAAGAGACCTCAAAGCTCATCCAGTTCCAACCCCCTGCCATAGGCAGGGACTCCTCCCACTAGCACAGGTCACTCAAGGCCTCAGCCAACCTGGTCCTGAACACCTCCCTGGGTAACCTGTGCCAGTGTCTCGCCACCCTCACTGCAAACAACTTCCTTCCGACATCCAGTTTCAGTCTCCTCTCTGCCAGTCAAACCCATTGCCCCTTGTCCTGTCACTGCAAGACCTTGTCAATAGTCCCTCCCCAACCTTCCTGTAGGCTCCCTACGGTACTGGAAGGCTACCCTAAGAAGGTGTCCTGGAAGCCTTCTTTTCTGCAGGCTGCAGAGCCCCAACTCTCTCAGCCTGTTCTCAGAGCAGAGCTGCTGCAGCCCTCTGAGCATCTTTGTGGCCTCCTCTGGGCCTGCTCCAACAGTTGCATGTCCTTCCTGTGCTGGGGGCTCCAGAACTGTACACAGTACTCCAGAAGATGACAGAAGGTTGCTACTGAAGGCAGGGGTGTTCCCTGGCACCTGGGATTGTGGCCAATGATCCCCTACTTTGCCAGTCTTTTTTTGGGGGTCGTACCTGTTAGTTCAGGTGGAGTGTGGTGGGGGCTGTGCATGGAGGCAGGCATGTAGACTAACCTGTCAGCAAACCCTCTTCAGTTTAACTGCTGCTTACCTTCTCTTATCACCCTTTCTCTGAAATAAGTGTGTTTATTGACAGACATTTTGGACACTGATTCTCATGTCTGTCCTAAAATTTAGAATGCCTCAGTCTGGACGTAAGCAAGATAAGACAGCTCCCAGGTGGTAGATTTGACACCTACTGAGCACATCAGATCAAGCAAATTCTTTGTTTCCTTACAAACATTAAGGAAAACTCACTGAACTGTCTGTCCTAGTTATGACAAAGGCACAGAACAGTGTTAGGAGGTGGTTGTCAGCTCTCTGCTTGCTGATCTCACCTGCTAATGTGGGCATGAGAGCAGTGAATAGAGGAAGGTCCTCCGAGAGGAAGAGCTGGGATGGGGAAGGGCGAAGTGAAGTTACTGCCTCTTACTGTTCCTTATCCCACAGTCACCTTAATGACAGTGTTGTCACCATGCTGTGTGTGATTGTTCAAGACATGCTTTGAGCCGCTCTGAAGTCAGAGTCTTTGAGATGTTTCAGGATGCAAATGATCTTTTTAAATTATCTGCTCCTGAGAAGAGCACTAAGTGTGGGAGCCCCCAAGCACTTCAGTCCCCATAAAGGTTTGAATCACTTCCTTGCACCTTTGTGTTCCCACATGCCAGTCTCTGAACGCTGATGCTGCCTGCCTGTGTGGATTGTGAGGCTCTGGGGCTGTGTACTCTGTGTTTAAGGCTGACCTACCTAATACTTCTAACCAGCAGGAGTTTGCCTGTCCCCTTCACGGTGAAGGGCAGACGCACACAGCAGCCTCTGGTGATGTGCTGGTTGCTGTCACCTGAAATGCCTGAAGCCACAACCTGCCTTCTTTTACCAGGTGTAGGCACCCCTGGACTCAGCCAGTCATCCTGTCTGACAGGATATGTTCCTGGTCCGTTTTTCTTGTGCTTTGTGGTCTGGAGATGATGCTACCTATCCAGAGCAGCCGTGCTGGGAGCCTGCTCACTCTAGTGTGCAGAACTGATCCCGCAGTTGCATGAGGTTTAGAGACTGCTGTCAGGAGCAATCACATCAGCATTCTAGAGAGGATGACTTTTTGTCTTGTGCTCCTTTGTAATGCTGAAGGGAACAGCTGTGTGTTCTGCTAGCTAGAGCCCAGGACCAAACCATCCAGGGGCTGCAAGGACTACCCTTTGGTCTTCAGAATTGCTTTCTGTCTGGTTTTCCTTTGTTCTGAGCAGTCTTAACTCTGCCTTTATTCTTTGTGCCAGCTTGTTAGTTGCATTTTTTTTCTCCACTCCCATCTCTCTTGATGCTTTTTGATGCTTTTCAGAGCTCTGTTAATCTCAGCCTTGTATTTTATGCTGCTTGTGTAGAGTTCAAATGTAATGCCAGGTGCTGTGTGGAGACTGTGACATTTTAACTGTAGATAGGTAACATGAATCTCAGCCAGGAGCAGCTGACCTCTTGTTTGGACAAATGCATTTCCCAAAACTCTACTGTGAATGGATTTGAAAGAAGTGGAAGAGACAATAAACTTGGAATCATTTTTGAAGCCACTGTGCATGTTGCACTCATCTCTATAGCAACAACCTAAACAGATCTCTCCTGGAGATTCATTTGAGGATATTTTTAATGGCTCTCAGAATTCAGGTTTCTGTGTGAAGCTGGAATTGGTGCACATCTTCAGCCCTCTAACCTCATGCTGTTGGCTGCTAAGGAGACCTGTCATGTGAAGGTGCTGAGTGGATGCACTGGTGGTGGGTTGGATAGACATGGTAGAACTGGGAAGATCTGTGTGAGCAGATCTCATCCCTGAGCCAGCAGCAGTGAGGTCTGCACTCCAGTCAGCCCTTCTGAGGAGCCTCTAGCCTGTAGTGAGGCTGTTCTCTCTGCAGCCTTTTGTTCATGAGCCTAAGAAAGGAGCTTGTGCCTTGCTTTTGGCCTCCAGGAGATCTTCAGAAGCCAAACCAAAGGTAGCTTTCCTAATGTCACTTCATGTGCATCAATCTGTGAGAAAAAGAGTTTGTAGGGATGCAAGCAGAGGGCATTTGCCTAAGCAAAGAGAGGTTAAATAGGAGGAAATCTCTGATGTACAGGAGAAAGAAATTGGTTACTTTCCCATTTAATCACTTCCTTAGAGGCAGATAACAGCAATAGTAATGGTCCAAGAGCCCAGCTGCAGAAATGAACATTTCAGTGTATCCTTTAATAATTCTGTTGAGATTTGTAGTCTATGTCCAATTTCCCTTTTATTTTGAATCTTTCACACCGATCATTTTGATTGCTGGTGAGGAGAGGGAGAGAAGAAGGGCTGGGGACTTGGGCAGGGGCAAGTGCTTTAGGCTCCAAGTAAGATTTTCTATGTAACACTTAAAATGGGGGGNGCACTGTGATGGAAGGAATAATAACTCTCTGCTAGTTACCTGTGTGATAATTTGAAACACAAAGTAGCATTCCAGCTGCTGCTGGTTCTGTGCATCAGAAAAGTGCTGTGTGTGGACCCTGGCTTGAGTCCCAGCTGAGCCCAGGTTCAGTACCTTTTGTGGCAGCAGGGTAATGGCTTACAGCAGGTTTAGTTGTAGCTGAGGGCTGGGAAGGAGAATGCTGAGGAGTCAGATCTGTTACATCCTTTTACACTGAGTCTGTGCTCAGGGCACCTTTATGAACATGCCTAGAGGATATTTCTTATGAAAGAGTCTGTTGCGGTCAGAGGAGTGAAAGGTTGTGGCAAAGAAGAACAAAAAGAATTCAAAGGAGCAAGCAGAGCAGCTGTTGTGTTCTGAACCAAGCAGGTTTGTCAGGTGAAGGCAGCCTGGGAGCTCCACATTGGTGGCCTTGCTTGCTTACTGCGTGTTCACTTGCGTGTGCCTGGGTTTTGGATGGATTTTAAGGCATAAAAATGTCAATTTCTTACAACCTTTAAAGTATTAGTCATGGTTTGCTGATGGAGTGACTTTACAATGTGCTGTAAACTCAGTTGTTAGGGGTAAGAAATAGGATTGCTTTTGCCAGGTATCCAATCCCTAAGTAGCTTTAATGACAGCATCCTAAATGCTGGGCTTCCTTTCCCTGCTTGGACAGGTGTTTTGAATACTTGCTGTGTTGCTAGAGTATCTTTCAAAGGAAAGTGCCTGTTACTGGGAAGGATAAGAGCTCTGTGTCAACAGAAGCCATCTGGTATGTGCTGTAGCAAACCTGCCTTTCTTTCTTTGTGGTCACAAAATGCAGTTTGTCACCCTGCAGTGGAGATTTACCAAAAACATTTGAGTAAAGAATTTTCCCCATCCTCCTCGTTTTGCCTGTTGGTTTAAGTTTATCAGAAGGTATTTTTCTTTTTCTTGCACTAAAAGAAAAAAAGGTAGGCTGAGCATGAGGGCCAGTTCTAAAACCATTGGGTCAGTTAGTTTTGCTTGCTTGCTGCTTCTTTAGAATGAGCTTCAGATGTTTTTTTAGAATGAGCATCTGAGTCTGATTAGCAGTGGCATCAACTGCTATTTTTGGCCACCACAAAAACTGCCAAAGGATTGAATTATGCTATTGTCAACCTGGTGCTGAAATAGTCCTGAGGATTTAGGACACGCTTTCAGCTCTCGCTGTCCTAGCAAGCGTCTTCGTGTTCATCCTTCCAAGCAAATCTGGCCGCAGCTGCCGTGCTTTGAAGACAAAACTACTGCTGCAATGCAAAACACTGTTTGTTGTTTGGATGCAAACCACTGTTCATTATGTGGAAGCCTCTGTGTGCTGCTGCTGCCACGGCAGAAGCTGCCAGGAGGCTGCTTTCCCTTGGTGCTGCCAGGTGATGAATCCGATGGGATGGGACGCCTTCGGTTTGCCAGCAGAAAATGCTGCGGTCGAGCACGGCCTTCACCCTGCAAGCTGGACACAAAGGTAGTTTGAAATGAGTTTAATATGTTGTCACTGTGAATACCTGTACTGTGCCCCCCAGAAACCTAGCAAACAGAGCAAAACCAGTGGGAAGGTAGAGGAAGAAGCAGTTAGTTGCCAGTGTCTTATGGCTTGTGGGCTCAGGTTTGAAAAAGAATTGTATGAGGATGAGTTTCAAGGTGTTAACTCTCAACAGCTTTTACATTGTATAAAAGCAGAGCCTTGAAAGATTGACATTTCCCAAACACCTAAATCAGTGAGTAAGAAATAAATCAGGATTTTATTGTGATGAGTTAAATCTTGGTACAGAACAGGCAGCTGGAAATGCTGGGCTGGGGGGATAGATTTGCTGAGCAGCTCTCGGGGCCACACACAAGAGGAAGGAGAGTTTCTTCATCTGAGTCTGGGCCTTGACAAGTGCAAAGCAGCCATTAGTGCTACTGACTTCTGTGAGAAGGTTGGGCTCTAGACTACAGAACTGCATGTTGTATTCCCATAATATTCTTGAAAATGAGTAGAAAGTTGTATTAGCAAACACTGTCTGTGAATGGCTCAGAAACCAACCTTCAGTGGAGCTGTTAGCTGTGCTCTGGATACAGGACACAGGGTTTTGGGGCCTGGATCCATTTCCTCCTTTGAGAGTCCTGTTTCTTTTGTTTTGCTTTGGTTTGGTCAGCCCTGCTGGCCAGGGTGGATTGGTTTGGTCAGCCCTGCTGCTCAGAGGGAAACAAAAACACTGATAGGGATTTTTTAAAGAAGTCTTTGTAGGGCATGGCTTGAGCTGCCTGGGTAGGCTTCTGTCTTCAACATTGTGACAGGTTGTCTCCAGGACAAGTGGCCTTCTGAACTGGCAGATGGAGCCAGGGACCAGTACAGTCCCCCTGTAATCCAGGAGGAAGCAGTCAGGGACCTGCTGAGCCACTTGGATCCTCACAAGTCAATGGGACCAGATGGGATCCACCCTAGGGTGCTGAGAGAGCTGCAGATGAGCTACCCAAGCTGCTCTCCATCAGTTATTAACAGTGGAGAGGTCCCTGCAGGCTGGAAGCTGCTAATGTGGTGCCCATCCACAAGAAGGGTCCAAAAGGAGGTTAAAAAGCATCCTCTGGGGACTGGAAGATTGTTATTCCATCCCATAATTCTGCTATCTCTTCATAAGCTCACAGCAAGGCCAGCTTGTTCTCCTTTCCACCCCCTCCAGCCTCGTGCCAGGCAGGAGCTGCGTTATCGGGACACACATGTAAGGATAGGCCTGGTTTGGGGCCTCCAGAGGCTGTGCTTAGGCCTCTTGGATGGCAGAGGCATGAGGGGGAGGATTGGAGCACTGGGGATGATAGATTTAGTTTTGGGTTGGGGGAAAATATTCAGGGGGTTTGCTTATGGAGTCTGTATCTGCTTTGTAATTTCTGTAACTCTCTCTGCAAATACAATTCTGTTTTTCTCCAGTTCATTTGAGAGCTTCTCTCTGTCTGCTCTTTAAACCCACGACAGCAGGGGTGTGGCACAGCTCATCCTGAGTGCCAGCACACAGCACCTACAGGATGGGCAAGGGATCAGGCCCAGCCAGCATGGATTTAGGAGGGGCAGGGCCTACCGGACCAACCTGATCTCCTTTTATGCTCAGGTTACCTCCTGGTGAGTGCAGGGCAGGCTGTGGATGGAGTCTGCCTGGGCTGCGGCTGAGCCTTTGACACCCTCTGCCACCACAAGCTCCTGGCACAGCTGGCAGCTCCTGGCTTGGGCAGATTCACTCTGATACAGGTCAAGAACTGGCTGGAGGACTGGGCCCAGAGAGGGGTGGTGAATGGTGCCAAAAGTTTGGGTGTCAGTGAGATAGTAGCGTTGAGAATTAATTGGTGCTTTTGATTTCTCAGAACTTCATAACCACCTGATTTTATGTCTGGTCAGATGATACAAATATTCTAAGTTAATGATTTGTCTTTTTTTTTTTTTCACTTTGCAGTAATATTCAACACATGAGGGAGCAGTTTGATGCACTGGGGCTGTCTTTTACATGGGAAAGGGTAAGAGTTTCTTTTGCAAGGGGTGCTGGTTGGTTGTGTGGTGGAGTACTGGAAAGCATGGAATGCCATCATTTTATTGATGACAACAGGGAAGTCTTTGAAAGGGACCAATTGAAGCTGTTAAATTGTGAAAGTGACCTGCTTTGGGCTTTCTCTCTCCTTGGACTTGCTGGTATTCTCTGACAGCCTCTGGGGTGTGAATTGCTTTTGCTCTCCTTGCTCAGGAGTCAGTCTGAACGTGTGTTCCCAGTAAGCCTTCACCTCTCTGCTCTGCCTTCAGTCTGTAACTTCTAGAGGGCAGCTCCTGCTGCCAACACCACCTCAGCCTCTTCTCTTCAGACTTTCCAAGTAGCGTTGGAGTTTTCTACGTAAGAGTAACGTTCCTCTTCTGCTCTGTACATTCAGAAAGAGGAAATCTTTGGGAGCTTTGAGCAGATGCTGTTCTGTTTAGTTTTGAAGCTCCCATTCCTGTGTAGTGCCTGAGCCTGCACAAAACTCTGACAGAAGGTAGAGCTTTACCTCATAATTTTCTTTCTGTCCACGGAGCACTTAAAATCAGTCACCCCTACTTGTAATTCACTGGAGAGGCAAACCAGTGGTACCAGGCTGCTTTCTGCTGTAAGAGACAGGCACTGCATGCTATTTGTATTTGCAGCTGATAAAGTGTGACACTGAGGGCCTGTGAAATAGAAATACCCAAACGAGGTTTGAAATGTACCTTGGGCTAGCTCTAAACCTCTGAAACTCAAACCACTGTGCTTCCAGAAGAGGTGGCACATGCACTTACTACTAAAACAAGCAAACAGTAAGGGCTGTTTAGTCTTCCCTGAGAGGTCTGGAAAAACATCTCTTTAGCCTTTTTCTGCTAATCACTCTTTCCTAACAGTCAAGTGCACTGTGTCTGTCTCAGGCTAGCCTAAGACTGTGCTAAAAAGGTGATCAGCGGTAAACCAGGAAATGACTTCTCTCTAGCTTAGTTGTGTGACTGCAGCAAGTGAACACTTTTTAGCAGCCTATAGCTATTTTATTTAAAAAGAAGTAGCCAGGAGAGTAGCTTGAGGATGCAAGCACCTTCTTTAGAACTCAGAAACCCCAGCTGCATGGCAGAGCTCCATCGGGCTGGTTTGCAGCCTCCTCTCTGTCCCTGAGTCGAGTTAGTTCTGCTGATGCACTGCAAATCTTTGTCATGCTCAGAAGGTACAAACAGAAATGGTAGCATTCAGCTTGACTGCAGTGTGAGAGAAGCCTGATGGACTCCTTCCAAGTGCAGTCACTGCAGCACGTGGGGAATGATTTTTCACTGTATGCCTCAAAGTGCAAAATGGTAGGAAAAACTCTAATGCCCATCTGGAGATTGCCAGGAGGTTCCTGGCTTGTCATCAGCCACTCCTTTTACTTGGGTGATGTCATTTCTCTTTCTTCATTATCTTCAAATGTTACTTCAGACCTTCCTGGTGACAGTGATGAGCCTGAGTGCTCAGCTCAGTGACCACCCAGCAGTTTGTTCTGGTGATAGTCTGCTGCATTTCCTTCCTAAAACATGTTGATTTGCACTTGTGTGAGAGCAGATACCTGGGATTGCTTTCCCGGGAGCCAGCTGCTGGCCTGCTGCTCAAGCTTGTGTCCACCTCATCAGTCAGTTTGGCATCTTTGTTTCATTTAACAGAGATCAGCTGTTCAGGACCAGAGGGCAAATCTCAGTCCATTTGACTGTTTTGTTTGACAAACTCTCTTTTTGGCCTTCCCTGTTTGTTGCTCACATCACCTTTGTACTCTGCCAGACAGAATTGTCTCCCTTCTTTTGTGTGTCTGCTACCCCAGCAATGAACCTGGGTTGCCTGTAGTGGCATCATGCCGGCAGAGGAATTGGTATCACTGTGTGGAGAAGCAGGGAGGAGGGAAAAAAGAAGGATTAAATGGATAATGTTTAGTTGGAGAGATTGAAATCAGACTTCTATCAAGTGGAGCTCTTTTGAGTGCAAAGTGCAGGGATTTAATCAGGCAGCTGCTTTGTGTGACTGAGTCTTCACATGCTGTGCTGAAAACTGCCATTAAATATCTCTGATCTCCAAAGCCTCTTACGCACATTTCCGAAGCACCTCCGTTCAAAGGTCACATTAATTTTGTTCAAACAATTTCAGCATTGGAATCTGGAGTTCAAAGCAGTGTTTCAGCACTGGAATCTAGAGGTGTAGGGAAAAAAAAAAGAAGTTTTAGTGCTGGAGTGTTTCTGGAGCATTCGAGTCACAGAGGATCCTGCTGAGGTCAGGTGCAGTGGGAAGCTGAGGGTAGGAGAGCCTGGTTAGGAAAGGTGTTTTCCATCTGGAGCTGCTTCAGGTAGCTGATGACTGCTTGCAAACTGAATACATCTGCTCAGTGCCTGCTCTGCCTCCTGACTACAGAATCAGGAGATGCTCTCATGGTTTGAAGTTGAGCCTGAGAGTCATCTTCACTAAGTACCATGAGAAAATGCAACCAGAGTGGAAGTCTGGAGGAGCGTTTCTTCTGTGAAGTGATGCAAATGAACCAGGCCAGCTGCCCAGGAGGGAGGTGTCACCTGTGTCTTGTTACTTACTGGTGATGTGGTGAGAACTTCCATACTGAGCTGCTTGTTTTCACTTTGGCCAGGCACAGGGGAGTGCAAGCCTTTGTGTCTCCAGTGCACCTGGGAAACCATTGGGTTTGTGCAGAGCCAACTGGGGGACACAGGTCACGTTAGACTTAAGACCTCTCTGCATAAGAATATGTTCATTTGAAATGCAGTTTATGGGGTTTAAGAGCAAACCCTTTAAAATCTTGCCCTGTGTCAGCAGCAGTGAAGTAGGCTGGGGTTTAATGCTTGGAGTTCACTAAAAGCTTGCAAACTGTCATAAAGTTCTTCAGAAGCTGTCCCCAGGTACTTGCTGCGCTCTTCACTCTCATCCCTGCTCCTGATGCTCTTCAACTGCTTTTACCTGTCTTGATTTCCATCTTAGCAGTTCCCCCTCCTTTGGGAGTTCTTTTATGACTGTTCTTTACTGGCCTTACACCCAGAGTGTTCTGACTGGAGCTGCCTTGCCTTTGCAGGTGGTTGCTCCTTTGGCTGGGAGATCTCCTTTGCAACTCTGAGTCCCACCTGCCCCACAGGTCTGTCTGCAGCCTTGGCTCCTCATTGTTTTCCTTCATTTCTGCAGGAAATAACCACTTGCTTACCAGAGTACTACAAGTGGACCCAGTACCTCTTCCTGAAGCTGTTTGAAGCTGGGATGGTGTACCAAAAAGAGGCAGGTATCAGCCTGTCACCTCTGGCCTTCAGTGCTTTGCACCAGGTCAAGTCAAGGCACATTTCTGGGTCTGCCACTCACGGTCAGTTAGTGGATTTTGCTCTACTGGGATGACCTTTAGAGTCCTTTCCTGGGCTGAGTTTTTTATGATGAACAATCAGCTAAGTTTTTCAGTTCTGGGGGCAGGTGAGTTTGGTTTTTATTAAGAGTGGTGTTTCAGTTAGCCCTCAAAAGCCAAGGTTTTGGAGCTGAAACGTTGCTTTCGCTTCGCAGTTTCTGTACGGTATTTGTGCTGCCAAGGAAAGATGATTCCCAGAGTGATTCCAACCACTGACACAAGGCATGTGCAGAAAGTACCAAATCTTCCACTTGAAGTGGAGCTGACTGCTGCCATACTTTGTGATTCTGTCCTCTGAAGTTGAAGATCCTCAGTTATTCACCCCCCTCAACCTGACTCGATGCTACTGAGCTAGTGGTGGGCAGCTTGTCAGCACCCACAGCTGTAGTTGGCAGCCCACTCAGCTGGAGCCCTCACCTGTTGCATAGCCAAGTGTCTCCCTGCCCTGCTAGTGTGAGCAATCAGGGCAAATGCTGCCAGCTGCATTCTTGGGGCAGCTGAGTTCTCAGCACACCAATACTCATCTCCGGCTGGGGCCACCTTGCTGATTCAGATGGGTGGTGTAACCCTGTAGAGAACTCCGAACCCCAAGGAGGGATTCTGGGTAGTTCCTTGGGTGTCTGAAAAGGATCTGGCTTTGAAATAGCTGCTGACAGTGGTTTTTTATTCCTGCAACTTTTGTCTTTCAGGCCTTGGTTAATTGGGATCCAGTGGATCAGACTGTTCTAGCTAACGAGCAGGTGGATGACAAAGGCTGCTCCTGGCGCTCGGGAGCAAAAGTGCAACAGAAGTACCTCAAACAGTGGTTCATCAAAACTACTGCTTATGCAAAGGTATGAGCAGGCAGGGTTTGCCAGCAGCAGGGAGTCATCAAGCTGAAAGTGGTCTTTCAGGTGTGTGTGGCTTTGTGCTCTCTGATGTTCACGATCAGCCCCTCTGGGTGTGCCTGTAGAATAGTCCTCTGAAGCCTCCACAGCTGTCAGAACTCAGAGTGGCATCAGAATAAGATTTGAGAAATCAAATCAGAGGAGAATCTATGAATTTATGGAATGTTGTCATCACCTGTTTTCCATCAAGTGCTTTTTATTCTGGTTTTTTATTTGGAGTGTACAGCTGTGCAGTCTTCTGACCTAGAAACCTCTTCTGCTAGTCAAGCTGTTGGCCCTCTGGGCATGGTGCAGGCAGTGGAGTAGAGCCTGGCACCTGGCAGTCCTTTCCACCTCTGTCTGAGCCAAAGTTCTTTATATTAGCTGCTCTTTATTGAAGTTCCTTCTGGATCTTCTATTTTCCTTTACCTCCTACTCTGATCTACTTGATTATCTCTACTGTAAAAAACTCTTTTCAAGCTATTTAAACATCTTTTCTTGCTATGAGCTCAGATTTTCGTTGTCATGGGACAGCACAGCTTCCACTCTAGGAATTCCTCCACAAAATTATTGTCTTTATGCTCTCCAAGGTTCAATTATTGACTTTCTTTTGCAGCTGGGTGAAGTTTTCATTCCATCCAAGGTTCTCTGTACTGAGACTTCAAATGCAGATAGCAAAAGTTACTCCCAAGAAGATGAATCTCTGACGCTTTTCCTGAGCCTCAAATTTAAGGGCCCAAATTTCCACCATTGTCCATGGAGAGGAAATCCAGGTCTCCAGATCCATTCACGAGGGGAGAGCTGTAGACATGCTGCTTTGCTTGCTGGTTCAGAGAAAGAGCACTTCAGGTGCTTGTGCAGTGATCCTGCTGCCTGTTCTGGCAGTACGGAGGGAATGTTTGCTGGAGCTGAAGGGAACATGGACTATGTCTGCACAGGCGCAGAGTGATCAGAGCTCCCTGAGCTGTTTCGTGGTGCTCTTGTCACCAGATTCCATGATCTCTTTTCTGGCCTTTCAGGGTCTGCCCTCAACTCACCATCTCCCTCTCAGAGGCTGGAGGTTCCCTGGGGTTTCCACCTTTACCCTGGCCCCTTTGGCCTGTTGCCTGTAGCAGATGCTGACTGGATTTCCTGGGCTGTGTCCATGCTTGCACCAAATCACTGCTTCCTTAGCTGCCTCTAAGAGGGACAGGAGTCAGTGTTTCATTCCTGCACACACCATGCTTCAGATTGCCCTCCCCAGAGGACTCCTGTGGAGCAGCCTGGATTCCTTTGTTAGTGCACTGCCTCACAGTCCTTTTGTGACACCCAGAATGCAAAGGAGGCAGCGCTGGCTCACACAGCAATTTACCAAAGGGCAAAAGCACTGAGTGTGCTTGAAAGGCTTGGCAGAAAGCCTTTTGGTCATGGAAAGGAATGAAGTGCTCAGGACCCACTTTTTAACCTGTCAAGTGCACAGGAAGTGACCTGGCAGCTCCTGTGGCTTTTTGAAGCACACCTTCATTGTGAGTCTTCTTTGGACAGGTTTCTGTGATAAAAATATAATGTCTTAACTGGTGGCATTGTTATTCAAATAGTTGTCTGTGCAGTTTGGGTGTTTAAGCTAAACTACTTAGTTGCTATGGTTACCCAGCTGAAGCTGTAGGCAAATGCCTTGGAAAAATCTATCTGTAAATGTTAGCAATTTCTGTGGTACCTGGAGGTTGCTGTTGCGGTTTTTGCTGCACAGTCAGCTGGCTCCTCACATCAGAATCCATGGGGTTAGTCCTTGCACAGTACCTGTTCTTCCTAAGTGGGTTTCATACAGTAGTTCAAAAGGTTTCACTTCTGAAAAGTCACCCAAGTAACTAGAAAATGACCTCTCTTTTTGACCAGAATGAAACAGAATCAACGTTGAAACTTCCAAGTTTTGTTTGAAATCCTTTCCCTCTGGTGCAGATGGCTCAGGTGGTGTAGACTTCATTCATGTGCTGGGGGAAGGAACAGGGACTGCCAGGTTCTGCCACTCCTTCCCAGTTGCCATTCACATCGGCACTATCTTAGGGTTTTTTGTACAGGCATTTGGAGAGGAATCCTTCTGCTCCCTGCTGCAGTGCAGGCACTCAGGTGTTCAGTGCTGCCTTTGTGAAGGGAAACCAAGGAGCTCTCCACCAGGGCATCTGACAGCCCCTGGGGCCTGGACAGCTTTGGAATGATTTCATGTAATTGTTTTGCTGGAGGCTTTCCTGGCACGGGGAATGCCTCAGTGCTGAGGAGAGCAGCTGCTGGCTCTGGAGCTTTTCCTTCTTTCTGTGCCAGACTTTTTCACTGCCCGCATTTGGGGTCTTGCTCTGTTGTCTTCTTCCAGCAGAAGGGGCCCAATGAACTTCACCTTGAAACTTTTCCTCCTGAACCAGGCTGAGAGATCTTCCCTGAACCAAGGCCCAAGAGCAGAGTCTCCACAGCTTACTTGGCACTTTGTTGATAAGTCATGACCTTAGTTTTGTCAGCTTGGCAGGACAGAAAATTGCTTGTGGGCATCCAGACCAGGCTGACCTTTTCTCCTTAGTTAAAACTTAGCATCTCGTTTGATGCTCCAGCTATACAAATTTCAGTTGCTGCTGGTTTAAGACAAATCAAATCTGTGACTGTTCAGTGCTACTCAAAATGCTAACAAAGGTTTCAAAGAGCTTTTATATTTACAGAACCAATGACTCATTTACCCCAAAGATACACTTCGTTGTATTGCAAAGGGAAGCTCCTCTCATTGGTAATTGCTGCAACAAGAGCAGCTCTGGAGAGCAAATCTGGGGAAGGACTTTTTGCTTTTGAGGAATCTTTCTTTGCCTCAGTTCTACCAACTCAACCCAGAGGTGTTTGACCATAAATTAGAGGGCAGAGAATGGGGGAAGCTGCTGGCATTTCAGATGTTTCTGAGTAAGACTTCTCAGTAGCCACTGCACCTGTCTTACTGCTGCTTTTTAGTGGGAGGTTTTCAACACCCTCCACATGTGGGAAATAAGTCAGGAGTGACCTATGCTAGTACAGGCAGGAACTGCTGAAGGTTAAAGCCCAGAGCAAAAGAAATGCCAGCAGCAGCTGCACTGCGTGCTCATGGTTGGAACTGTGCAGCAGAGTGCAAAATGAACCAGTGGGCAGCCTCACTTTCATTTCCTCTGATACAGTCAGCTTTATGAAATGATACTTAGTTTATATTTGGTTACTCTTTTGGGAGCTTGCTGAACTGAAGTCAAGAATTTAATCCAGGCAGGTTTTGACTCTTTCTTTGACTCCCCTGCTTTTTGAATGTATTTGGGTTTAGCAGGTGTGCTAGTGAATGCTTTTGAAATGCAAGCTTTTGCTAAAGTCTGATGTGGCACATCTGTCAAACATGATAAAAAGAAGAAACAGCTCTGTTAGGCTTTTCACTTTTTCCATTTACTGTCACGGGGGGACCTGAGACACTCCAGAAATGAAATTGGTGGTGACAGGTATTGATGATGCTAAAACTTTTCATTCCTGAAGCCAAAGATAGAAACTTGTAGGTGCTCAGCAGAACTTAGAACTACAAAGAGGGAGAGTTTTGGAGTTGAGTTGCTCTGGGGGAGTTATAAAGTGCTTCTGGTCTTGGATTTTCTGGACCTTCCTTGTCTGGATTGCTAAACTGAAGCCGTGTTTGTGCATGAATCAGCAGGCTACAGCTGGATGTGGGAGCTGAGTTTTCCACTTTCCAATGCTTTGCTTCTGGTTTCAGACTTGGTTGTTGTTGTCAGTGATGAGCTTTCAGCCAGCTCATCTTGATCTCCTGGCTCTCTTTGTCTGAGCTGCTTAGCTTTGATCTCCTGTCTGTGCTAAGATGCTTCAGGTGTTCTGAGAGAGGAAAGCAGCCCTGTGAAACTGTCGTCTACCCTGAATCTTACTTCTCCAGCACTATGACTTGGGTCAAACCTTCCTCGAGGTGTAAGAGCCTTGAAGTCATTCTCATCCCTGAGCACAGCTTTTGAGTTCTTGGCTCTTCCCTCAGACTGTTTATCTTTAGATCTGGAGGACTGCCAGAATGTAGCTATGCTTTACCTTGACTTGAGTTTAATTAAGATGAGACCGTCTCCTATAATTGGATGCTTTCATTTGAAATTTCCTTGCCTCTTCCTGAGCCATGAAAAATGGGGGTAGAAAGAGTCTGCTGCTTAATGTTTCCATGTTTTTTGCTATGAAGTCATCATCAGACATTTGAAAATGGAATTTATTTAATAATCTCCTGCCTCTCTGCTTACTGCATGGTAATGCTGCTCCTGCTTTTTGTGCCTTGCAGAATCCAACAGTTTTCCTTCACACCAGTAACCACTTCTCTTACACAGCTGTGTGGTTATCTTCAGCTCAGTAGCTCACAAGTTATATCCATTGGGAATATTCCCTGTACTTGTTTTCAGCTAAGGATTGTTTTGTGTGTGTGAGGTTTAGTCCATCCAAAAGGAAGGGCCTCTTTCAGGAAGAGCAAGGCTCCTGATGGGGCTGCCGTAGCTTTGGCTTGCACCACACTAGTTCTGTTCTCAGAGAGATGAATTTGAGGGGGAAGCAGTATAAAACCAGCTCTTGCTAGGTTTTCCCCAACACCTTATTTTTATGTTAGTTATTAAACCTCTGGTCTCTGTGTGCTTACAGCAGCTCAAGGTGCCAATTCTTTCTTCTGTTGCACCAGGCTCTGTCTGATGCTTTGTCTGATCTGCCCGAGTGGTATGGGATAAAGGAGATGCAGGCCAACTGGCTGGGTGACTGCACTGGCTGCTACCTCCACTTCTGCCTAAAGGTAAGTCAGAAATGTCAGTGCTGGGGTTCTTGCTGACTGCCCAGAACCTCTGAAACCCTTGATGGCAATGGATTTTCGGGTCTAAAAAGCTTGAAACCTGCTAGAAGACATGATTGTGTTCTGCTGAGACCAGCACAGGAGTCCTGAAGGACAGCACCTGTGTGCTGAGGAGAGATTCCTGCTGCCCTTTGTAGGGAAGGGTTTGTGTGCTGGGGAGAGATTCCTGCTGCCCTCTGTAGGGAAGGGTTTGTGTGCTGAGGAGAGATTCCTGCTGCCCTCCGTAGGGAAGGGTTTGTGTGCTGGGGAGAGATTCCTGCTGCCCTCTGTAGGGAAGGGTTTGTGTGCTGAGGAGAGATTCCTGCTGCCCTCCGTAGGGAAGGGTTTGTGTGCTGGGGAGAGATTCCTGCTGCCCTCTGTAGGGAAGGGTTTGTGTGCTGAGGAGAGATTCCTGCTGCCCTCCGTAGGGAAGGGTTTGTGTGCTGGGGAGAGATTCCTGCTGCCCTCTGTAGGGAAGGGTTTGTNTCCTCACTAACCACTTTTCTTCTAACCCCCTTGGCCGATCCTCCTAATTTACCTTGCACGTAAGGCAAACCTTGGAGTAAGGTACTGGGGTGGGGAGAAGGTGGAAGGGTGGTTGGGAGCCCCTCCTGGGGTCTCTGATTTCTGGGAGGGGAGTTGTGTTGCTGTATTACCTTTTACTTGTATATTTCTGTAAATATTGTATATATAGTGTAAATATCTGCTGTACATTGTGCAAAGCTGTAAATATAGCTTCATCATTTAACTTCCAGCCGACTGAGTGCTAGTCTGGGTCATTTTACAAAGTGTGGGGGTGGGGGAACTCCCAAACCTTCACACTGCTGCCCTCCGTAGGGAAGGGTTTGTGTGCTGGGGAGAGATTCCTGCTGCCCTCTGTAGGGAAGGGTTTGTGTGTTGAAGGGCAGGATCAGGTGGATGTGGACTCTGTGTGCCAACTAAGAACCCTTCCTGAAAGCAGGATATGAGGGGAGCAGTGCTGACTGCCCAGGAGCTGGCATCTCTCTGGGCTTTAACTCCTCTGCACAGCAGCAGCTTGTCAGATCCAGCATGACCTCTGCCAAACCACCTTACTTATAGTGTCCACTATTTAATTTACTAAATACAGTAACTAAAATAATGGCACCCACACAGTTAGGCAGTGGTGGATCTGTAGAGAAGTCTGGATAGAGAGAAGGGAAAGGAAGGAAAAAGAAATTGTAGTTGTCTACAGAAGGACCTCAGGTTTTCCCTTTTTGCTCAAGATGCAGAAGGCTTCTTGAATATGATAATGACAGAGGAGATTCTCAGAGAGATTCCCTGATGGAATTCCAGCCCTTGTGCTTCAAAGCTTTGTTCTTATTTGTTCTGTTCTAACATTTTCAATGTGACATTTTAAAATGCTGAGTTTTGGGGAGCTTCAAATTGAGCCCATGCATCTTTCTTCATACCTCTGGACTGCACCCTGCTAGAAGAGGCATTTTTGTGTGTGCTTTTGCAAATGTATATCAAGACCTGTTGTAGAAAAGTCTCCTCTTAAGGCACCCACCTCCACTCCACAGTTCACTGACCTAAGACATGAAGCCTGTTGATAGGGCTGGGTTGCAGTTCCTAAGCAGTTTTCTCTGTTGATGTTTTATTCCTGTTTTAATGTTGTGTCTGTTTTTCCTCTACATAAGCTGCAGAATTGGCTTTGTCAGGCAGGTGTGGGGAAGGCTTGGTAGCTCAGAAACCAGCTCTGGAGTCTGGTTAATAAAAAACAAAGTTCCTTGCTGGTTCTTGGAAACTAGGCCTGTATTTCAAAAATGACTTCATGAGGGGTGGGATCTAGCTCAGTGTAGTGTGTATATAGATGTAGTGCAACATTCCAAGTCATTTTGTCAGTGACATGGACAGAGGAATGGAGTGCACCCTCAGCAAGTTTGCAGATGACACCAAGCTGTGTGGCACAGTCGACTTGCTAGAGGGCAGGGATGCCATCCAGAGGGACCTGGACAGGCTGGAGAGTTGGGCCCAGGCCAACCTGATGAAATTCAATAAGGCCAAGTGTAAGGTCCTGCACCTGGGTAGGCACAATCCCAAGCACAAATACAGGCTGGGTGGTGAATGGCTGGAGAGCAGCCCTGAGGAAAAGGACCTTGGAGTCTGGGTTGATGAAAAGCTCAACATGAGTCTGCAGTGTGCACATGCAGCCCAGACAGCCAACCGAGTCCTAGGCTGCATCAAGAGAAGCGTGGCCAGCAGAGCAAGGGAGGTGATTCTGCCCCTTTACTCTGCTCTCGTCAGACCCCACCTGGAGTACTGTGTGCAGTTCTGGAACCCTCAGCACAGGAAGGACATGGAAGTGTTGGAGCGGGTCCAGAGGAGGGCCACAAAGATGATCAGAGGGCTGGAGCAGCTCTCCTATGAGGACAGGCTGAGGGAGTTGGGGCTCTTCAGCCTGGAGAAGAGAAGGCTTCGAGGGGACCTGATAGTAGCCTTCCAGTATCTGAAGGGGGCCTACAGGAAGGCTGGGGAAGGATTATTTACAAGGTCCTGCAATGACAGGACAAGGGGCAATGGGTTTAAACTGGCAGAGGGGAGATTTAGACTAGATGTTAGGAGGAAGTTCTTTACAGTAAGGGTGGTGAGGCACTGGAACAGGTTGCCCAGGGAGGTTGTGGATGCTCCCTCCCTGGATGTGTTCAAGGCCAGATTGGATGAGGCCTTGAGTAACCTGTACTAGTGGGAGGTGTCCCTGCCTATGGCAGGGGGTTGGAACTAGATGATCCTTGAGGTCCCTTCCAACCTTACCATTCTATGATTCTATGATTTTAGAGTTGGCTTTTTAGAGATAGGTTTGGATGGGCTGAAGCAAGGCTGCACAGCATCTTTCTCAAGGTCTTAAAAGTGAATTTGGTCTGAAAGAAGTACATTTTGTCAAGGTTTGATTGTGTAGACTCCCTACAATGGGAATGCACCTGGTATTCAGAGCTGTGTATTTCTGCAGGGTGGGTGCTGTGGGTTTGCTGCATGGCAAGGAAGGGAAATCTGAACTCACTGCACTCCCAAAGACAATTTTTTTCCTGCTCTTTTGCAGGTTAATGGTAAAGTAGCAGGAGAGAAGCTTGCAGCTTACACCTATACGCCCGAAGCCATCTATGGAGCTTCCCATGTATGCATCTCAGACACTCACAGGCTGCTGCATGGCAGCAGTGCTCTCAAGGAAGTCTTGCAGAGGGATTTCATCCCTGGAAAAGGTAATGTTGTTCTCATACTGTGTTGTGGTGGAGAAAAAGAACACGTTTAGAGAATGATCTTCAGAGAAGCAGTGTCAGGCTGAGCAGGAGCTGTTCCTGCTGACAGGAGTTACTGCTCCTTTAGAATCAAGCCTCCTAGTTTGGAGAGATGAAGGTTGGACCCTTTTGGTGTTCATGATCCTGCTAGCACATGCTGCAGGTGTTCTTTCTCTTGCTCAGTGTCCTGTCATCTCTTTGTGGCTCCCATGGTAATGATGTCAGCCCCGGAGCACAAGTAAGAGTGGCTTCATCAGCTGGAGCTATTAGTTTGGGTTCCAGAGTAAAACCAGCATTAATTGCTGGATGGAAGAGAGAAGTCATTTTTCAGAGTAGAGTGTCCTACCCACTCAGCTTCCTGCTCACCAGGCTTTTTGGTCCCTTACTTTGAAAGAGTGAAATGATTCCTTCCACACTGTTTTTAAGTAGGGGAGGAAAGCTGCAGTGAGTGTGAGGAGTTTACAAGATGGGCATGTGAGCTGGAAGAGGAAAAGCAAAGAGTAATCATAAGTAAATAAAGACAGCATTTGTGTTAGGAGGAGTGGTGAGGCACAGCCTTCTTCTCTGAAATGCTGTTCCTGGTTTCAAGCGGATTTTCCATGCTGTAATACAAGCCTAAGCTTAGCTGTGAGGATAGGTAAAAGCAAGATCTTAGCAGCCTGCATTTTCATTATTTTCATTACCATCATCTTAAAAGCACTGAAAAAGTTAGAAGCAGTTCCAAACTGAGATCTGGGGTTTGAATTCTGAAAACTTGGAGTATTCAAATTGATTTTCTCCTTGCCAAGCCACCCAAGCTACACACCATGGTTCAGCTTATCACAGCCCTCCCCCTTGATTCTCTCTTCTCCCTGGCTGCCCTGTGGCTGCTGGGTGCCTCACCTCTCACGTGAAGCTGAATAGCCTGCTTGGAAGTCAAGAGCCCCTTTGGGTGGGGTTTTTACACTGGCTGATATTTCTCATGCTTTGTAGCTCCTCTGGAAGGAGGCAGAGCAGAAGTGTGAAGTCTGTGCTGCTGCTCAGGTTCATCTGAGTCACTGGGAGTTGGGGGTCTAACCTTTGTCATAATTGATGCTGGTGTATGACTGAGGCTTATTAGAGCCAATTCCTAAAGCTTTGCTGCGTTTTGGTCAAGGACTCAGGCATTTTTGTTACGCTCCAGGCCTTACTCTGGTTTTCTACAGGTGTTTGCTGTGTTTTGTAATCAGGAGAATACTTCAGTCTGACTTGCTGGAGATTTGGATCTGTCTGAGCTGTGTAGAAAGGGGAATTTGCTTTTCGTGTTTGTTCTTTTTTTAAACAAATGTGGAATGTCTATTTCCTGCCTGTCAGAGAGAAACTGAGCTGCAACAGTCAGGACCCTTAGCATGTCCTCTGTCATACTTAACTTCCTGGGATCATTACCTTTCTTTTCAGACTCCCTCACGTCTGTGACAGCTGTGAACTTGCTTACAGAGCAGGAGATTCCTGTAGTCATCTCAGCAAACACCAGTTTTGAGAATTGCCTTGATACTAAAATAGGTAGGTGACACAGAATGGCTAAATGGAGTGGGAGGTGGAGCAGGGGATGCTCTTGTGGCCAGTCTTTGAACAGAGGACCTCTTCTGGGCTTTGGCTCTCGTCTTCATTCCTCTTCTTCCTAGAGAATAAGGATGAGAAAGTAGCTATGTGGAACCTGTGTGGGGGGAGACATTTACAGGATGAACAAATTCAGTGGCAGTATTGTAAAGTGAGTACATTTAATGAGCTACATTAGAGTATCTGCAGATGTTAGGAGGCTTGGTTACCTACTGTGCCTCTCTGCTTGCTGCTCTCACCATCCCTGTGCTGTTGTTTGATGGAAATGTTTTGCAAGCCACACAGACTTGAAGCTTTTTGTGTCTTATGTTTACATACTATGGAGCAATGTTTCAGACAGTTAAGTGTACAGTAAATGTAAATTAATAATGTCAAATAGATTCAAAAGTCCTGTTGTGAGTTAGTTCTCACTTCTTTCCCCTTCCCATGCCTTCCTTACCCCTTAACTCCTTTTTGTTGCCTCTCTGTTGAGGATTCTTCTGTCCTGCCCTGGAGCTGCTACTTTTTTTCTGCACCACTGCTAGTATTGACTGTTCCTGCCTAGCTGGACTGAATAGAACCAGCTTGTGTGCAGAAGTGTTTCAGATACCCCTCCCAAGGCTGATGGAAATAATCCACCTTCTTCGGGACTTGTCTGCATCTTAGACTTGAGAAATTAATCTGATTCTGAGCACCAGAAGCCTTCCTCATGTAAGAGAAGCCAAATAATTGAGATCTAATTTTACTGTTCATGAAAAGCTTCCAGCTTGCTCACTGGCACACACCTTGGCCTTCTGTCTGCTGGAAACAGCCCAGCTCTTCCAAGCAAGTGCTGCATGCCAGCTCTTAAGAGTTGTGAATTAGCAGAATCATCCTTTCAAAAGGAGGGAGACCAAAAAGTGGGGCTGGTGTTTTTTCCCCCTCTGTAGAGCATATTGTGAAGCCACCTGCTGCAGGGCTGTGCCAGAGGGAGGTAGCTGCATTGTTCTGGAGCAGGGGATGACAAGAGCACCCACCTGCTGGAGAGCTAAACCAGCCCTTCTGCATCCTGCTGGCTCAGGACTGCTTTGTTGCAGGGCAGTTCTGCTTGGTTTGCTTCACTTTTGCTTCCAACCTCCCAGCTACTGACAGAGTTCCTGTAGAGCAGGCACTCTAGTGCCTGAACAAAGACAACCTTAAACCGATTCTGAATGGAGTGCTTTGGATGTGAGTAAATCTGATCTGCTCAGGGATATTTTGAGAGGTTTTGTCTGTAGTTTTCATGACCTTAATGCTGGCAGTGGCTTGGTGGGGTCAGTTTCTTTGCCTTTTAAAGATGACAGCACTTGTGCAAAATGGACCGAAATATCGAACAGCTCGTGGCTGAAAGGAAAAGCTCTGCAGAAAGCCATGTCCCTGTGTGGCAGGAGTACCTCTGCTGGTGGTATTGCATAGTACAGGTGAGAAGGACCTTCAGAAGTGTCTTTGCTCACCCTGAGAGGCAGCTGTGCATAGCAGAACTGAGGTGTGTGACTTGCCAAAACCACTGGCTGCAAGGGAGAGGCAGCATCAGGGCCCTGAGTGCCCAGAACAGCAGTGGGAGGTGCTCTCAGGAATTGTTTGGAACAGAGAATTGCTGTTGCTGAGTTGTTTTCCTGAGTTCCTGTCTGCTGTAAGAAGTGAGAGACTTGGTAATGCTGGAAGCTGCTGTGTTGTGCTGGGTTTTAATAACCTGTGGGGTAGGAGGAGATTGAATTCCCCATCAAAGTGAGGGCTGCTTGTTTGGGCTTTGTTTCTGCCATTAGCAAGTAGAATGGGAAGTGGCAGCACTTCAAAATAATGTGTTTAGATAACAGAACTGCATTGACTATTTTACTGTTTATCTGAATTGTGTAGCTTGATTTTTAGGCTTTGTCAGAACCCTCAAATTTTCATCCTTTTCTGAGGTAGAACAGCAGTGAACATCTGGATGCAGGGAACTTGGGAAAATGCATTTGTAATTACAGCTGATGGAATTTCCCTGCTTAAGGAAGGCGAAAATGTTTTAGCGGTTCTTAGCCTTTCACCTCTTTGAGCAGACAAAAGCCATTGTGAAGTGAGTGCCACAGGAGTAAAACCTTTATCCCCGATGCTGGTTGGGGTCTGTGGTGGTCGATCCTGGAGCTGACTCCTTCTGCCTTTGCAGCAATTCCCAGCACCAGTGCAGAAGATGCTGCGGTCGCCACGAGTCTGGGCATAGCTTTCACTGAAGTCATTGAGAGGCTGCCAGATGGCTTGGAGAAAGTAATTAATTCTGCAGAGGTGGGTACAGAGGAACGAAGCTCTTCCCAACTTACAGTGCAAGCTGAATCTGTTTTCTCAGGAGTGCCAAATACTCTGCACGACTGTAGGCAGTTTCTTTGAATTTTTAAGGCTGAAGCCAGGCTTATGGCACTGGATTTCTAGGAATAATATAATGATTAAATGTGTTGGCTCCTCCATAGCGAGCAAATGCTGTTCTCCTCTTGTACCCGAGAGGAAGGTGCAGTATTTCTGTGAGTTCTGTAGTGGAAACTGAATAATTCAACCTATGCTAAAGGTTTGTTCTTATTTCATCATCTCAGTAGGTTTGTAAGCCAAATATCAGCATATCAGTCTTTTTCCTATGGACTCTGAAATGTGGTGTAAGCCTTTGTGGCAACAACCCTACCTGGAGTGACAAATCTCATCTTTAAATGATGTTCATAAGGAGGACACAAAGCTGTTGGAGTGAGTCCAGAGGAGGGGAGTGCCACAAAGATGAACCAAGGGCTGGAGCATCTGTGCTCTGAGCACAGTCTGAGGGAGCTAGGGGTGTGCAGCCTGGAGAGGAGAAGACTCCAGGGGGACCTTAGAGCTGTCCTCTGGCAGCCGAAGGGATCCTGTAGGAAGGCTTCAGAGGGACTTTTCATCAGGGTGTCTAGAGACAGGCCAAGGGGGAATGGTTTGGAGCTGAGGCAGAGCAGGGTTAGAGTGGAGCTGGGGAAGAAGTTCTTCAATGTGAGGGTGGTGAGAGTCTGGCACAGGCTGCCCAGGGAGGCTGTGGCTGCTTTCCTCTGTGAAGGCATTGAAGGCTAGGCTGGATGAGGCCTTGAGCAGCCCAGTCTAGCTGAGAGGGCTAAGGCCTAAGTGGTTAAGATCTGTGTGAAAGCAAGAGGAGGAAAACCTGTAGTGAGGAGAGGGGGAGGAGAGCTGCTTCACCATCAGCATTTCCTCAGCCTGTGCCTCGTGTTGGTGCTACTCAGCCTGCAGAGCCGATTAAGTATCAGCAGTACACGCACCTGCTGGCGAAGGGAGCCTGCGAGGCTCTTTCTCAGCCTCCTTCTCTCCAGACCTTAGAGCAAAAAGGGTTGAGTGTGGGTAGTCCTTGGCTGGAAGGAAGCAGAGAGTAAATTAGTGTGAGGCTCATAAACTTCAGCTCTCAGAAGTGGCATTTGTGACTTTTTGTCTGTGTGTTGTCAGTGACAGCAAGTACAAATCTTTCTTCCTCCTCTCATCAGCTGACAGGCATGACTCGGCAGGAGGCTTTCCAAGCTGTTACCCAGCAGGCCAGAAGCAGAAGGCTGGGTGGAGAGCTGAGCAGTGACAAGCTGAGAGACTGGTTAATCTCTCGCCAGCGCTACTGGGGAGCTCCCATTCCCGTCATTCACTGCCGGGCCTGCGGCACTCTCCCTGTGCCTTACGAGGACTTGCCTGTGCTGCTGCCCAACGTCACCACCTTCACAGGCAAGGGAGCCTCACCTTTAGAAACTGCTCCAGAGTGGGTGAACTGTTCCTGCCCCAGGTAAGACTGGGAGAGATCCCTTTGTACCTGCACCTACACCTGCCATTGCTGCCAGCTGAACCCTCTGAGACTGCTACTCCAGAGTGAGTCATAGAATCACAGAATGGTAAAGTTGGAAGGGACCTCAAAGCTCATCCAGTTCCAACCCCCTGCCATAGGCAGGGACACCTCCCACTAGTACAGGTCACTCAAGGCCTCATCCAGTCTGGCCTTGAACACCTCCAGGGAGCTTGTGGAGCACAGAATCACCCAACGTGATCAAAGATCACATTCTGTGCTTCTGTGCTCCACAGCCTTCCTGGGCAACCTATGAAGTTTCTCTGACCCAGCAAAGGGATCTTTTTTTACTCTTGTATACCCTGTAAAACGTTTTTGCAGCAGTTCCCACTGCTGTTTCTTCATAAACAAGCAGAAGCAAAGCTCACTGGTTTGAGGTCAGGGATAAAAAGGGGAGGACAGAGTGGGTTTGTCCCTGCCCCCTCTTTGTTAGCAGTGTTTGTCACCTCACTTATGACAGAAATTGCTCAGCCTGTTGTTCAGGGCTGCCAGTGGAACTTCAAGCAAAAATTGATTTGCTGTAGTCACAAATGAAAAGTGTGCTGGAAGGTCTAGGAGAGATATGCTGCACCCCAGTGAAAGCTGAAATCCAGTGCAGTTGTTTTAGAGATGAGAAATGGGATCTGCAAAGACCTTTTTGACCAGAGTGTCAGTGAGAGGAACCCAGCTCCTGCTGAATGCTTCCAGTGCTTTGTGTGCTGTGTTCAGAGCCACCAGCTCCATGGCAGAGTGCCCTGCTCTGTGCTTTGTTTCTTTTGCAGTGGCAGTTCTGAAGTCCTTCCAGGATTCAGGGGGCAGTCTGATGTGGGCCTTCTGCTGTCCCTGGAGGTTGCAGCTCTTCAGGCTTCCTAGGCTTTGCATTTTGCTTGGTTGGGAGGGAGAGGGAAAGTGAATCAGCTCTGTCACTGCTGAACTTGTCACTCTTTAGACTAAGTCTAGAATCATGAGCACTCTGCTCAGGGGTGTTTTTTGCAGGCCTGTCACTTCCCTAACAAGAGCTTTTCTCTTTCTCACTCAGGTGTAAGGCAGCAGCACGTCGAGAAGTGGATACCATGGATACCTTTGTTGACTCTGCTTGGTACTACCTGAGGTACACAGACCCTCACAACATGGACAGGTGAGAGCTGTGAACTGGGCAGCCTGCTCTAGAAACTGCTGTAGCAGGGTGTTGGACTGGACAGTGTCCTGAGGTTCCTTCTGTGATCAGGGACAAGTCTGCTTCACAGAGGGCAGAAGGGAAGGAAGAGGCTGGACTCTATAGGCCTTCTAGCTTCTGAGGGGCTAAGAGTGCTGCTCTCATTTTGTCCTCTTGGCCTGAGCACAGCCAGGAGTGGACTAGGGACTCCTCTGCAAATAGGGTGTTGGGTTAATTCTGCACATCTGCAAGAGCAGGATGTGTAGCTGTGTAGGCATAGGAGCTACAGGGAAAGGAGCAGAAGTTGGCATGAAGGGTCATTGTGGGGCATGGCACAAAGGAAGTGTTAACTGTGGAGCAGCTGCAGATGGTCCTTAGTGGAGAATACCATCAAGAATGACAACCTGCCACAACTGGAGTGCACCCTCCCTGGCAACACACAGAGCTCCACCCATGGGCAGTCTGCAGCGTTTGTCACCTCTCTTATGACAGAAATTGCTCAGCCTGTCGTTCAGGGCTGCCTGGTGAGCAGCCACCTGCCAGGAACAGCAGCTTAGTGTTAAAAACATTTCTATGGCCTTCTGCACCAGCTTGTTACCTGCATTTTGTTTGTTTATGTGGGTGTTTAGCTGAACTGTGGACTCACAAACCCTTTGCTGTGATAAACCATGCTTCACAGGGCTGGAATTTGGGAGAATTCTTCTGATTTTGTTAACTTCTTCACAAGTTAATTTTGATTTGTTCCACTAAAGATGTGAATCCCAGATCCACCATTTGCTTGTGGGCTCACCTGTGAGGAACCAAGGGCAGCTCTTACAGAAGGTACAGGTGGAGCGATCGAGCTGACAAAGCAGGCAAAGTTGTTGGGATGGGGCCATCAAACACACATTAAAGAAGAGACATCTGTGCAAGAGATGTTTTGCAGTCAGGAGCCCACTGCAGGAGGCATGGCAATATTTAATGAAGCAGTTGGCAATGCTGGGAGGCCACAGAGGTGACCTCTAGGGACACAGGAAATATGCTGTGAACCACAGATGCACTGCGAGTGTGTGCAGCATCCTTCAGCTGCAGTGCAAGAGCCATCTGGCTCCTGCAGTGTTTTGCAGCCTTAAACAGCCTCATTGCAAACCTCTGGTTTTGAGTGGAGGTGGCTTTTGTGCCTCCCTCTAATCTACTTGTGTGTAAAACTTGGTAAATACTAAAAAATTCAGAGGCTGTCCGCAGGGCCTTCATAAAAAAGTCATGGGGAGCACAGGCAGCTGCTGCTGTCGCTGGCTCAGGCAGCCTATGTGCAGGCCTAGCTGCTTGCCTGCAATACAGAAAAAGGTTTGTGTGGCTCTGCCTCTCAGTGCTAATTAAGTTCCTGTCTCTAACGAGCCTTTCTCTGCCTGCAGACTCACGAGAGCTGATGGCAAAAGAGGCGTTGCTGTGCACCTCTCTCTGGGGAAGCAGGGGCATCCAGTCGGGCTTGATGAGCTGCTTCAGCAGAGCTGCTCTCTCCAGGCTGTATTTGCTCTGGGCTTGTTTTTCAGGCCCTTCAGCAGGGACTTGGCAGACTACTGGATGCCTGTGGATCTGTACATCGGGGGCAAGGAGCATGCCGTGATGCACCTGTTCTACGCCAGGTTCTTCAGCCACTTCTGCCACCACCTGAAGATGACAAAACACAGGTAGGCCTCACAGAGGTCTCTGGAAGGACTTCATAGTTCACCCAACCAGCAGGAGTTAGTGGACATTGGTACAATGAGGAACATTACATTAAGCCTGAATTTTCCACCCTCCTGCTTGTCAGTCTTGGCCCACGAGTTGGTGGCTCAGGCAGGCACATTTTATCTGTGCACATGTACTTGGTGCTTTTATTACAAGGGCAGCAGCTGCCTCAGAGGGAGGCTTCAGATGCTGCTGTAGGCTTTCATCCTGCAGAAGCCTGTGTACACTCCTAACTTCAGGTTATTCAGGAGTGAAGTTGTTGCCAGCAATGCCATTCACCGCAGTGGCACTGTGCACTGCTATAGTTCACTGCAGCCTTGGAGCTCAGCAGCGCAGAGCATTTCTTGCTCAGCAGAAGCAGTACATGTTCCTGCTGACCATTTCTTATTGTTGTGGGATCATTACTCTTAGCTACTCTGCTGCTGGAACCTGACTCATTATCCCCTGGTTTGGGTAGGGGTGGTTTGAGGCAGGAAGGTGAATCATCTGGTGCTTCATTCTTTGGCCTCTCCGGTTCTCAGCTCAACATTCCCATTTCCACTGAAATTCTGCCCTTCTGTACTCTAAAATGCCATCAAAGAAATGCCTCAGCTTGGGGGGATACAAGTGTCAGAGCAGTGAAATCCTGTCCTGTGCTCTGTGCTCTTGTATCAGCAGCAGTGTTTGAAGAGCTGGAGTCAGAGTGAGTGATTCCCTGGAAGAACTGCTCAGCAGTTTTCGTCTGACAACGTGCACACATTTGTCCTTTGCTGGTGGCCTCTCTGAAAGCTTGGTGTGCACACTGCTCACACTGAACTCCTTGCTCAGCCTCCTGTTAGGTCTGTTCAAGGGCTGGTCTGATCTGAAAAGGGTGATTACAAATAACAAACTTACTGTTAGGAAGCTTAAAGTCATGCTGTTGGAGTGCCCAGCCCTGAGGGAGAACACCCAACTGGTGAATGCTGCCCTCTCCTGCCTTTGCAGTCTTCCCCTACCAGCTCAGGTCTTGTTCACCGATGAAATTAGGAATCCTCTGCTGAGCTGTAGCTCAGTTAATGAGCTGCTGCCATGTAAAGGATCTTCTGATACCCTGACACAGTTTTGTGACTCCCCCATCAGTCTGCAGTAACGTTTCATTTTGATAGTTTTCTTCATGGAGATTTTGTTGCTTGGCTTCTGTCCTCTGACTTTCCAACGCGCTGAAACATTTCCTGATAGTTTCTAATTGTGTACCAATGAGTTTGGAAATAGAAATTCTATGGTTTAGGTTTTTGGCCTAATCTCTTCAGATATGATGTTCATGGGTAGCACAGAGATGTTCCAGGAGCCGTTTGTGGAACAGGCATTTGCAGACCTGGCACCTGCTGCCAGTACAAAGTGCACCTTTTGGAGACTCCTGCAAGCTGTCATTGTAGTTGAGATCTTCTTTTTCATGCATGGCACTGCAGTTGGTGGGCAGTGTTGCTCGTTGCCTGAGTGATGCCAAGGCAGAATAAATGGCACCCTCTGGGCATTGGTACATGTGCTGACAGCTGAGGGACAAATTGATGTCACTTTGCTTTAGCAGTCTGGGATGTGAAGTGCATCCCTTCTACCATTAATTCAGCCAGTCAGCCCTCCAGCTGTGCCCACTGCTGGCAGAGGCCCAGCAGCCAGTCAGCCCTCCAGCTGTGCCCACTGCTGGCAGAGGCCCAGCAGCCAGTCAGCCCTCCAGCTGTGCCCACTGCTGGCAGAGGCCCAGCAGCCAGTCAGCCCTCCAGCTGTGCCCACTGCTGGCAGAGGCCCAGCAGCCTGCTCAGCTGCTCCAGCTGATGCCTTGGCTGACACCTGCTCGACACTGTTACAGCAAGCACCAGTGACCAGGACATGGCTGGTCTCAGGCTCCAGGCATCACTTCTGTCTGACAGATAATTGGAAATGGAATCCATCAGGTTCTCCCTGAGGATTCCAAAGCAGTAGGAAGGTTCTCATTGGCATGAGGGAGCAGGTCTGTGACAGCAGAGGTGCTGGGTGAAAGGCTGCATTAGGGGATGAGGAGGCTCCACGTGTGCCATTTTGTCCTGTGAAGGAAGGTCAGAGCTGCTCTCTGGTCACTGCTGCTGCTTTGAGGCAAAGGCACTCAGCTAGTGACTGTAACCTCTTGAATGTTCACTATCTTTATTTTTTGTGATCATCTTCTGCCCCACATGATCAGCTTCTACATCCTTGGTCTCTTCTCCGTTGCTTCACCAACGCCTGAACTCAGCTGGCCGTGACTGGGACCGAGGCCTTCACTCAAGGCCCAGCATGGGCTGCTCTCACCTTGCTGAAGGTGCAGGATGAAATGCCTGCAGGGAGCTCCCTTGCATGGCTCTCCCTTCTTTTGAGTGCACAGTTTATTGCCCCTGCAGGCTCCACAGTGTCCTTCCAACCAGACCGTCAAAGTCCTGCTGCTCAACCTTGCACAGAACAGAGCAAGAGCACTGGGAAGGAGTTCCTGATCTGCCAGGCATGCTTGCCCCCCTCCATCCCTTGAGTGGTCCTCTCTAGAGAGAATGGTCTGTCCTGGAGGGGAACTTTGACATGGATGAGTTCTGAAGCCCCCAGCACAGGAAGGACATGCAGCTGTTGGAGCCAGTCCAGAGGAGGCCACCAAGATGCTCAGAGGGCTGCAGCAGCTCTGCTGTGAGGACAGGCTGAGAGTTGGGGCTCTGCAGCCTGCAGAAGAGAAGGCTTCCAGGAGAGCTTGGAGTGGCCTTCCAGTATCTGAAGGGGGCTACAGGAAGGCTGAGGAGGGACTATTGACAAGGTCTGGGAATGCCAGGACAAGGGGAATGGGTTTGAACTGGCAGAGAGGAGACTGAAACTGGATGTTGGAAGGAAGTTGTTTGCAGTGAGGGTGGTGAGACACTGGCACAGGTTGCCCAGGGAGGTTGTGGCTGCTCCCTCCCTGGAGGTGTTCAAGGCCAGGTTGGATGAGACCTTGAGTGACCTGTACTAGTGGGAGGTGTCCCTGCCTATGGCAGGGGGTTGGAGCTGGATGATCTTTGAGGTCCCTTCCAACCTTACCATTCTATGACACACATCATGGCTAGCACAGCTGAGCCTAGCTGGAGGTGTCAGGCAGTCTTCACAAGTAGGCTTCCATCTGCTGTGCTGCATGATTGTGCCTGCTCACTTCAATGGGGCTGCACTTAGAGGACCTTTCAAGATCCCTTCCAAACCAAACCGTTCTATAATCAGGAGCTGCACACAGCTAAAGCCACAGTGTCTGTCCTCCAGCATGGGCATAAAGGTGAGGACAGGTGGAGGAGTGTCCCGTTCGGGGTGGCTGTAGCTGTGTAGTTTGTCGCTGTGAACTGCAGTGTAAGTGCTGATGCTGACCATGAGATGGAGCCTCCAGCACCCTCAGCGTCCCTGGGCGCTCCAGCAGCCGAGCAGTGCGGGGCTTGCTGTGCTGCTCCTGTTGGACACTTCTCCCTGCTCCTGAGCTCTGCCACCAGGGCCCCCTGGGGCTTTTACCGTCCTTGGTGACGTGTTTTGTACTGCGCGTTCGGGGCCTCTGTCAGCATAAGCAAACCCAGGAAATGCTCCTTCCTGCTTTCAGCTCTTCAGAACTTGGCAAATGATCTGAACTAGCTCTTTGTCATTCAAAAGAAGTGTGCCTTGAAAAACCACTTCCAGATCAGAGCCCTGTCTGCTCTGGCTCTTCTGGAGACCTCCTTAACTTTGCTTTAGGTAGCAGCAAGTGTAGCGGAGATCTTGACCAGACTGAAGCGCGCTGAATGAGAAGGGGAAAAATCATTTTGGCTTTCCCTTTGTATAAAGTCTTTAGTCTGTAGAAAATTACTTCTGAACAGTTAGCTCCTGAAGCATCTTTCCACCAGTTATTGATCAGAGCATTAAAGGCTTTTGTTGCTCATTTATCTTCTAATTCACTTGGGTGATTTGAGACAATTCTTTGGGGTTTTAGCTGTTACTGCCTCCTGTTTGTGAAGTACTTTTTCTTGTCCACGCTGTCTAAATGTGACTTCAATTCTCATCTTCTCAAACTCCTTTGTTTGAAAACAACAGGGGTTTCAGGCAGCCCAGGAGAAGGCTCCCTAGACTGCGTGCACCTCCTCAGGCTGGCTCTGCACCTTCTCCTCAGCCCTTGCTCAGCGCACTCCTGCCCTTAGCTTTGATGCTTCTAAGGCTCTCTTTTTAGCTTTTTCATACACACATTTGAATTTGATGAGAGTTTACTCTCCCTGGTGTAAATTTTGGTACAAAAATAGTTTCAGTGTCTAAGCTAAAAAGTGGATCCACTGCCCTGCAAATTTGGCAGCACTGCCTTTGTTGTGTGTGCGCCGCTGTGCTTACAGCTCGGTCTTCTTGGCTAGCTCTGCAGAGGGCTGAGGCACACGAGTGCTTCTGCTGCAGAAACCATCTTCTGCCTCTCTAGAAAGAGCTGTGCAGTAAGGAGTTGTTCAGAATGCCAAACTGCTGCTCACAGAGGAGGTTTTGGTAAGGCAGTGATGCCAGATATTTGAACGTTTTCACACGTGGGCATTTAGCCTGAAGCTAGTGAAACTGCACTGATGGGCAAGAAACTTCGGTCTATTGCCCGTGTGGTAGTCTGAAAAGTGATGTTAGAATAACTCAGCACTGAATGCAGAATGCAGACAAAACCTTGTCCTGGGCAGCTACCCTGAACAGACCTGGAGTGTTCCTGCTCAGGTGAAAAACTTTTCTGTGCAGTCAGTTTGGAATTCTTGTTGCAGTACATAATTGTGCCTGATGAGCTTATCAGAAACTCTGCTGTTGACAGCTCTCTTCAACAGACAAGTTCTTTTCCCTTCCATCCTTAGGGAGCCTTTCCACAAGCTCTTGGTTCAAGGTCTTATCAAGAACCAGACATTCAGAATACCAACAACAGGCCAGTGTGTGAAGAGAGAGGAGGTCGATCTCACTGGTAAGAGAGCCTGCATGGTGCATCCAGAAAACCAGGGACTGCTTTGGCAGTCAAGTCTCAGTGCTGGGGAAGTTTGCAGGACAAGGTAAATCCTTGTAGTATTTAAACTGGAGAGCAGCTCCTGTGAGGTTTGGATTCGTATGCACTGCCAAGCTCACAGGGACCCTACTAATCCATCAGCTTTTAGTAGCATCCAAACGCAGAACCCATGCCCTGGTGTTATTTTAGCTGCAGGAGAGGCCAAAAGATCAGAAGGCAGTTTTGTTAAGACAGTGCTCAGCAACTTGCTGATTGTAGTCCCAGCAAAGAACCAACCTACCACAGCGCTGTGGCAAAGCTAACACAGGCGTTGGTGTATGTAGCAGACAGCAGGAAAAGTGCTGTTCCTCTACATGTTTTTGCAGTGCCCTCACTGCATAAGCTGGGGCAGCAAGTCCAGGGCTGGGGACCTGCAGCAACAGGAGTGCTTTGGTAGTGTTTGCTTCCCCTAAGCACTCCTCTCACAAAGCCTTGTTTTCACTCCTCCTCCTGGCATGCAAACTCCCCGAGTCAGTTAGAGAACAAGCAGACAACAAACTCCCTCTTATGCTTACCTGTGTCTACTCTCCTGTTTTCTCCCAGACAGTCTGGGGCTTTTCTGCAGCAGTGGTTTTGCTGCCTTGCCCCTTTGTCAGTGTAAATGCCCCTTTGCAGCTCCACAGTGGTGTAACAGAAGGCACATTCCGGTCAGGATAGCTGCAGGTGTGCCCTCTGAATCTGGAGTTGGTAGAGGTCAAGTGCAGATCAAAATTGTGCCACATCAGCACACCTCTCTGGGAGGTTTCCAGTGCCGTGGTTGGGACAATGCTCCCATCTTTGGGCATGTCAGGGTGGCACATAGGGTGGGTACCTGCTGCAGAATGGGGCTTGCTGATAGGATGTACTGAAAGCATTGGGATGGGGAGGGACTATTGACAAGGTCTTGTAATGCCAGGACAAGGGGCAATGGGTTTGAACTGGCAGAGGGGAGATTGAAAGTGGATGTTAGGAGGAAGTTGTTTGCAGTGAGGGTGGTGAGACACTGGCACAGGTTGCCCAGGGAGGCTGTGGAGCACAGAATCACCCAGTGAGATCTTTGATCCCGTTGGGTGATTCTATGCTGCACAAGCTCCCTGGAGGTGTTCAGGGCCAGGCTGGATGAGGCCTTAAGTGACCTGTGCTAGTGGGAGGTGTCCCTGCCTATGGCAGGGGGTTGGAGCTGGATGATCTTTGAGGTCCCTTCCAACCTTACCATTCTATGATTACCTGTGCTCAGACACTAAGGGTAGGAAAACCTAGAGAGGCAAGAGGGTGCTTGCAGAGGGTGACCTTAAGCTGCCTGGAAACAAACCACTGGAGATTGTCATTTCCGAAGCCTAGGGAACAAAACGAATTACTGTTACAAAGGAGCAAGATTGTTTTTCACATGTTGTGTTCCATCTTGGTATTTAGGAGCTGAGCCAGTTCACCTGAAAACTGGTGAGAAGCTCCAAGTTGCTTGGGAAAAAATGAGCAAATCTAAGCACAATGGCATAGATCCTCAGGAGTTTGTGAAGAAGCATGGCATCGACACCCTGCGTCTCTACATGCTCTTTGCTGCCCCTCCAGAGCAAGATATTCTGTGGGATACTAAAAGTAAGCCAGAGTTTTTTCTGTTGTTTGCTTGGGTTTCTTTCTAGTGTTTTGTAGTTAAGCCACAAGATGAATCCATTTCTTGATGGGCACATTTTGGCACAATTAAATCAAGCAAAAGGTGCTGGTTGTTGAGAAAGTTGGGTTGTTCCTTTGAAGAGCAAAGCTGTCCCTGAGAGGCAGGGTTGTCACAGGCATCTCACCTCCTGGGAGCTAAAAGCATGCATGGAAGGCACTTCAAAATGCAGACTTGGACCTCATTCTCTCATTTATTAGCCACGATGACTCAAAAAGATTGTCGTAAGCTTGTGCCAAGCTGCTTTTCGACACCCATCAGATTGCAGATCAAACTTTGCAGTGTGTTCACTGCCACATAGGCACACCTGCATGCACTGCGAGATGCTGTTCAGCAGAATCTTACCAGAAGATAACCCCCAGAACCTGCTGTTTGTGTGCACATGACATTTGTGTGAGCTTATTTCTAGACTAGATGAAGATTTACCCTCCCCAGCACTTGTTTACTGCCATCATGCAATTGTCACACTGACAGGGCTTCATTTCTTGTACCTGCTGTGCTTCATCCATTTTAGAGTAGTCTTATGCATACATTTAAATCTCTTGTTGCAGAAGGCTTTGGAAGAACAGCCCTTGCCTAATTGGAAAGGGCACTTCATTCTTAGCTTCTGCATACTCTGTTCAGCCTGCACTAAGCATTATTTCAGCTGGTGCCTGTCACCCTTTGCATGCCTCTGTGGCCATCTATATATCAGTGCACTATAGTACTGGAGGAGTGGGCACTCTGACTTTCCTCAGCTGGCACCATCTCATCACAACAGCACAGATCTCTTGGGAAAACCCAGCCCCTTGAAATCCGGCTCTTGCCGTAGCTTTCCATCTTGTAAATGAAATAAACTCATGGCAGAATCCTGGGTCCAAAATCCTTTCTGTTTTTCTTCCAAGTCTGGGATTGGTTCATTGTAGCTGAGATTTGTCTCTGCAATCTGTCGTTCCTCTCAGCTGATGCTATGCCAGGTGTTCAGAGGTGGCAGGCACGCATCTGGGCACTTGTAACCAAATTGATTGAAGCAAGGACTTCAGGAACCGTGCCCCAGCCTGAGCTGCTGAACAAGAAAGAGAAGAGTGAAGCCAGAAAGATCTGGGAGCAGAAGAATCTGGTGATTTCTGAGGTGAAAAGGAACACTTAGTTTCTAAATTACTTCAGTTGCTGCTAAACCCACATACCTGACTTACACAACCAAAAGCTTTTCCCCTGATGAGTAGCTCATCATTTTTAAGCGACTTATTCTCTGCATCAGCAATTTTATTTACCTACAACTTCTGTGGGACGCAACTGTCTTTGCAAAGTATTCATGTTTAGATTGGCAGAATTCCTGTGCTGTGTGCCTCTTCTGAAGGAGGAGATGCTACAGCATTAAAGTATTAACCAGTCTGGGTCACCAGTCAGGTGAGTTATATGCAGGTTAACCCTAACAGAAGCTTTGGATGTTTGTTTCACACCTCATAGTCATGCTTGCTGTTCCATATAGAGTGAAAAAAGTTGTTGGTGAAAATTTGATTAATGTATCCCAACCCCCAAATAATTCCTGACATGATTGTTCATCTCCTCCTGTGCATCGTGTCACAGTGGGGTTAGTGACAGCTCAGCATCCGAGGCTCAGAAGGAGGCATAAATAAACTGACGCTGTTTTCCACAGAGCCAGACTTGTGCTGATTTAGGCCCTGTGCTGAGAGAACTTGCAGCTCTTTTAACAGCCTTTAGAATGACAGTCCTGCAATCTGTGGACAAACATTCTCCAGCACAACTGGATTCACAAGTGTGAAGGCCTCTTTCAGGGGCAAAGGGAAGACATTTTATTAAGGAAACAGAGGATGGTTACAATAAGCAGTTCTGACTGGCACTGCTGGAACCTGTTAAAAGCCTGGGCCAGAGTGGCAGGCGGGCAGCTGGGTTCCCCCTCCCCGTATGTGTGTGATGTGTGTGCATGGCAAAGCCATTTCCCTGTAAGAGATGAGAAGATGCCCAGTGCTGCATGCCAGAGGGCTTGCAGTGAGCCCTTCTCTTCCCACCCCAGGTGACAGAGTACTTCACCAAGGATCACTTGTTCAACGCTGCCATTTCCCGCCTGATGAGCCTCACCAATGTGCTGCAGGTAAGTCCCCAGCAGCAGTAAAGTCTTTCTCTCAGGTCCCGTTCTTGTGGCTCTATAACACATCAGGAGCTGCTTCATCTATAGCCAGGCCTCCCATGAGTTACTCACTGTCAGAAACACTGCTTCTGAGTCAAGGGAATGGCTCTGTTCAGAAGCAACACTTTCTGCTGTCTCTCTAACCCTGCAAGATGGCAAAGCAGGATCCTGGCACAGCCACAAGGTTCTGATGGCTTTGTCTGCATCCTGTGATTTCCAAAGGGCACCTTTTGGTCAGCTCTGTTCTGTGCTCTCCTGTGGCTTAAACCAAATTGCACAGGTAGCTAGGTGGAGTGGTGTGGTTCAGAATCACAAAACTTTGAGATTTGGGTGGTTCTGTGCAAGGAAAAACAAACTCCCACTCCTCAGAGCAGGTCTCACCACTGGGCTCTGCTAGCAGTACAGTCGGCAAATTCCTTTGTGAAGCACAGACGTAAAAGCAGCATTTTTTACTTGGGTTATGTTCAGATGTAATGAACTGTTATCATTGTTCTTATTGCTGCTGCTAGGCCTGTGATGCTAACCTGATGTAAACAGAAAGCAAAGAAGCATCTGGATTTTTTGATTTCTTTTTTGAAATGCCATTTCATACTTTATGGATTGGCAAAGTCATGGAAATTCACAACAGGTGAAGTAAGGCATGCACCAGTGCTGTGCTGGGAAGGCCTCGGCCTGGGTGCAGCTGGGAAGGCCTCGGCCTGGGTGCAGCTGGGAAGGCCTCGGCCTGGGTGCAGCTGGGAAGGCCTCGGCCTGGGTGCAGCTGGGAAGTTGCAGGCCAGGCTGGATGAGGCCTTGAGCAACTGAGTCTAGCTGAGGGGTGTCCATGGGCATGTTGGGGTGGCTGGAGTAGATGAGCTCTGTGCTTCCTTCCAAGCTGCCTCTCTAGGACTCTCTGATTCTGTTTCAGGGGTACCAAGTGGCATTGTAATGCTCCAGAACTTTTCTCAAGTCCCTAGTTTATTGTGTTTACTGTCTCCTAAGAAGAGATACTGATTTGAGGTTTATTACTGCATTTTCTTCATAATTAAAGTACTTCCCTCCCACCTCAGAATTTTAATTTATTTTCTTTCTCTTCCGTGTTGTTTTTTTTGTTGGTTTTTTTTTTTCCCCTTAGCAAGCTCCTCAGCCTCTTATATTCCACAGCAGGGAATTTGAAGATAGTTTGGCTTCACTCTGCATTATGGTGGCACCTATGGCTCCACACATTGCATCAGAGATGTGGAAAGGTATTTACAGAAAAAAACTTTTTGTGGATGTTCCAGGAAAGAAGGCCAAAAGTTTGGAAAGCTGTCTGTTTAACTTGTTAGCCCCCAATTCTGCCTTCACCATCTCACCTTCTGGCATCATTCCCACACAAGCTTGGAACTTGAGGTGTTCCCAGATCTGCTTTTAGGTTCTTTCCCCTTGCATACAAAGTAGGGATAATTCTGCTTCCTCTCCAAAACTATTCAGGAAAGAGACTTTGTATAGTATTAACCCTATCAATAGCACCTGGGGCAATGAGTCCCCATCTGCTGTTGGGAGGCAAATCACAACTTAGAATGAAACACAGACACTGCTGTAGCACAGCCTGTACACAACTTGAACGTTTTGTTTGCCTTTGTACATGTGTTGCACATTAAGTATGACTAATTACAGTAATTTAGGTATAATCAGACAGATTGAAGGTACATCAGGCTTTGGTTCTCTCAAGGGGTTTAGTTTCTGTGTGACCAGGTAGGAGTGAAGGGTTTGGTCTCTGAGCTGACTGAGGAGCGAAGGTCAGCACTGGCAGTAAATATTTGCAGTCCGAGTTGAGGGAAAACCGTGTGAGGAGTGCCTCACCTTTCAGCAGCCAAACAGCCTGGTGCTGTGAGATCTTCTGTGTTTAGAGGTTCTTTCTCCTGCATGGAGACTAAAAGACTTTTGGTGTGTCAGCCTAAGGGTCTTGATTGTGCCGGGTCGTCACGTATCCCCACGAGAGGAGGCTGCAGCCCCTCAGTGTGGGAAGAGTTCATCCGGCTGCTGTCTTGGCAGTTTATGAACACTAACAGGATGAGGAAATCTGCTTCCTTCCTGAAACCTTGTGTCTGAGGAATATGCAGACATTACTCGAGATGTTTGGGGGGGTTTTGGCTTGTTTGTAGTGTTTTGCTGTCCAGGCAAGGATGTGAAACCACCTATTGTGAATCCTCAGTTTTCATTGGAGATGGCACATGAGAGAGAAACACATCCCAAGGTGCATTGAAATGAAAAATAAACATTGGTCTTTGTGGCGATGTCATTCCCTCAGCAGCATTTTACTTGTTGGTGCAGCAGCTCTTCTGAAGGAATTGTTTTGTCTGACTTCAGTCCTTGCCCAGGAAGGTTTCTGTAAGGAAGGGAGCTGAGCAGGAGTTAGTTGATGCTGCAGATTTTAACTGAACATGTGGATGCAAAAGTCCCTCTTCATAAATGCCGGAAGAAAGGTGGTTTGTTTTCCCCAAGGTCAGTTTGCAATCCTCAAACTGCTTTTGTAGTGTCCCAGAGCAGGGTGGGAATGCTGGAGGGTGCTTCTGCCTGGGTCCTGACAAGTGGGCATTCACCACTCCAGGTGATGGCAATGAAGTTCCTGGTCCTTGCGTGTTGCATTTTGAAAACACAGCCCAAATCATTGTGTTTTCCTTCTTCTGCAGCTCCTGAGATGTGAAAGAGGGCAGGAAGCCAAACAGGCAACGTCATGAAAACCTTCGTTTTGGTTTCCTGTCGAACTGCTTTCTGAAACTTGTTCTGTTGTCTTTTCTGCTTCATGTTTTAGTGTGGATGAGCTCACAGCTCATTTGCTAGCAAGCAAATGAACCCAAGGTTGACATTTTACTTAATCACACTGTGTCTGCCTTAGAATATGTGCCTTTCATTAGTGAGTTCATTAAGGACTGAGAGCCTCCACGGGTGTTAAAAAATGCCCTTGGTTCTGCTGTTGTAGTAGAGGCTCCTGACCCGTATCCAAAAGTGAGGCTTGGATAGCTTAAGGAATCCGCTTCAGTGGGCAACATCTGTGCTTCTGCCACAGGGCCTGCAGCCCCTTGGGAAAAAGGAAGCTCATCTGGAGGTTCAGAAGCCAAAAAGGGAAGAATCTAGCAGCTGTGACTTTAAAGCCAATGTGATAATGAATCACCAGGGCAAAAAGGAACTCCTCCTTGAGTTCCTATCTTCTGCTCTTCTAGTTTCTGAGCTGTTGCTGCACGAGACCAAAGAGGCACAAACAGATCCACTGCAGTGCGTTTTTTAATTGACGCGAGGAGATTTTTATTATTGGGAAATGTGCGTGCTCTTGCTTGCCAGCAGAGGTTGGGCCACCCTGCTGCCCCTTGCCAGCAGAGGTTGGGCCACCCTGCTGCCCCTTGCCAGCAGAGGCCAGCTGGTGTTGCCATGTTCCGATTGCCCAGCATGCTGATTGAGTGCCAGCAGCAGAGGCCAGCTCCTGTTGCAGTGTTACCATTTAGGATTTTCATAAGTCAGTTCTATTCTGATCATCAACCACACTGCACAGCTCAAATGTTCTGAATGTTTCACTGGTTTCATGTTCCAGGCTTGGCCCACGTGCAGAATAAACTTTGTCCTCATTATCAGTGGGATGCTGATGTGCTGCATCAGTCCTGGCCCAAAGTAGACCTGGAGTACCTTCAGCCGTCGGATGTTGTGGAGATGTCTGTTCTGGTAAGAACCTTTGCCTGGGTCTGCAGCGATGCCCAACAGAGGCTGACAACATTTCTGCTTTTGGGAAGCCCTTTCCCTTCTTGGGTTGCTCAGTGGAAGGTCAGATGACATTTGCAGTTATCCTTGTGCTGAGTAATTAAAATGATTTCCTAAAGGAAAAAGATATAGCAGGTGTTGAAGGGAGACAACCTACATGAAACCTCAGGAGGTTTCTATAGGCTCCCTTCTCAGACTTGTCCAAGTGCCTCTGGGTACTGACTCGTGGTCAGTGCCCCCAGGGTGCTGGTGCTGAGGTGTTGGGATGGGCCCTCATTGTGTTTTCACACTGTTAGCACTCCTGCTCTTCTCACTGCTTACCAAAGAATAACCTCTCACACACTACACACTCATGGCCAAACTTAGATGTTTTAAATTCAATTAAATGCTTCAACTTAAACACTCTCCGTGTGTTTTGGGTGATGAATGAGCTGGAACCTCCAGCTCCATGAGAGAGGTGTCGTTTGGTTGTGTAACACTGCTCAGCCTGTGTGTGTCAGAGGAACAGAAGCAGTCTGTCTCCTCTGTCTTTATCCCGTTGGCTCCTTTGGTCAGGAGGAGTAAGGCACTGGGGTTGTTTTTGTCGAGCTGGGCTCTTTGAGGAGGGAAGAGAGTGTCTGGGTTTAGGGGAAGTCATGTTGCTGTAGATTTCCTTAATCAAAGTATCTTTGCAAATGATTTCCTGTCTTGCCAGATCTTTCAGGCAGTGCACTTGCACAGCACGAGGAATGCTGCTAACTCCTTGGCTCTTCTCCCCAGCAGAGGCCCCAGACAGTGTCTTTTTAGAGGAAATTTTCAATTGGCTTTTTTCCCCAAGCTAGGGGAAAGGACTCAAGTGCCAGCTGGGGTTAGTAGCAGACTTAACCTCATGCTCACTGTGGGTTTGTTGCTTTGCTTTGCTTGCTTTCTTGAAGTGATAAACATTTGTTTCCAGAAGTTTAAAGCTCATATATCCACAGAAATCTCTGCTGAGCTATAATCACTTTGCTCAAGTGTAGAATAAGCCTTCCCCTTCGAGCAGGGCAGCAAACAGCTGCAATTCCAACCTCCAGCGTTTGAGGAAACTGTGAATAAGACACTGCAATTTCAGAATGTTCTTTGGCATCGTGGTTAAGGCAGAGCTGTTGTTTACTAGAACTTTGCCATGAAAACTTCAGCCCTGCATGGGAAGCTCCATTTCAAGAGCACACAACTCCCCCTGGAAACACTAAACCACTTCAGACATTCATAGAGCGGTTTGGATTGGGAGTGACCTCACAGATCATCTTGATCCCAGGGACACGTTCTGCTTAGCCCAGGCTGCTCAAGGCCTCATCCAGTCTGACCTTGATCACCTCCAGGGAGACATCTACAACCTCCCTGGGCAACCTGTACCAGAGTCTCTTCACTCTTGCTGGAAAGAATTTCTTCCTAATCTCCAGTTTAAGTCTGCCCTCCTCAAGCTCAAAGCTGTTGTCCCTTGTCCTGTCACTATAAGCTCTTGTAGCTATTCCCTCCCACCTTTCCTGTAGCCCCTTTCAGGTATGGGAGGGCCACTCTAAGGTCTCCCTGGAGCCTTCTCTTCTCCAGGCCGAACAGCTCATCTCACTGACATCTTTCTGCCGATGTTAAAATTTCCTTCTGAGAAAAACCCAAACAACAAAGGAGAAAACCCCAAGCCACACACACACAAATAACTGTGCTTTAAGCAAGCACTGGCAAAATCACTTTTGTTTCTTTTCCTGATTCCTTTTGTCAAAGCCAGAGTCTTGTGTCTTGTAAGAAGAGAAAAAGCAAGCCCTGTGTTCTCAGCTGTGTGTCGGTGGAAGAACAAGATGTGTGTGAAGCCCTTTCCTTCTGGGAGGGCCGAGAGACAAATTCCTTCTTCAGACTGGGAATAGTTGTTAAAAGCAGCAGTGGGGAGTGTGTCTGGTGTTCTGCTGCCAGAGTAGTCAGCATGGAAGTGTGGAGGAGCAGGGAGAAAACACCATGTGTATGTTTGGGAGTCCTGGGGACACTGCAGGGTTTTGTCTAGCTGTAGGAATCAGCTGCTCTCGTGAAGCCCGCTCGACACAAGGTGAAACTGTTGTTGCAAAGAGGCTGTGTCTGTTCACAAGGCTGCACACACCAACACAGTCCCCAGGCCACAGCCTTGTGCTTCTCTAACATCCCATTGCCTCGGGCTGCCAGGGCTTTGCCTGCTGAGACATTAGGAGTTTATTTCTCTTGACGCAAAATGCTTCATTATTTCCTGTCTCTGCTGGAGTTGTCTGCCTGTGCTTAACCCGAAGCAGCAGAAGCAACCAGCTCCCTGCACCCTGGGCTGCTAACAGGCCAGACTGCCTGGGGGCCAGTTCTGCATACACGTGGTGCCTGTTACTGTAAATGGGGCTGCAAACTTGAGTCGTCTTAATTGTAACAGAAACCTGACCTTGAATGTAGTGAGCATTTCTTTCTCTGCACACCCTTGGAATTCTTCACATTTTCTAGGTGGTGCAGAGCTGTTGGCTGCTGTGCTCTTAGAAATGATTGGTTTATAAAATAAATAACATTCACTTTATTTTTTCTTGCCTTGATGTTTGAGGGGGACCTAAAAGTGCACAGATATTTATTCTCCATCTTGCTTCTCAGAAGGATTACACACCAGTGGTAAAAGCTGAATGAAAAATGCCTCTCTGCAGCAGCCAGGATGTTCTTTTTCAGTTTAACCCTTCATAACTTCTCCACATTCCTCTAGATCCAAAATAGTGCCAAATGCCAACTATTAAGGAGCAGAAAAAGGAGCAGCTGCCTTCCTCAGCAGGAGGAAGGACCCAAGCCTCATTCGTTTCTCCTCTCACAGTTTGCTGTGGTGTTTCAGAGAAACAGAGCTGCAGCACCCGGGGCTCTTGTGCTGGCACTTTTGCCTGGAGCTGCTGAGAGATCCAGACAGAGGGACTGGGGCTTGGCAGATTTTTTTACAATGAGTGGTGAAACACTGGCACAGGTTTCCCAGAGAATTCTTACTGGATGGCAGAAAGGATTTATAAGACCATTGTGTAAGTGAAGGTGATTCCTGCTAAGGCCTCGCCAAGCTTTGTTTCCATGAGTCTGCCCAGTGATGCAAAACTGGTGTGGAAGCTGCTCTGATTGTAATAAATCTTGCATGTGACTCTGTCAGGAATCACTTAGCTGAAAAGAACCCAAATGGCAGCCTAGCAGTGTGCACAGAGCAGGGTTCCCTCCTGCCAGCCCCTGATGTTCCCTCTCATGCAGCTTGTGCAGCCACCACCTATGCAAACTTAGCAGCCCAGCCCACTGCATGCTCACCTGCTGCTCACTGCTTCAAAACTGAGACTTCTGTGGCCACTTGTGCAATTTTCCTGCAGTATCCAAGGCAAGAGTTTCATTCTCTTGTTTTGTGGTAGATGGGCAGGAGGCAAGGAGAATATTATCTTCCAACTAGGAAATTTAGTGTTAGAGAAAAGTGACTTAGCTCCACTTCCTCCCTCTCCCCCCACCCCCGCAATGTAACAAGATGGATTGGATTTGGGAAATGAAATGACTTGAGTCAGTCTAGTAACTGCTGTTTGCTCTTGTCTCTGTGTCTCTCAGATCAACAACAAAGTTTGTGGCAAGGTTCCTGTGCCTCAGCAAGCAGCTCGCAACTGCAAAGAAGTCCACGAGCTGGTGCTGCAGAGTGAGCTGGGAGCCAAGCACCTGCAGGGCCGCACCATCAAGAAGGCCTTTCTGTCTCCACGCACTGCCCTCATCAACTTCTTAGTGCAGGAATAGCAGAGCCTCTGCTGGGCTCCAGGAGGCAGCTGGAACCTTTCCAGACGAAGCCAAGCCAGAACCGCCAGTTACAGCTCTTTAAGTCTGATGCTGTTAAGTCAGGTTGCTGCTGTCCTCCTTCTGACCTGGAGAAGTGTGCAGAATTAAAGTGTCTTATGGAGTCCCAGCAAGGTGCTCTTTGTCCCTGGGAGAGGGAGAAAGAAGAGCTACGCAATTGGAGCAGAATGTAAATGAGGTGAAGTGCCTGGGCTTCAGTGCCAGGCTCTCAGAAAGCTGGCTTGGCTCAATGCAGAGCTGTGAGTATGATTCCAGGAGTGCACAACTGACTGAGAACCTGCTCCAGTAGAAGTTAGGTGCCAGTTGTTCTCCTTGTACTTGGTGTTTGGGTACCCTACTGTGAACCGACATCTTCAGGTGTAAGAAATTGTTGCTGCGGAGTGTTCATGTTAAAAACTTGCTTAGCCCTGCCCTTGGGCAGAGCAGCTAACCAGACTGAGCTGGTTTGATCCATGGCACAGATTTCAGAGACCAGCTAAGAAAAAGAGGAGTATTCAGCCAAACCCTGCCTTAGCCAGGATCCTCCTTCTTTGCTGGCATACATGAGAGGTTCAACTTCAGAATAGAGGAGGGTGGAAATTCCTTCCTACAGGTGAGCTGTCTTGGAGTCTTTCTTGGGACTCGAGAATGGGATGAGTTGGCTGCTAGAAGTGCACAGTAGGGAAGGCAGGCAGCATGAGTTTTGCTCTGCTGCTCATTCCTGTAGTGCCTAGATGGTAAAACTTGAGTCAAAATGTATTAATTCTTTTAATGAGTGGTTTATTAAGTGGCAATAGACATCAGGTTTGTAGGCAGCAGCCAACCTGACAGAACACAAAGCCATTCTCATGTCAACCAGTTTATTTGTACCTCCAGGTGGAAACGTTTATTGTATTTAGCACCTGATTGAAACAGTTTCCAAAGGGACAGTTGCAAGCTCGTTGTGTAAGACTCTTGCCTTTATGGGCAGTAACCTAAGCAGACCAATAAGGCAGCCTCTTGTGGACCGTTTTGACTGCTGGGGAGCCAGCAGTAATAAGCAGCTTAGCAAACACAGGGGACAGTCTCTGTTAACTCTCCAGCCCAGCAGCCATCCAGGCTCTGAAGCCAACTAAAATTTCCTACAGAACAGTAAATAAGTTCAACAGCTCCTAAGCAACTCAGACTCAAGGCATCTCACGTTGCAGCCTGAGCACCAGCTAAGCAATGCTGGGACTCCTTGTGGGCATCTTTGGTACCAAAGATCTAGCTATGCTGCAGCTACACAGGCTGAGCCAGCAGGTCTCTGCTTCTGCAGTAAAACTTCTCTGATTTCTACTTCCTCCCAGACCACACTTGTGCAGATTTTCTCCCAGCAGTCCTTTGACACAAGAATGACTAAGAAATGGGATATTTACAGTGAAGATACGGTCTGTGCAGTTTTGAGACTCCAGAAATCTCGGGCACAAAGGAATGCATTCAGAGATTCAAACACAGGCCTTCAGTTGGAGTTAAAATAATTAGAATTCCTGTGTCTGCCTGGCATATATGTTGTTACAAATTCATAAAACTCCTGTTCAGCAGCCCCAAGGAGGACTGTGAAAGAGGTCCTTTAACATCACATCTGTAGCTCAGAACAGTCCTGTGCTGCTGATTTTTTTTTTTTAATTTTTTTCTTTCTTTCCCGGGAGCAAAGCTCAACACAGCCTCTGAAACCATTCTAACAGCATTTTCCTTTGGGGAAAAGTGCTCTGTTTGGTCTAAATAAAAAAGCTTCTACGACTGAGAGGAAAGAAGAAAGCTGTTGTGAGCCTGCCCGCTCCATGGTGCCTTCCAGCAGGTGTGCAGGCAGTGCAGAGCTGAGAGCAGCCTGCAGGGTTTGCTGCTCTGGGTGCCTCTGGGCGTTTGAAGCGAGCTCACTCGGTGGTTCAGGCTGTAAGTGAGACCGGGAGGATATTAGTGCAGATCTCCCTGGGTTTGCAGTGCTTGCTGCAGTGTCCAGAGAGGGCAGTTGCTGTCTGTGTATTTGCCAGCCAGGAGGAGTGCATAGGCTGGGTTCGCTGGATGCTTTTCCCACTACTTCATTTCTTCAGTCCCCTCCTGTTGGGAGCTAAGCTGACTCTGTACCAAGGGACTGTGCTGAAGTTTTGAACGTGAAGCAGAGCCCAAGTGGTGGGTACACTTCTTAGCCCACTGATTTCTGTCAGTCCAGGTACTTCCTGCTTTTGACTTGAATATGTGTTGCTGAACTACAGCTCTTTGGGTTTTGATGGCAATGGGGTTCAGGGCTTGAGGCAGAAGCACAAAGCCCATGGCAGTAGATCAGAGGCAGTTGTTAGCACGACTGAAGCACAGCAGGAGGAGAAGTGAAGTGGAGCCCTGTCTGTGTGCAGGAGGGGACAGGATCAGCACTCTCAGCTGCAGCCCAAATGACACAAGAGCTCTTGCCTGCCCTGCAGAGGAAAGGTGGGATTTTTCCCTTTCCTGCTGAACTGACTTTCTGCTACCACAAAGCATTCTGCAGTTCCCTGCCCCTGCCTGTTCCAGGAGCCTGGGTCACACAACCTCCCTGACTTGTGACACTTCCCTTGCTCAGGCAAAGCCTTGCATTGGACAAGTTCAGGTCTGGTTTTAGCCCCGGAGAGCTGCAGACTGCCATCATCTTCCATACGATGTGAGCTGTAGGTTTGTGTGTAGTGAGAGCCTGAGCAGGCCTCCCTTTGCTTCTGAGGTGTTGGTGTCTCTGGCTGGTGGTTTCCAGTGTTGCAGAGAGGAGGCCTGGTGGCTTTTGTTCTGCCTGCCAGCCTTTAGCCATCAGAGGCTGGAAATTCAGGTAGTCAGGTGGATGCTTGTGTTTGCTATCAGGTGAGCATGAGAGTGTGATGGGAACCTCATCCAAATTACCTCCCAGTATAGCACACCCAGCATGTCTCCTTGGATGCTCACCTGTGTGCACCAGACCAGTTTGCTGTCTGCTCCAGGCTGCTGAAGTGGGAAAAGCTTACAAATAATGAGTTGGACTGTGACGATCTCAGTCTGGGACACTCAGACCATAAGAACTTTTTTTCTTTGGAGATCCTGGTCCTTTTCAGTGTAAGTCTAAGCAGAACAGACAGTGACAGGAACAGAAGAGCACAAAGCTTTGTGCTTTCTGGGCTGGCTACAAGGGGAAGGCCCAGGCTCTCAACTTCCTTATCTGGCAGTAGTGCCAAACCTGAGCACAAACAGTCCAAGAGTCTCCCAGTCCACTCAGCAGAGGAGGTGCAACAGCTGCCAAGCAAGGGAAGCTGCTCTCTAATAATTCTGCTTGGTGCCAAGTGAAACACACCAAGTCCTAGGAGCTGTAGGTGATGCAGTGCGCTGACCAGGTCCAGCAAATGCAGAAGCAGCACAGGCAAGAGAGGAGCTTGGTAAAGGAGCAGGACACAGTGCTGGCAGTGGCAGCCTGGGTTTGTTTCTGATGAAGGGAACTGGTGCAACAGGAAATGGTTTTCTGCTACAAAAGGAAATTAATTGTCTTTAAATATGCAGCAGTGTAATTAACAAACCTTACTAATTGCTGCTGAGCAGAAATAGCAGTGTGCAGTGCAGTGCTGTTCTGGCTGAGCCGAGAGAGCGTTGCAGAAGCTTTTAGAAATTAATATTTTCCTTCAGTACGTCTCTGTCCCCAGAGATCCGTGTGGCTGGGCCGGATCGCAGGGGTGCAATCAAAATACAGACTTCCCGACCTTCCCATGTGAAAGAGCTGCTCCTAGGAAGAGCAGCACGGGAGAGCAGGGTGGATGCACTGACTGCATCTGGCCAGCCCAGCCCGAGTCCAGGCTGTGGGCTGAGCTGCCAGGGCTCCCAGCGTGGCACCGCCAAGGGCCAGGCACGCTGCTGACACAGGTCACGCTGCTGTTTGTGTTACTGCACTGATAAAGAGGCAGCAAAGTGGAGAGGAAAGGTCTCCAGCTGAGTTCTTGTCCTCAGAAAAGGATTTTTTTCCTGCTTTTTTTTTTTTTCGGAAAATGGAGAAACCACAAACTACTTCATGGTCTTCCAGGCCAGGACTAGGAAAGCCACTGGAGCTGCCTGTGGTGTTTTGATGAAATTCTGTAGTCACCAAAAGAGTTTGGCCTTGTGGAGTGACAGTGCAGGGAGGTGAGATCACTGCTGATGGCACCTTCAGAAACTGAATTGGGAAAGGTGAAAGGTGTCCTCTGACCCAGAGCAGAACCCAAGTGCTTGGCACCTGGCTCCAGCCTTCCTCTGGGACACCAGGCTGCTGCAGCTTGGGCATCAGCAGTCTTTTCTGCTTTCCTTGGGATGCTGTTTGGGATCTTGGTGATCTGCTCACCTGTCTGCAGGACTCACAGCATATAATCGTAGCCTGCCACTCCAGAAAGGCAGCTTAAATCTGAGCCAGCACTGCCCTGGCTCTTCTGTGCCCTTAGTGTTAATGATGGAACTTAGGTTAATTCCCTGTACTGCAACAGAAGCAAACCATTTGAGTAAGGACCCACTTCTACCCTGCCCCCAGGAGCAGGGGATGGCCAAACCCAGGCTGCATGGAGGGCAGACAGCCTGCTCCTGCAACCTGAAATGCACAGGCAGGGCAGGCAGCAGGCAGGGTGAGCATGCACTCCCTGGGGAGGAACAACATCTCCCAACCCTGTCCTACTGCCTTCCTGCAAACCTTGTGGAAGGCAGAGGCTGAAGTTTGGGCTCCTCACCACCACAGCATCCCACACAGCAGCCTGGCCCTCAGCTTGAGCACAGTTTTCCCAACCACAGCTGCCCCAGGGCTCACCTCCACTCTCCATCTTCCCTCCCTCTCTCCCAAGTGGATGATCTCTTACTGACCCCCCTCCTGACTTGGGCACCAGCTGGTGCAGAGAGACAACATTTGTTGAACACCTTTGAGAGGTGCCTTTGCTCGTGTCAGAGCTAAGCTAGGCTGCATCCTGGCAGTCCTCCTGCCTGATCCATTTGCTTTGTCAATATTCTAGCACTGAAGCCTTTGTTACCTCGCTGCTGAAACACACCAGAGCTCTGCAGAGCAGCGTGCTTAGTCCAGGCTCCTGTGGCAAACAACAGTCAGAGAGTGGTGGAGGTTGGAAGAGACCTCGGGACATCATGTAGTCCAAGCCCAGGACTTGCATCCAGGTAGGTTTTGAATCTCTCTGGAAGGAGAATGACCTCCCTGGGGCAGCCTGAGGCCTTGGGCACTGGGCATTAGACCTGGCAAGGCCCAAGTCAGCCCCTCATCACCTTTTCCCATAAACTACAGAGCCCTTTGCTGTTGTTTGGCTTCCAAACTTGAGGGTTCCCTGAGACAGAAGGATCTGGGGGGATGCACAGCCCTCTGTGGTAGGTTTCTCTGTATTCCTCTGCCTCGCTGCAGCATGAGCCTGGAGCGAAGCCTGGCAGCCAGAAACAAAGGGCAATGGTCCCCTCCCTCTTCTTACCCGGCCAGGCAGCACTTTGCCCCAGCTTACTGTCAGCCCTGGCACCTCGTGGGCCCTGGAAAGCCATGCCACTGGTGATGTGCCTGGCACTCCCAGGCTAGATGGGGCCAGAATTGGGGAACCTGGCTTGGGGCTGCTGCTGTGCAAGCTGCTGCCTCCCTGCACTGCAGCTGCCACGTGGAGCAGGGCTGGGTTACATCAGCGTTATTTGTGTGAGTAAGTCAGTGTGAGTCTTGCCCAGAGGAACAGAAACATTCTGTGTGGGCCTTTTTTAGTCAGGACAGAGTTCAGAACAAGCTCATTCAAGTTGTCGCACAGATTTTGGTCCTGAGCTACAACAGCAATCATGGACCTATTCTTAATAGGCATGGCCTCTAACACAGGAACTATGAAATTGGGGGACCATACCTAATCATGTCAGGAACGTCTGCAGGGCATTGCAGTCATCTCACAGAAAGTTCAAGTTAATCATCTGCTGGCTCAGGAATCCCTTCACCCCGAGGCTCACAGAAAGAATAAACCCTGAGCACCACCAGCAAAGGTATGCATCTGCCTGGCCTGGCTGAAAGCGCTGTGAGTCCAACACCCAGATGCCTCTGGGTTACTTGGCTGCTGCCCCCTGGGAAGGCACTTGCATCAAAGGGGCTGCTCATGCACGTGGAGCTTGGAAGGAGGTCAGGCCGAGCACCACAGCACCCATCCAAAGGCCTTCAGCAGCCCTTTCACATCCTCTGTGAGCATTGTTCTGCGGACAGCCCAAGTGAGTCTTTGGCAGAGGAAGGAAATACTCTTCACATCGCTGGTGAAGGTCAGCACCATCTAGAGTGGCTGTTTGGCAAGAGGGTTCTTTGTCCCCCCCACCCCCAAGGTGGTAAGGTCCGGTGAGTGCCACTGGATAACAACTCACAGAGGTGAGAGACAAAGTAACAGCAGAAAGGAGAGCCAGGATAAAACTATCTTCTGAGGGAAGCTGCTGATGCTGCTTTGGGTTGGTTGCTGCAGGCTGAAGTAGAGATGTCTGTTCCCACCTGCTTCTTCCCATCAGGGGGTTCACACTTCCTGGGCGGCTGAAGAGCCGTGCCTGTGTTTGAAGCGGAAGCCCAGCAGCTCCCAGCTGAGGCTGACAGGAATGTGCCTTCTCTTTCTAACTGGATTTAGTAACGCTCTGCTAGCTCCGAACTAGCAGAACTCCGTTCTGAGAGGGCACTGTGCGGAGCCTCCCAGAGCAGGGCTCTCGCGAGTTTCCCAAATCGTCTGATCGTGAGTACTGGGAGCGTTATGCCAAGCTGCAGTAACACACAACCAGGCGGGCGTGAGAGCAGCTCCTGCTGCCGGCGGGGCCGGTGCTGTTGCCTGCTGAGAGGGCCTCGGGAGCGGCGGTGCCGGGGGACATGTTTCGGCAGTGAGCTGGCACCGCTGGCTCGGACTCGATGGCCTCGGAGGTCTTCTCCGAGCCCGGTGCCTCCACACTGACTCACTCGGTCCCCAGGGTAGCCGCTCCGCG
>VWZE01004240.1:514414-525094 GCA_013396675.1 Eubucco bourcierii
TTTTCCAGTTTGGTGACCAGGATGTCATGTGGGACAGAGTCAAATGCTTTACTCAGGTCCAGGTAGATGACATCAGCTGCCTTTCCCTTGTCCACTGTCGCTGTGACTTCATCATAGAAAGCCACTAAATTTGTCAGGCAAGATCTGCCCTTGGTGAAGCCATGCTGGTTCCCACCAATCACCTCTGGTTTGTTTTCCATTTGCCTTAGCAGGACTTTCAGCAGGATCTGCTCCATGATCTTGCCAGGCACAGAGGTGAGGCTGACTGGTCTGTAGTTTCCAGGGTCATTCTTTTTACCCTTCTTGAAGATGGGTGTTATGTTTGCCCTTCTCCAGTCAGCAGGAACTTCACCAGTCTGCCATGACTTTTCAAATATGATGCACAGTGGTTTGGCAACTTCATCTGCAAGTGAAGTGCAGATGTAAAGGTTGTGGGACAGGATGGAGAGGGAAGGAGCTGTTACTGTAGCCAGGGCAGGGCTGCTGTTGTGCAGTTGACCTTCCAGCAAAAGGCCTTTGCTGTGGGTGCTCAATGGAGCTCCTCATGCTGAGCTACCAAACCACTGTGCCAAATTACAGATGTGGGCACCTTAGCCAGTGACCCCAGCCACCCTTCCAGGGCCCACTTCTGACCCCTGTCTCCATCTCTGTCTTACAGGTACCTGCGTGAAGTGCAGCAAGGGAGTGTATGGAGCAAACCAGGCTTGCCAGGCCATGGGCAACCTCTACCATGATGGCTGCTTCACCTGTGGAGCCTGCAGTGAGTACCTCCAGTGCTGGGCCCTGCAGCAAACTCTTCAGGGTTAACATTTTTCTGGTGGAAAGGGGGAAAAAGAGGAAGTGATCAGTGAATTGTCTGCCAAAGCTGCATGCCCTCTGCTGGGATTTGCTGCTTCTTGTCACACATATTCTTGCAAGGCTTGTAGAAAAGACATTTTGCATTGTGCTGGCTGCCTCCTGGCCTGAGGGGTGGCTGTTTTCATGCTTCTGCCTCTCACAATAACATTTTCTTACAAGAGTTTGTTTTGAGAGTGAAGATGCCTTATCCAGGCTGTGTGGGGTCCTTTATTTGTCACATCAGACTTTACAGCTGGTCTGGCTTGGCTGTTGTGCTGAGGGCACAGTCAGGGAGTGAGGATCTCTGCTCAGGACAGTGGTGGTGCCACCATCCCTGGAGGGTGTAGGCGAGTGACATAGTTTGTGTTTGGTTAAAAAAAGCTGAATCCCATTTCTGCTGAGGTGGGGGCTGAAGGGCTGTTTGCTGCTTGTTCTACAAGAGAGCCCTTGGTAATGCCACCGAAAAGGTGTGGGCTGTCAGGTGAGGCTCGGCCAGAGGAGCGCAGCGCAGCCCATTTTCTCTCAGCCAGGCTGCAGCTGAGAAGTGTGCTGCCCGGGGTGGTACCTGTCATCCTTCCCTGCCTCCTCAGGGGAGGAAATGTAGCCATGGGGAATCCCCCTTATGAGCCTGGGTGGTTTCCCAGTGCCCTGGACCAGTGGCTGCTATGGGATGCAGAGCCCACAGCCCTGCTGCTGGTCCCAGGACAGCCCTGGCCTCTCTGCAGGCTTTCTGTCCTCTGTGTCACTGCAGTGAGCATGATGAGACTCTTTGGTCTGCCAGAAAAAGAAACACTGGGCCTGACCATGGCCACTCTGTAGCTGCAAAGCACTTTTTGAGCAGCCTGTGTGGAAACTCTGCTTTCTGGCTGTAAAGTGAGTTGTGCTTTTAAGGGCAAGTGGAGTTCATCCTGGACACCATCCAGTGCAGATTTTTCTTGGAAAAGTCAAGGTTGCTCAGGATTTCAGTCCTGAGATTCCTGCTGTGGTGTAACACTGAATAGTTCTTCTCCAGTAAATCCAATTTAGCAAATACCCTATTAAGGCAAAGCACATTGTCCTCCAGATATTTATAGCCTCTGTCCTGCTGGGCTCCTTTCAGTGAGAATTTCTGATTCTCCTCAGCATTACATCTGTGCCCAGATGGGCACTGGTTTCCCAGATGCAGAAGGTGGAGAGGGTCTAGGAAGACAGGGGGTGATAGCTCACTGCCACGTTCCCTGCACCCTGTATCTCCCAGCAGACACAGATGCCAGGGCAGTGTGCTGAGCAGGGCTGTGCGTGCCTGACAGGGTCAGGCTGTCAGCAGAACCAGTGCAGGGCTCTGAGCCACTGGCACGGAGTGTAGAAAAGTTGGTTTAGAGGTCAGAACAAGAGATTGAGAATGATTGCTTTGGCAGAAACCTCTCTTTTATCTCCTTGTTTGTTACAGGGCAGACACACACGGCAGCTTTTTGCAGAGGCAGAGAGGGTAAAGCTTGGAGCTCTTTCTGCAGGACTAGTAATAAATTATATTTGCTTTACAGGAGGGCCGTGAAAGGAGGTTAAAAAAAACCGGTCCTCAAAACTCCTTCAGCTCTTTGCTGTGAGCTTAAGGTGTCTGTTTCCATCGGGGGGTGTGTGTGTGTGTGTTGGTGTTCAACCCCTTGGACAAACAGTTACAGTCACCAAATCGTTTGTTACACATTAACCGTTTGAGTTACTCACACGTCCCTGGGATGCAGGAGGTGGAGGTTCCCAGCTGTTGGTTTGGTAGCTGGGTGGTAAGGAGACCTTACACATCACATCCATGTGACCAGGCAGTGCCGCTCTGCCTGCTCTGGCAGCTCAGTGCTTTTGCTAGCATTCAGCCGGGCTGGCATCGACTGCTACAGGCTCCCCTGGCAGACAGACCGTTGTAGCTCTGCTGGCAGCACAGTTTAGAGCATAAGGGTCTGCTGCCTGAGCACCTGCTCCTCAGAGGAGAGCTGAAAGCTGAAGAGGTGCAAGGGAAGCATCAGAGATGCTTGTGAAGGAAATCAGTAGGTGAGGAAGTCAGAAAGAGAGAGATGATTGCCTTGAAGGAGGGTCCAGTGCTGAACTACAGCAGGAGGGCAAAAATGAGGAATGGATCTTGTCTCCTTCTTGCACAGAGATGAAAGCTTTGTCTGTTTGCCAGAGTCCAGGGCAGTGCAGCAGCTGAGCACCAGTGCAGTGGCTGTTTGGCACTGCCTGTTCTCCAGGGTCCAGGGCAGTGCAGCAACTGAGCACCAGTGCAGTGGCTGTTTGGCACTGCCTGTTCTCCAGGGTCCAGGGCAGTGCAGCGGCTGGAGGGCAGTGCAGCATCCTAGGGGTCGTTGCAGCTGCTGAGGGGCAGTGCAGCTACTCGGTCAGAGCAGCACAGCTGTGGGTGCCTTTGAAGTGGTTGTATTGAGCAGGCAGGCCCCGGGCTGCTGGGTGCCCCCTGGGCCAGCAAGGCCTGGCTGTCATTTGCAGCACTGAACAGCGGTACCAGTAGAGAGGTCACCTTTTTCTGCAGTGAGACTTGATGCCAGGCAGCAGGGCTGCCAGCCTCACCGAGGCAATTCCCCCATGGCACGTGTAGGTGCCAGGCTCTCTGCACAAGCTGCCAGCTCTCCTAGGGCAGGCACAATCTGCTGCCTGTGATTGGATGTCAACCCAGAGTGCAGAGTGCAAACACAGCAGGTGACCCTTCCTCAGCATCCCCTTAGTCACACTGCCCTGCCAGACTTACGTTCACCCAGGACACACATTGCCTCTCCCTCCTTCCTCCTGTGAGGCTCTGCCCATTTGAGTGTCAGCTGGTGGGTGATGGAATGGGAAGGCAGCTCCTGTGGCCACTGGGGTTTGGTGTGTTTTAGGGGACAGGATGGCTGTCCCCAGAGAGATGCAGAGAGTGGCTGGGCACTGGGTTACAAACTGGTCCCGCAGCAGGTGCTCCCCAGACTGCAGCACTGCTTTGTCCTGGTGTGACTTTGTCTTCCCCCTGAATTTGGAATCTCCTAGGGGCTTTCTCTAAAAAGAACATTTGAGCATCTTCTCAGAGTGGTTTGCCAGCATCAAAGGAGAGGTGGTGCTGAGCTTTGTGGCCGTTGTGTTTGCACAGTGTTCTGCTCTGAGGAGCCATTTCTGCCGTCATCTCAGGTTGCTCTCCTGGCTGACCTTTAATCATCTGCAGGAGCATGACTTGGTTTTCAGGTATCAGATCTTTTCCTCAGAGTTGTTTTTTTTTGCTACCTCGAATGTGTGGTACAAGAAGTGACAACTGAAGGCAGGACTGGAGCTTGAGCCAGGGCCACCAGTGTGTCAGGAGGTGACTCCCAGTGGTGCCGGGAACCGAAGTTCTTTTTTGTTGAACCTGTCCTTAGTGGTTGGGTGTGAATTTATCTCACAGCTGTAAGGGGGACTCATTTCTGCAGTGACAGAAGGCCAGGGCTGTCAGCAGGGGAGGGATCCAGAAGCAGCTGTCAGCCTGCATTGGCTCTTGCCTATCTGCCATGCAGATAGCAGAGGGAGCTCTGCGATGCTTAGATGAGTGGTAGGTGAGGCCCTCACTGGCCCTGGGGTCCAGATGTGGCCCTATACTGTGGTATGTCCTGAGAGCAGTCTCTTGTCCTTGAGCAGGAATTTGTGACCGTGTTGTGGTTTTAATAATGGAAAAGCAACTTCAAAAGACAAGGCTGGGTCCAGCTTCCCAGCAAGCAAATGTTGCATCTCCCAGCTCCTTCCTGGGCCACTTCCAGTCCCTGCTAAACCCTTGCCTGCATGAACTTTCAGTGGGGAGAACTTGTTTGGGGAAATGATGAGCCCAAGCAAGAGCATCCTGGCAGTGCAGATGTGTGCTCAGCAAAGTGTCTTTATTTCAGCACAAAGGCTCTAGTGAGGGAGCTTGAAGTGTTTTGAAATGGGTGCTGAGATGACCTTGAGGTCCTGAAGGTGCCACAGCAGAAGAGACTAGCCAGACGTTACTGGTGAGCAGGTCAGAAAAGGTTGGGGATCAAACTTCCTGTCAGTGAGAGGAAGGAGAAATCCTGTAACATGCTATGAAGCAGGGTTTGAATTGTCTGCACTGGTTCAGGTGAGAGATTAGCTAAGCTCAGGATGAAGTGAAAACGTGACGTGGGCAGGAGCCAGCATCTTAAGACGAGTAGTAGAGCAATGGATCCTGTAAGCAGCGAGGCAGGCAGTAGTGTCCCTGGATTGATCTCTGTCATCACCATGGCACATGCTTAGAGCAGGTAGTGAGCAGTATGTGGCTCTTTGCATGCCACTGGAGCTCTTAGTCCTTCCTTTTGGTGAAGCTTCAACAGCATCGATGTGCCTAAGCGGAACCTGTGCCAGCCTCTGCGGACACGCAGTCAGAAGCACCACTGCTGGGAGAGACTTGTGCAAATGAAGGCAGGTAGCAGGGAACTGAGTGCAGGGATAGAGACCACTGCCACGCAGCTCTGCTCCCTGGGGCAGTCCCAGCACTGTGTTTTACTGCTGTGGCTGCAGCCAGAACATGCACTCCCCAGCCCCACTGGGAAGTCCCTGGCTCAACCTGGGGAAGTGAGCTTTTCCCGTGTCTTCCTTTCCCCTGTGTGCAAGGAGATGCTTCCTCTCCTCAAAGGGAGGGAGGCTGTGGGCAGGACAGGCTGGGAGCAGCAGAGGAAGAACTGGGCTGTTGGCACATACTACTGGCATGGGCACCTGACTGCTCCTGGCTTTGGCAAATTGCCTTTACACTCCTGCCAGAGGCTTAAAGAGGAGAGACAACCAGTCACAATGACCATGTCTGCCCTACAGACAGTAAGGAAATCAACTCTACCTTCCCTCCAGGTGCTCTTAGTGCCAGTGCCTTTCTTCATGGGCCCATGTCATGCCCAAAGCCAAATTCTAAGCTCTTTATAAAGGGGTTCACCCCTCTGCTGAGTGAGCTTGTGGAAGCGCAGATCCAGCACCCTGCTGTGGCACAGTCTCTGAAGGTCTGTTGCCATCAATCTCGACCTGCTCATGTCATGAGGTTAAAAATACACTGGGTGCAGACTGGTAAAGGCCTTTTTCTGTCACCCTGAAAGAATGACCTGGTGACAGCGATCCAAACCTCCTCCCCTCTGCTGGAGCAGCTGCTCACGAAGCCGCCAAGGGCCTTGCCCAGAGCAGCATCTCCTCACTGCACGGCTCCACCTCTGTGCTTTTCCTCCTCGCCCCCAGCTTGCCCTTAAGGAGAGGCTAGAGGCATGCAGGTGGAGAGCTACTTTGGCACCTGCCTGTTGCACTGAACTGGAGCCCACTCTGCTGCAGGATATAAAGTGCAAGTTAAAGGGCGTCTGTTCGGCTTTCGCTTATAAGAATGCCAAATCCCAGTGGTGCTTTGGAGTGCTTCTTGCTGCATTAACTGTGTTGTTTGCTGACTTGGGACAATCAAAGGGTGCTGCAGATCCCAGGTGTCCCTAGCCTCTCCTTCCCCTTCTCAGGAATTTGGATTCCTGAGCTGCCGGTGAGCTCGCTGGGCGTGCTTGTGGGCAGGCAGGCAGGCAGGCAGGAGGGGTTATCACCACGGTGACTTGTCCAGCAGCAGATGCTTTTTACATGAGGCTCCTGAGCCTCTTCTGCTGTCAGCAGCCTCTTGGGGCTGGAGAAATCAGGACAGGGTGCTTTGGGATTTGTTGGGCTTTCTTCCATGTCCCATCCAATGTCTGCATTGGTGTGGGAGTGGGTTGCTGTCCCAGGTCATCTCTGACCTCTAAGTCATGCAGGGATTTGTCCCCAGCAGGGATTAGGGGAGGATAGGGAACATTGGGTGTGCCAGGGAGGTATGGTTCTGGCTGCTCTGTGGCTGAGCAACCTCTGCAGCTTAACCGCAAGGCTGCTGCGTATGCAAACCCCAGAAACCTGTTGCCACATCCTCCAGCTGCTCTGCTGCTACAGTGCTGGCCCAATCGAATTCACTGGCAAGGCTTCAGAGCTTCACTGGAGCAACTCTCCTTGCTGAGGAGCAGTGGGAACCATTTGCAGCCTTGGAGTGCCCTCTGGAGTATGGAGGAGATGGCAAAGATGGTCACTGATGGAGTGGGTTTTGCCTGGCTCCCTCCTGTCTTGGAGCTCTGCAGCCAGCAAGGGTTTGCCAGAGGCTGCAGGGTGTGTGTGTGCCTGAAGCAGCAAGGTGGCACCTCCGGCCCAGCCCCATGTGCTGGCACAGCAGCCCAGGGGCCCTTTTTCAGTCACCCTTGCCACAAGCAGCATACCCAGCAAGAGGCTTCTGGGCCCTGCTGTCCCAGTTCCTGTTTCCTTCCAGTTATACCTGGCAGGTCCCCAAAACCAGGCAGATGAGCTTGGGCTAGTGGGGCTGGAGGCTGAGCAGCTCTGCTGGGGCTGGCTGCTGTTCTCCAGCTGTGCAGCAGCCACCTTCAGGCATTGTTTGCCTCTCAGCAACCAGTTTTTGCTCACTTTCCCTCCCCACTCCCCACTGACCTTTCTCTTGTCTCTCTGTTTTTTTCCACAGGTAGAAAGCTGAGAGGAAAAGCTTTTTATTTTGTCAATGGCAAGGTGTTCTGTGAAGAAGACTTCCTGGTAAGCACAGAGCTGAGCCTGTTGCTGGCAGGTCTAGGGCTGCCCAGCAGACACACAGCCTCTGTCTGCCAGCTTTGCCTGCATTTCACACAGTCTCAGCCCAGCACCCTGCTCATGTTCATGCTGCCAGGGGCCAGACTCAGCCATGGTGGCTGCCTATGTGTGCTGCTGGAGGCAGCTGTGTGAGAGCCCACACTTCTCCTGTGCAGAGCCCCTAGCCAAAGCCATGATCTCATGCAATGGCTTCTTCAAAGCCTGTCTCTGTGGCTGTGCTCTGGAGGCCACAGCTACAAGAACAAATGAGTGGATTTCTCTTTTCAATGAGCTGAGTCTGCTTGGCCATTTTAGAGGACATTCTTCTGTTGTCCTCAATAGCTTTTGTGTGAACATACCTGGGCATGAAACAGCCTCACAGGCCTCTCCCTGCCTGCTGGAGGTGAAGAGCTGTTTAGAATCCTAGAATGGTTTGGCTTGGAAGAGATACTTAAAATCCCCAAGCCCAACCATTAACCCAGCAGTAGATTTTAGCAATAGCAGCAGCAGTTGCTGTAGGCCAAACTTGGTTGTTACACTAACAGAGAAGCATCAGCAGACCTGTAATGATGTAATTAAAGAGAGAATTTATTTTTGCAAGCCATGCAGGCGCTGTGATGTGAGTGTATGACAAACACAAGTGAATTCCTGACTGTAGGCCAAGTGAGCATGTAAGTCTTGTCAGCAAATGCTTTATTTGCATAGGCATTTCTGGTGTTTACCTACATGCTTCATGGGAAGTTCCAGGAGCTCCTACTCCTCCTGAGACTGGGAGTCTGGTGTCTTCATGAAATATCCTCTGGGGACCCATCCACAGCTTGGTGTACTGGAAAAAAAAAGCACTGGGAAGTTTGGCTTGTGTAAGGAGTACAGAGAAGGGCCCCAGCACTAGCACCCCACAATGCACTGCCGGTTATGCTCCACTAGCCTTGTGAAATGTTAAGCCACTTCTTTTGTCCTTGCAGTACTCTGGTTTCCAGCAGTCAGCTGACAGGTGTTTCATTTGTGGCCATTTGATAATGGACATGGTAAGTGATCATTGCTTCAGGAGGGACAAATCCCACAGCTTTTTAGCAGAATGCATCAAACCCAAAACATTTTCCTAGCCAGCACTGTCTGTTACCAGCTGGTAGCCTGCCTGCTGTGAGGCTGGTAGCAGAAAGAAAAACCACTCAGCCTTTGGCTGATTTTTGCAGGGAAGTGAAGCTGCCATCCTGCTGTGTGCATTGCAGAGGCTTTGCTCTACCCGTGCCCAGTGCAGGTCGGAAGGCGAAGCCCTCAGCTCTCCCAGCCTAGCTGGCATTCCTGCCATCAGGCTGTGGTTTCCCACAGACCTTCATACTCTGGGGAGCAGGTCTGACCCAGAGCATGTGGTGCAGACCTCAGTGCAGATCTGCCTGAGGCCTTGCAGGTGTGTGGACATCCTGCTGAGGCAGGCAGCACTCAGTAGCGTACCGCAGGTGCCTTCTATTCAAGGTGGGCACCAAGTGCCTCTGGGGTCAGCTGGCTGGTAGCCAGCAGCTGGCAGCATTCAGGGGTGGGCAGCTCAGAGGGAGACAAGTCCATGGTGAATGTAGCTGATGGTGTCATAGCACAGCTGGGGCAGAGGCAGGAGGAAGCTCTGGGTAGTCAGTCTGCAGCACCCCCCAAGACTCTCATGCTCAGCACTGGCTGCCTTTGTCTGCTTACACTGGGAGACATTAAGCCTGCAGGAGCTGTTTCCGAGGCTCAACTCAGGGCGCTGGGCTGGGCACCATGCTCTGCCCTGAGCCAGCAGCTGAGCAGCAGAGTCATAGAATCATAGAATGTCAGGGCCTGGAAGGGACCTCCAAAGCTCTTCCAGTCCAGCCCCCCTGCCAGAGCAGGATCTCCTATACCAGATCACACAGGAACACATCCAGGTGGGTTTTGACTGTCTCCAGAGGTAGCCCATGGTGATTGAGAGCCAGGCTAGCAAGGGCACAGCTCCTGGCTGAGGGGTTAAGAACACCCAGCAGCAGTGGCTATTCAGCCTCTGGGGGAGAACAGCAAGATGTGTTCCCTTCTCTTGGCCTGCTACGTCTTGCCTCGGGATCCTGCTAAATATTCTTTATCTGAGGGCTTCAGAAAGTATTTTCTTTCCTTTAAATTCTGTCCCTTCTACCCTTTGTAACAGTGAATACCTTGGGTGAGACTCTGCATTGTTCTCTTACCCATGCTAATAACTCATTGCTCTGGAAGCAGGGACACAAACTGATTCCTGCTGCTCCCTCCACCCCTGTTACCTCCTTTTCCAGCGAGGTGCCTGGAAGGGGCCCAGCTGAACTGCGACTGTGCAGAGGTGTCTGCTGCAGAGCTGGGTGTTTCTCGCTGTCACCTTGGCTGGCTGCTCACATCCATCCTCCCTGTCTCTTGGTCTGTTGCAGATCCTGCAGGCTCTAGGGAAGTCCTATCACCCAGGCTGCTTCCGCTGCGTGGTCTGCAACGAGTGTCTGGACGGAGTGCCCTTCACTGTGGACTCTGAGAACAAGATCTACTGCGTCAGGGACTACCACAAGTGAGGGCGAAGGGAGCGGCACACAGGCTCCTGCCCGCAGCCCTCCTGCCAGCTTCAGCTAGTTGGGAAGTGCAGATTAGTAAAAGAGGGGCAGGGATGGAAGCTGGAAGGTTGAGGCTGGGGCTAGGTCCTGGAAATTCCTGGGAATTCTCTCCTCTCTTCCTGCCATTGATTCCTTCGTTACCCCGAGGAAGGGTTTCTCCTTCCACACGGTGGAGATAGTGAGGAGCTGCTCCTGTTCAGCCTGCTCTAAAGGGAGGCTGCCAGTGCCCGTGGAAATCAACCTGAGTTACTTTTTGAGCGGTGGAAGGGTTGAGTTTGCCTTCTGAAGAGTCACCACCAGGCCTGCAGAGCAAAGCATTCATCCAGCTCCAATCAGCAGCCAACAAATCCCGTGGCAAAATCACTTGTCACATGGCTGTGCCCCTGGCTGGTGACTTGGACCTGCACACATTGAAAGTGTCTACCTGGCAGGCAGAGTGCCAAGTGCTGCTCAGGCAGCCCCTGGAGCTGTCTTGTGCTGTGCCAGATTGGAGCTGCCTCCAATTTCCTAGAAATTGCCACTATTTCCTAGAAATTGAATTTCTGTTCCGTGCTGCAGGGCTGCAAGGAGCCATACAGTCCCATGGTGTGTTCTCAGGACTTTTCCTGCCCCAGGGCTGAGGGAGATTTTTTTTTTTTTTAATTTTTTTTTTTTTTTTTTCTGGGCATGCTTTTCTGGG
>VWZE01004240.1:525137-626758 GCA_013396675.1 Eubucco bourcierii
CCCCAGGGGTGGGGGAGATTTTTTTTTTTTTATTTTTTTTTTTTTTTTATCTGGGCATGCTTTTCTGGGGACAGTTCTGCTCAGTTTCTCCCTTTTCTCTCTTTCAGATCTCTCAGTAACAGCCAAGAACTGTACAATGGGTTTTGGTTTCTCTGGCACCAAGCGTAAAAGACAAGATCTCTTTTTGCCAAGCATTGCTTGCAGTCAATGCTAAAATGAATTCATGATCTTGGGGTACAGAGCTTTCTTGTGGATAAGTTATTGGCAGCTGCAGCCTTTCACCTTAGTGCTGAGAGCATCCAGGCACCTCTTTTTGTGTCAGTCTGTAACTTGTCTTCAATTTCTCCTTGCTCTTCCAGAGTCTTAGCTCCGAAATGTGCAGCCTGTGGACTTCCCATTCTGCCCTCCGAGGTGAGAGCCTTTGATCTTCTACCCCTCAGGGGAGGGAGTGTCATGGCTCAGGTCTTGCTTTATTTCTCACTTGACCCTGTATCAAGGCAGATGTGCTTGTGGATGGGGAGAGATGATCCCTTCCTCCAGAGTGCAGCCTTTGGGCCTGTGCTGATATCCTGGTCCTGAGATGTGACCCTTCTTGTACTTGCTAATGAAGCTTACTCTTAGAATCATAGAATCGGAATGTCAGGGGCTGGAAGGGACCTTGAAAGCTCATCCAGTCCAACCTCCCTGCCAGAGCAGGATGTCCTATACCAGACCACAGAGGAACACATCCAGATGGGTTTTGAATATCTCCAGAGAGGGAGACTCCACAAGCCCCCTGGGCAGCCTGTTCCAGGGTTCTGTCACCTTTGCAGAGAAAAAAATCCTTCTCCTGTCTAAATGAAGCTTCTTATGCCTCAGCTTCCACCCAGTACCCCTTGTCCTGTTATCAGGCATCACCCAGCAGAGCCTGGCTCCAGCCTCCTGGCACTCACCTTTACACATTAATAAACATTGCTGAGGTCACCTCTCAGTCTCCTCCTCTCCCAGCAGCACAGCCCCAGCTCCCTCAGGCTCTCCTCCTAACAGAGCTGTTCCATTCCCTTCAGCATCTTTATGGCTCTGTGCTGGACTCTCTCAAGCAGTTCTATGTCCCTCTTGAACTGGGGGGCCCAGAACTGGACACAGTCCTCCAGATGCAGTCTCAGCAGGGCAGATTAGAGAGGCAGGAGAACCTCTCTTGACCTACTAACCACAGCCCTTCTAATCCACCCCAGAATGACATTGCCCCTCCTGCCCACCAGAGCACATTGCTGGCTCATGGTCACCCTCCCATCCACTAGGACCCCCAGATCCTTTTCCCCTTTGCTGCCTTGCAACAGATCAATCCCAACCTATCCTGCTCTCTGGGGTTGTTCTTTCCCAGGTGCCAGACTCTGCACTTGGCCTTGTTGAATTTAATTGAATTTCTCCCTGCCCACCCCTCCAGCCTGTCCAAGTCTGGCTGTATGGCAGCACAGCCTCTGCTGTGGCAGCCACTCCACCCAGCTTGGTGCCATCAGCAAACTTGCTGCCAGTGCACTCTGTGCCCTCAGTCAGGTCATTGATGAATATATTGAACAGAGCTGGTCCCAGTACTGACCCCTGTGGGACATCAGGGCCAGGCTGGGTTTTGGTCTCCGAGGATTACACTGCTGCTGGCTGTGTGTTCAGGATGCCTCTCCTTCATGGCAGCAAATGCTGGTGCCACTCATGAAGGACCTCTCTTTGGTCCCTCTTGGACTAACTTGCTTTTACACTTGGAGGAGATGAATCTTGGGCAAAATCCGTTAAAAATGGTGAGAAATGTGATCTGTTGAAATTAGTAAACCATGAGTGTGTGGTTTGAGGTAGATGTGACACACAGAGAGGGCTTTGCATTGCTCTTGTTGCCTTGTAGAGGATGTCTGCAGCAGCTGGTGGGGAAACCTTGCTGTGGCAGTAAGTGCAGCAACAGCAGCACGTTGGAGCAGAGGCCGTCAGCAGAGTGCATGTCCTGCAGTCCTTTCTCACCTCTCTTTTGCTTGGATGCTTGCAGGGCTCTGATGAGACCATTCGGGTTGTGTCCATGGATAAGGACTACCACGTGGAATGCTATCGCTGTGAGGTAGGTCAGCAGCTTCCTCAGGAGTGATAACTGTCACTGGTTTTGAGATGGAAAGACCTCAAAACCTGCTGCCAGTGGAAGGGAGGAGAATTCTTTCCATCTCAGAACCAGTGACAGTTCAAACCTTGCATCCTGTGACTGTTTTTATCAGTGGCTGAGGAATTTCTAGTGTGAGGACAAAAGTTTGTGCAGCAGCGTCCCAGCTGTGATTTCCTTTGCTCTGGGCAAAGAGTTAATGCTCGCTGATTAACCTGGCAGTTGATTTGCTAATGAATGAAGGTGATGACTCGCTGTGGTGCTGCTGCTGCTGCTTTCAGCTGCCTCTAGCTCCACATTGCAGTAGTGTATCTGATTTCAAGTTGTTTCAAGCTGTTTGGTGTCCGTGCAGGGCCTCCCACAGAGCCCTGATGTTTCTGCACTGTGAATTAAAATAAGTAGATGTCTTCTCTGGCTGTGCTCACAAGGGTGAAGAGGCCTGACTCAGCAGGCTGATTTCACGTCAGCATAGCTGCTGTGCACGAAAAGAGCTGAGTCCTGCCTGAGAGTGTGAGGAGACAGGAGCGCGTTTGCAGTACACAGGGCAAAGCTTATTCGTTAAAGCTGTGCACAGCTGCCCCTCAAAATCTGCTTTCCTTCTGCTGGGACATGTTGGACTTGTAGGAAGGAGCTGTTGGCTGTCTGCTTTCTGTCCTTGTGACAAAATCACCTTGCTGGGAGGCAGCCCCCAGGTGAGTCTGGAAGATGAGCACCTCATCCTCTCTCGTTGCAGGGCTGCAGGATGGAGCTGAACGATGAGGACGGACACCGCTGCTACCCGCTGGATGAGCACCTGCTGTGCCACTCTTGTCACCTGAAGCACATCGAGAATGGCTCAGCCCCAGCAGCTGCATACCAGCACCACTACTAGCCAGGGTGGCTGACAGAGAGCTGGGGCAGAAGACCTGTTACACGACCTCCAGCTCCCCACCCTCAGCTGATTTCCTGTGCATGTTTTCCTCCACTCAGCAATGTTCCTGTCGAAGGATATGAGAGGTTTTCTCTGGATTCCCAGAGTTTGTGTGTTGTGAGCTCCAGCTGTAGCCAGCCATGTCCACTTGACCTAGACTGTGGCATGCCACCTGAACCCATCAGTTTACTCTTACGTGCCTTTTTCTGCTGTCTGGAGATTTCTCTTGGCTCCCTTTGGAGGATTCTTCAGTGCAAGCACAATTTGCTGTTGTGCCTATGAACTCGGACTGTGCCGTGCACAATCAGAAAGCCAGAGGCTGCCTTGCCTGCCTGCTGGGGACATCCTGTCAGCCTGCTAAGCACATTTCATCAAGTTCCCTGAAGGGTATCAATCTACTGATACCAGTTTTTAGATAGTCTCTTTTTACTAATTCTTTAGGAAAAGCAAAGAAAGGGGTCGATAGAAAATGGCACAATCAGTCCTTCCTTCCAAGTCCCTGACTCTGGTGTTAAGCCTGGCTGTAAAAGCCACAACTCTCCAAGCACAAAGCAGACAGGCTGGCAGCTGGACCCCAACAGCCCACTTCACACAGAGCAAACAGCTGGAACAAGCTGGACAAAGCAGCCAGCGTGGCTTGGGGCCCAAGCTTGTGTGGTGATACACAGAACCCGGTCTGCTGTGTCAGAGCCTGAGCAGCAGCTTGTGGCTGGAAAGGGAAGGTCAAGATGCTGAAAGTGTGGACAAAGGAGAAATTCATCCTCAGCCTCACCTGCAGAGCTCACTTTGGAGAAAAGCTCTCCCCACACAGACATTTGCCTGAGCTTTCCTGTTTGTCCCCACAGCTCACCTGCCCCTCCTGGCCACTCCTTCCCCTGGTGTTTACCCAACACAAAGCCATTTCATAATGGTGCTTGTTTAGAGCTCTGGCAGCAAACTTGAGATCCTTATGAAGACTTTGTTGTGTGGGGCTTTAGAGCCCAGCTCCTTAGCCTGTGCTCAGATGAGTATATTGATGTGAACAGACCACCCAGCCTCCTGCCCCATCCAGCCATGTGCTCCTCTGCCTGTGGCTGCTGCTCTTCGGGGTGGAGGTCAGTCTGGAGGTTGGCTGGAAAGCATCCAGAGCTGCAGCTGTGACGGAGCTTGGCTCTGTGACACTGCTTCTCCTGGGGACATACAGCCACAGTGAGTGGCTGAGAGCTCAAGGTGGGAGCCTTCCCCACTGCAGTCTGGCTGGCTCTGGGGCATTTTTGTCTTCAGAGAGTTCTACCTGTGATTTGCAGGAGGTAAAATTGACTCTAAGATGTGAGCTCCCCAGAGCCTTAAATTTGCCTCCAAGTGCTGGATGGTGAAGGAATCCCAAATATAACCCTGATCCAGGCAGCATGGCTCAGGGATAGTGAACCAGCCAAGGCAGATCCTGGAGTGCCTCACATCAGCCTTTGTCTTGCAGCACAGCCAGGCCCTGAGCAGGGGAGCTCAAGGTGTGACCGGATTCTTAGGGCTGTCTGAAGGGACTGAGGGGGCAAGTAACAGCAGCTAATGGCTCAGGTCAGTGCTCAGATAGTCCTGGGCTGGGCGTTCCCTTCCCTGAGCTTCCCGTGGTGGTGAAGGCAGTGAGTTCTGACAGTGAGCTGGAAAGCCCATCCTCTTGCTGTTCCTGAGGGACAGTTCTGTGTGCCTCATGTCTTTGCTAGCTTTGGGTGTTCAGAGCAACTCAGCACTCACCTTTCCTGGCCTTTGTTTTGGAAAGATCTGCAAGCAGTAGGCAGACTGAGGCAAACCACTGCTTCACACAGGGCAGAAGGGGAGGGAGAGAAGAACCTTTTTTTGGTGGCAAGCCTTGAGCAGAGCCGGGCTGCCGGGCAGGAGCCCTCTGACAGCAGCAGCAGGCATGACCTCTGCTCCCAGGCAGTGGCTGGTTACTCCTATCAGCTGTCCTGTGTCCCTCAGGGCTGGGAACTGCAGGCTGCCCTTCTTTGAGGTCCTGTATAAAGTATTAAGTGCCAGTGCTCTGCCTTCCTGTGTGTGCCAAGAACTGGGAGCAACACTGCAGTGGCTGGAAGCAGAGCGCTGGAGCTATTGGCTTTGCAGCTGGAGCATCTGCGCTGCCCTGCTCTGCTGCCTCACACTATTGTCTCTGGGAGTCTCAGGCCCTTTCAGCTCATTGCTATTCTCCTAGGCTCTGAGTTTGGGTTCCTGCTGAGTTCCCCCCAAAGGCAGACCGGGCAGACAGGTGGTTCTGCAGCTGGAGATGCCAGCATCCTCTGCAGGAGAATTGCAGACGAGCTCAGGTCCTGCCTGCATCCTGGATGACACACCTTGGCTCTGGATGTTCACCTCAACCTTCTTCTCCTTTTATTTATTAAGATGCTAAGAATTTAGTCTTAAGATGCTAGTCCAAATTCCTCCTCCAGCCTGCTTTTCTAACTGTTTTTTTTAGGGTAAGGGACCGCTGGCAGTCCCAGTCTGCTGGTAATGAGCAATTCTCATGCAAATAGTCCCTCCAGTGAATTCCCTGAAACTTGCTTTCAGGAGCCAGAGCTTAGTAGCCTTTTTTTTTTTGTTTTGTTTTACTTCAGCTCATGTTAGATTTCTATTGTTTGGAATACAGAAACTCATTGAAGCAGGAGGTTTTGCATTAAAGCTCAGGAAAAGCCCCAGCTAGAGAAGCAGCAGACAGTTTTGTGTAATTCAGTGTGAGACCCTGCCATGATCAAAATGGTTTGGGAAGCTGCCCCCATCTAAACCCAAGAAGCAGCATTTTCAAACAGCCTGCTGAGGAATGCTTGTCCAAGTCTGTGCCTCTCCACTTTCTGAGTTTCATCTGGGGACTTTGAAAGTATTTCCTCAGTCCTTCTGGGGTTTAATGACTGAGGGGTTTTAGATCCTTTTGCAACAAGCAAGCAGCTTCTTGGTCTGGACGTGGATGAGTTTCAGCAGCACCAGTGTGCAACGGCAGCCCTCAGAGCGGGGCCCTGGGCTCAGGAAAGGCAGTGTGGGTCTGGCTTGCCTTGCAAAAGGAAGAGTTCTCTTTGGTTTCCTTTCCCTGTGCATTCCCCTTTGCTGATTTCCACACTCGCCAAATATTTGGAATCCCTGAACTTCAGTGTTTGGGTCTGCAGTGACCTCCTCCTTTCTCTCCCAGGAGTGCACAGCTCTGGGGAGAAAGGCAGATATGTGTTCCTGATGAATTTAGGCCCTATTTTGAGCTTCCCTAAAAGTTTTACTGTCCCAGCAACAGCAAATCCACGTCCTTGCTTAGAGGAAAACTGACACAGACTCTCCATCTGTACCTGAATGCTTTGACCTGGTGCTCCAAATTACCTGGTTGTCAGCCTACTGCATGGTGGTGCCACAGCAGCTCTGTGCTCTGCTGCTGTTGCAGGAAATCCACTGAAGGACTGCAGTGACATTGAGCTGGGGGTGCAGTGGCAGTCCCCCTGGAACCAGTACACAGGTGCCAGTCAGTGTGTGTGTGAAAGTGCCAGGGCTGGATCCGGGGCAGGTGAGACATGCCCGAGGGGAAATCTGTTGCCTTGAAGGAACACCTGCAGTGGACTGCAGAAATGTGTGCTGGAGCAGTGGGGGTGCACGGAGAGAGGGATGGGATGTGTAGGGAGAGGAGAGCAGGCAGTTACTGAGAGCAGGGGAGAAGGCAGAATGGAGGAGGTCAGCTCCTTCGTGGAATTCCTGCACACTTCTCAGACCTGCATAGGCTGGTCTGGACCCTGTGTCTCCCATGTCAGCCTCTGCTGTGTGCTCTGTTGGCTTTTGGGGTGCTGTGTGCTGTCGGATTGGTACTGCCATGAGAGATCTGCCTTTCACACACCTCTGTGCCCACACCAAGTGTCTGAAGGTGCATTTGGAACAAGTTTTTGTGAAGGAAGGCTTCGTGGCTGGGAAACATCTCTGGAGTCAGCATGTGCAAGGAGGGAAGGGCTGTCCCTTTTTTCCCGTCCTCTGAAGCCAAGTGCCTGCGTCGTTGGGAGGAGCTGGGGGGGTTGTCTCTTGTGGCATGGTGGTTGTGCATTCTTTTTTCTTCTCTGTTTCTGCATCCTGCTGCTGGATGTGCTTGAGCAGGCATCTTGCTGCAAGCCCAGCCAGAGCCTGGAGCTGCTCGCCCGCTCTTTAGCAAAGGAGAAACAAAACGAAGCTTTCCCGAGCAGTGAAAATCCTCACCCTGCTCTCTTCCAGGGCAGACCACAAAGATGAGATGAGAGATGGGAACAAACCGTTCCCGTGTGAAAATATGTGGCATAGAGCCCTCAACAGCAGCTGCTGGCCCTGGCAGAAAGCTGGCTGATGCCCAGCTCTGTGGGCACTGACCCCTGTCCCCACGCAGCAGGTCTGCGTTGCACAGCTGGGTAGGCCCTGGCTGTACACACACAGGCTGAGGCTTTCTGTGTCTGGAAGGGAAGCCGGAGCCTGGCCCGGCGGTACTGAGCGGTACTAATTCCTTTGTGTTTCTTTCCAGCTCAGCTCCGGGAGGCCGTCTGTCAGGGCTTGTGCTGCTGTGCCCAACCTGGGGCACCTGTGAACACAGCCCCCCCCGGTCTTGTGTCTGTCGAACGCGCATGTAGGGGGCTGGGCAGCGCTGGCCGCCGGTGCTTCCAGTGAGTAAAGAGCATCAGCAGGCTGTGCTCCGTGTCCAGTCTTTCCTAACGCTGCGGTGCTTGTCCTTGTCAGGGCCCGCGGGGAGGGAGCTGTGCTGCGGAGCGGTGGTTGCACGGAACGCCAGAGTCCTTTAGGTGGGGAAAAACCCTGCGACATTATGAAGTCCAACCGTTAACCCAGCACTGCCAAGCCCCCCGCCTCTGCCTTGCTCCTGCCCCACACCACCAGCGGCCGAAGCAGGGACTGGCTGGATACCCCATTCTTGGTGGGTATTTCCTGTCAGAGGGGGCTGGTCTTTGCTGCCGCCCTATGGGAGGCCTTCCTGTTCCAGTAGGTCCTGGGCTGAGTTGGTGGAGAAGGACCTACAACATGTGGGAGCAGTCTCCATTCCCAGCGTGGAGGTTTTCTTTTGCAGCATGGATGGGGGTGGGTTCCTTAGATGGGTTTGGGCAGAGTTCCCGTGGCGTAGGCTTAGGTGCCCATGATGCTGAGGTACAGCTGAAATGAAACAAATGAGGGGAATAACTGTAGCTGTATAAACTGTTCCACTCCCTCAAGGCAAGCAGCTGCCCAAAGCCAGGGGCTGATACTTAGAGAACTGGAACGAGTGGGAAATGGTCCAGGAGTTGTCCCACTCCTGGTCAGTGGCAACCCCCCAGGCCCGCAGCCCAGACAAGGTGCCCAGGTGGGCATCATCCTCCACTGCAGCGGCTGTTCCGTGAGGTGGTGCCCGTAAAAGGTGGGCACTGCCTAAAGCCCTTGCAATTCTCCCGGGAGCATGATCTGTGCATGAGTTGAGGGTCTGCCCAGGAAGGGAGAGGGTGCAGGCAGCGCCCTCGGATGGGAGGGAAATAAAAGGCGCAAAAGGAGCAGCCGAGCCAGCCAGGAGTCGAACCTAGAATCTTCTGATCCGTAGTCAGACGCGTTATCCATTGCGCCACTGGCCCTGCTCACGGTAGTAAGGCTGCCCACATGCCTTTCACCCCGCTCCGCGCGCGGGGGCAGGGCGGAAGCTTCTGGCTCACCCAATCCAGTACGATCTCCTTCCTGGCGCCACGCCCAAGGCGCCCGCGGGGCGTGGCTGACGACTAGGTCCGCCCCTCCCCGCGCGTCACGGGTTGGGCGCGCGCAGCTGGCCCCTGTCGCGCGGCGGGCGGGCTCCGAGCGAGGCGGCTCAGCCAATGGCGGCGCTGCCGACTCAGCCCAGGCCTCACCCGCGTCTTCGCCGGCCGTGCCCCGCCCTGTGGCGCTCACGAACGCGCCCCACTCGGTTTGTCCCGTGCGGGGTCCCGTCCCTGAGGTCGGGGGACGCGGAGGTCTGGAAAAGGGCGGCGGAGAAGCGGAGGGCGACGCGGCGCCAGCCGGAGAGGGACGAATGGCGGCCACAGCGGCGGCAGGAGCGGCAACGGCGGCCTACGCCAGTCTGAAGCTGTGAGTGACCCGCTGGGAGCCGAGTCGGGGGCATGCGGCGCTGTCACCTGCAGCCACCAGAGGGGAGGGCCTGGCCCTCAGAGCAGCTGCCGCCCGTCTGCTCCCTTCGCGGGCCTGCGGGCAACGGTGTCCCCAGTGTCCCCTGTGCCACCCTCTTTCCCACCTCGGGTGTGCCGGGCTCGCCGCTTCCTTTCCTGGGCGAGCGCGAAGGGCTTCGCCCGAGGCAGCGCCTGCGAGCGGCAGCCTGGGACGGGAGGGAGGAGGACTTTGGCCATGGGTCCCGGTCCAGCTGACTACGGTTCGGGTGCCCGTTTCGTTTCCCTCTCGCATATGCAAGAGGGCTGAGGCGGGTAGGTCAGCGCTGGTGCCCGACTCGGTGTGACAGGCGCACAGCTTCTCTGTCTTGGAAGTGTTGGAGCAGCTACTGGGCTGTGCAGAGGAGGTGAGCACCCAGCGAGGCACACAGCCTGCCTCCTGCCTGCTAGGTGACTTATGGAAGCTCCAGTACTGATAAAAACGTGAGGCTTTGATCATTCACTGTTACTTCTAGCAGAAGGTTCCTTTATGCATACTTAACCGTCATTCTGTCATGGCACAGGGGTTTTGTGATAGGGTTTTGAGCTTTGGGACTGCTGCGTAGTGCCTGCTGTGACTTTTCAAATTCTTCTAACCTGTGGTAATTTTCCCTTCAGAGGTTTAGGGGAGAATGTAACCCTTTGGCCTTGTAAATGTCAGATGTTTGCTTGCTGACTTTTATACAGAAAAACGAATTGCATAACTGAAGTTAAAAGGGAAGAGACATTTTCATTGTAAACCCTCACAGCAGCTGTTTGGAACTCCCGAACAAATTACTCTGAGCACAAGACTCTTGGTGGTTGATTGGAGCCATCAGTAAAACGTCCTTGTGTGTCCTGAAGGTGTTTCCGGGCTTTTGGCCTCTCAGTGTTAGCTGGGAACTCTAGAAATTAGTTGGTGATGCCATTTGCAGGAAGCAGGACCTGACAGTGTTTTGTTTTGTTTTTTTTTTTTAAAACCTGATTTAACTGTACTTAATGCTCTGTTGAATTTCATTTGGCAAACAGCTTTAGCATTCAGTACAGACAGGTGTTTGTCTTGCAGACCTGCATAAACAGTTGTCAGAGTGCTGCTGGCCTTCTTTCCTGGTTGTGATAAGATAGCTGTGCAAGGGTGCACCAACACTGGAGATGTTTGAGTGTTAGTGAAGAGCAGGATCATCAGTGGAGGTTAAAAGCCTTGCTTATTTGGCAGAAAGCTGCTTTTGCTGCTTCTCATCTAAATGATGTTTGTCTTTCTTTAAGCTGAACTTGTGATCTTTTTGCCTGCAGAGGAGAAAGAGGTGAGTTGGACGAGTAGCAGTAGCGCACAGTCCTTAAAGAAATTAAGTGAAGCAGTTTGCTGGATACAGCCTGGTAGAGAAATCTCTCATTTGAGGTTTAAGGTTAACTGAAAGTAAACTTGGCTTAGTTTAGAACAAGGTTCTCTCAAATGTAGTTTAATGTAAGGGTTTTTTTCTGTAACTTTAAACCATCATTGTTTTGTGTTCTGAGAAAATGGTCTCTCTTTGCCTGTTACCAAACTGGTAGTGCCATTACACCAAACTGGTAGTGCCATCAGACACAGGGCCAGAACTTGGGTGAGGAGTCAAACCTTAGGGTGACAAGGTCAAAGGACAATGTTCTGAGAAATTTGGTTTGGGATTTAGTGGTAGCAGGGTTTTGTTGTGGTGCTGGGGTGGTTTAACTGATTTCTCAGTCTCACTATGAAAAAATCAGATTCTGAAACTGCTCCACTTCTGGCTGGCTAGGCTGGTGACCCTGTGTGGAGCTTGACTGCTCTGTGGGGGTCCTATTCTGTACATCCAGTCACAGGTCCTGGCTGTGAATGCAGACCTCTTGTTTCTTACATTATTAAAAGTAATGCCTCAGACTCTTAGTGCCTTGGCCACTGTCATCAGCCAAGTTCAGTTGGTGGTGGTAAAAATGCTGATGTCTGTGGTACCAGGGCCCTTGATTGCAGTGCCTTTCATCTCTGTGTCTGGGGTGAGGTCCCAAAGGGCAACTCATCTTTGGGGCTTGTGCTTGTTTTCTAAAGTGAGTTTCCAAACTTTGGGTAACACTTTTAGACAGAACAGCTACACCTCCTTTTCCTTCCTGCCTAATCCAAGGGGTTGCCAGGGCCAAGTTCACGTGTGTTTGCTGAGGAGGGCATTAACTTCTGTAGTAACGTATTTGTTGTCATAAGGACTGTTTCCAGTTAAGCTCCTCTTCTGAAGCTGTGCCTTTAATACCTACATGCCTCTTTTTTGTTTTTAAATAGCATTTGTATTAGTGTTTTTCAATTCTGAGGTTATACTCCCTATCTTCTCCCTGCAACAGCTGCTGCTCTGTGGGAGATGTTCCAGTTCCTGAAGGTGCTCCTACTTGAGGAGTAGTATTTATTGTGGCTGTGTAATTAGCACAGTTGCTCACCTAGAAAAGCTGGAATCTCCAGAGTGTTGAAACCATCATCAGGGCAGCACTGTTACTTAACACACTGGTGAGGCTCTGCACATGCTGACAGCTTCCCTGGACCTCTGCAGGCCACTTTAGTTCCTGAAGGACAGCGAATGCACTGCAGCACAGGATGGGATGTGCTCCTGGCTTCCTTTCTTGTGGGATTTAGAGGCTGACAGCAAAGGTTCCCCTGCATTAGAGCAATGTTGAGTGTTTATGGTGAAATAATCAATTACTGAAGTAAGGGTTTGGCTGTTGAGGCCTTGAGGTGATGTTGAGTGAAGCACTATCTTTAGTTGCCATTAGAGCGTGATGGGTGCTCTTCCATGCTCCCTCCAAACACAGCAATACTCTAGTCTGTAAGATCACCCTCAGTAAAATGTGGAGCACCAGCCTGAATCATCCTCATGATGTGCAGCACAGATTTATACATGACTTAGTGAAGTGAAACTTCACAACAAATGTACAAATGGGAAAAAAAGAGGAGAAAAATCCTGTCTCCTTTGGCTGTGAATTAGGCTGACTGCACGCTCGGTGCAAGCAAGGCTTTGCTTTTTTGTGATGGTTGGCATGTTGGCAGCAAACACTCTGGGTTTTATTCTCAAGTTTCTATTGCAGGAGTGAAATCTCCTGACTAAGTTACTTTGTCTCTTGGCAGTGATCCACAAAGATTCATCTGGAGTCACCTTGACTAATATTTAAAACATGAATTTGGTGGCTTCTTCAGTATCTTTGCTTTCCCTGGGTATCAGGAGTTAGACCGTGTCAGGTATTTCGTTTATCGCTCCCCTTGCTCTTTAGCTACTTTGAGAAATAGTCTATGCTAGTGGTGGTCAGGGTTTCCTCTGTGTTCAAAACAGTGAGCGAGAGGGGCTGGGATTCTCTGAAGCTGTTGTGCTGTTCAGCTGCAGCGTGGTTGTGGACAGCAGTGGCAAAGTAGCTGAGCAGAAGGCGGGCCCAGATGGCAAAACTAAAGCTTGTACAAAAGCAAAACGTGGCTCAGTGTGTGAAACCCAGATTGAGAAGTAACTCCAGCCATCAAGGGCTTGTAGAAAACAACAGTAATGAAGCCAGCAGTGTGTTTCGTATAGTGCTAGCACTTGGACTTTGGTCCTTATTTCATTAAAAGGCTGGAAGTAATCTGTCTGCAGATTCCTTGCCCGGTGAACAGTTCTGCTTTCAGCACTGCATCTCCCCCTCTGAGGTCAGCAAACAATCATGTCTCTGATCTCTGAGCCTGTGACAGACACCCAGGCCTGCCTCTAAGCACAGGCTATGGAAGAGCACTACTCCTGTACGCAGTGCTCATCAGCTTGCTTCCTGAGAGAGAGGTGAGAGGCACTACTCTTAGTCAGGGATTTTTTACAGGTGGAAAAATCCAGTTAATGAGGAGGAGATGACTGGCCCAGCTGTGGGGATTGGTAAACTTGTAAATCAGCTTCTGCTCTGAAACCGGCTTCAGTCTTGGCCTCCTTCTCAGCTGTATTGGAGAAAACTTCCACTACTTACAGAAATGGAGCAAGGACTAAGTGACTCATCCTTCTGTTACAGACCTGGAAGAGCTCTCATTCTTCCTCTTCTGAAGCAGGGATTTGCCATTTTGCAGGCCACTGAGCTCTGCAGTTTTTGTTGTGCAGCTGCGTTTTAGGCGGTGATCCCAAAAGAAGCATTTAAGTTTTCTCAACTTCACAGACTGCCAATTTTATTTTCTCCAGCTCCCTGCAACAGATTTTCAGACCAAACCCACCCAAAGCTCCAAAGCAGCCAGTGATGAGACTTGCAGTGTGCCACAAGCTGCTAAGCCTAGGCCCGGGCTGGTCCATTGCAGCGAGAAGAGACATTGCCTGCCCCGTTCCTGTGGCGCTTCTGTCCCTAAATGTAGTCTCGGAGAGAGCTGCGGAGAGGAGGATTTTGATGGCAGAGGGCACAAGGCAGCATGACCCCAGCTAGGTGTGTACAGGTGTGAAGGTTTGGGAGTTCCCCGCCCCCCTACACTTTGTAAAATGACCCAGACTAGCACTCAGCCGGCTGGAAGTTAAATGATGAAGCTCTATTTACAGCTCAGCACAATGTACAGCAGATATTTACACTACATACAGAATATTTACAGAAATATACAAGTAAAAGGTAATACAGCAACACAACTCCCCTCCCAGGAATCAGAGACCCCAGGAGGGACTCCCAACCACCCTTCCACCTTCTCCCCACCCCTGTACCTTACCCCAAGGTTTGCCTTACGTGCAAGGTAAATTAGGAAGATCAGCCAAGGGGGTTAGAAGAAAAGTGGTTAGTGAGGATTAATCAGCAGAGGAGCCAGAGCCCAGAAGCTGCTAGATCCCACCAGTTCCTGCTCCAGCAAGAGCCAGAGAGAGACTGAGTTATCAATTGTTTTGGTTAGTGTTCCCAAACAATTCTCCAGCAAGCCTATGAGTGAAGTAGACATCATGATGTTTTCCTTTCACAGCCTATAGTGTAACTTTCTCTATTAAAATATTCCAATTAGCCTCAAACCAGCAAAATAGGCATTGTGTAGGAGACAAGAAATGACTCTTAGGAGGGCAGTGCCGGCCTGAAGAGACAGGATACAGGCAAGGCTTTGAGCGGGGGAGCAGTAGGGGGCTGATGCAGCAGGTGTGGGTGCAGGTGCAGCGGGTTGGGGGCACAGGCATCTCTTGCACTGGCAGCCCAGGGTGTCTTGTTTTCCTGAGCTTGGGGTGATGAGGGAGAAGTTGTTGCTGAGCCTGGCACAGAGGCAGTTGGTTTGTGTGGTAGATATTGTGCCCCCTGAAACTCTCACTGAGCTTCTTGAAAGCAGGCTGTAACTAATGCCCAAGTGAGCCTCACACTGAGGCTGTGGCACGGTCCTGGCCATGCTGTAGCCTCTGCAGGCAGGCGGAGAGGCTTTGCAGAGTGCTGATTGTGACCGAGGTGCTCAGCTGTGCTCTGGGTGCTTGGAGCAGGTGTCTTGGGGGTTGTGTACACTAAGTATTCCAAACCTGAAATTCTCCTTCCTGCTGCTCTGGACACTACTTCACAGCTGGCCAGGTTAAAGCGCTGCTTTCAGCTTGTCTTGTTGAAGCTCATCGCCTGTATGAGAAGTGAGATTACCTAGTGAGCAGCTCACTCTTCATTGACTGCTTGTGTTATGGTTTGCAGTTAAGCATTTGGTCTCCTCTCCCTTTCCTCCACCTGCCCAGAGGTTGTAGAATCACCATGCTTGGGGAGAGTCAAAACAGCCTTCAGCATGGAGAAGCTCTGAAGCTGGGCCTGCTTTTAGCAGGTGAGAGTGAGGTGTTAGACATGTTAAAAGAGGTCTGGAAGGCTCTTCTGATCTAAATTAAGATTCTGATTGAGCTTTCTGAAGGATTAAAAATAGACAAAGAGAAGATGTGAAGAAATGCAAGATCTATTTAGGGAGAAGGAACCTAAAAATACCTATCCTGTAGAATAAGTTTCCAGAGCAAAATGTTGAAAGCTGCAAACCCTGCTCTTGTCAAGCCTTACAGTGAGAGAAGTCATGAAGGGTTTTCTTGTTTGTGTTTATAATGTCCTCTGTAGGGCTCCAGGTTGTTCTGCACAGTCCTGTGTTGTGCAGTGTGATGTCTGGCTTCATTCAAGCGTCCCAAGTGTGTGTTAAGGGAGTAGTTCTGAAAGCTGTTTAATGTCATGGCTGGTGGTGGTCTGCCTTCAGCTGTGTGGGGAAGTCTGTTTCCAGTGGGCTCTTGCCATGCTTACAAGACTGTAACATGAAATGGGTGTGTTGGCGCTTTGGAGCAGAGGTTTGTGTACTAGACTCGCACTACAGATGTGGTTCTGCAGCTTTTGAGATATTGGGAAGTGTTTGTTTAAGAAAATGAAGATTTTGAAGCCTGGTTTTGGATTCTTAGGCTTGGAAGTGACACAGCTCAAGGGGAAATGAGCTAGTGAGCCACTGTGTACACAGTCACTGGTGTCTGTAACTTCAGCAATAAAGAAGAGCTAAGAGGAGTGGAAAAGCCATGGATTCTGCAGTAATTGTTTAGCCTGACTCACTGGGGGTTGTGCTGTCAAACACCAGTGGCCATTGGGAAGTAATCCAGAGAGAATTTGGGGGATTGAAGTTGAGATAAAGTTTAGAATTGATCGCTCTGTCTTCAGGTGATTGAAGAATAAACCAAAGTGTTGCTGAACTTCCTTTTTCCTATCCATCTTCTTAAGGCACACAACACCAGAGAAGTTCTATGTGGAAGCTTGTGATGATGGAGCTGATGATGTGCTTGCTATTGACAGAGTCTCCACAGAAGTCACCCTCACAGGTACTCTCATCGCCCCTGTTGCTCAGCGTAGGCCTCTTTGGTCTGCCTTGCTCTGGACCCAGAGATCTTCAGAACCTTAAACTGATCCTGGGAGAATGTTTCTCTTGAGTTTCTGTTTGAAGGTAGTGCTGTGCCTTCTGACATGCCAAGAGCCTTCTTGGAAAGGCCTTTTCCCTGTGGGGTTGCTGCTGGGGTTAGGTAGGGGCACGGTGCTGGTCTTGGTGAGAAGATCCATCACAGCAGACACTGACTCAGCCAAGACAGCTGGGAGTGGTGCCACGAGTAGAAGGTGAAGCGTGGGGAGGGTTAAACACTGGACTTGTGCAGCTTGCACCAGATTGTTCCAATGCTGTCTTCTCCCTTACTGCATCCTGAGTTTTCATGAAGCCTCTAGAAACAGCAAGGTAAAGCCCCACTTCAGTGTAAAGAGTTGTGAGTGGCAGGTCTGGATTCAGCTGGCAGTGTGAGTGGTCTCTGAAGCATGCTGATGTCTTCATAACAGTTTAAAAGAGTGAGAGATGCATTAAAAATCTCAAAGGACATGCACTGAATGACAGCAGAGAGTGAAAACTGTGGATGACTTCCCTTTCAGCACTTCAGGGGGCTGTGCCTCAGTATTGCTAACACCTGAGCAGAAGTGCTGCAGGCACAGCACTATAAAGCAGTCTCTTGCTTACTTTAGGAGTGGTGTGCCTGTCCCACAGATGCTTTTGGTCTTGCATAATAATGTTCCAATTTCTCCTTCAAAGCCGTCCCTCCAAAACTCTACAGGTAGGTACCTTAAGTCTTTTGTTAGACTCCAGCAGCTGTTTTAGCAGAGGAGTCTACAAGGTGTTCAAAGCAAAGGAAAATTCATGCACTATTTTTCCTCTCTTCTCCAAGGTCTAGGAAGATGCCCAGCTCTGGTGTGGGTGTCTCAGTTGTTTGGTTTGTGGCTTGGTGGTTTTGGTTTTTTCTTTCTCTGATATCCCTTCTGTTAGTCTAGAAATGTGTCTAGATGAAAGGTCAACCTGCCAAGACTTCTGATTGATATGAGGATGCTTTCTGGATCTCCTGTGGTGTTCTCGCATGCTCTGTTCCTTGCCACATCTATACTGTTGTTGGTAGCTTTGCAGAGAGACACCAGGAAGTAAACTAGGTCTGCAGAAGTGAAATCATCTGAGTGTCACAAGCAGCAGTTGGAGGTGGAAGGCACAAGTCATTTCTGGTCTGTTTGCCCTTGACATCTTCTGGCCCTGATGGCTTCAAAACAGTTTGTGGAAGCTGGCAGGACATACATTATTGAAGAGCCTCCTTGCTCCTTGGGACGAGTTTAGGTGTGCTCAGTGGAATGACTCTCTTGCTGGAACACAGAAATGGGGTTAGAATGCTTCCACATCCTTCCCCTGCCCTGCATCAGGCTTTGACATGGGGTGCACTGCTGCTGACACTCAAGACTCCAGCAAAACCTGATCTGACCAAACAGCTTTGACAAACGCAGTTTGACGTGAGAGCAGCAGCCTGAAATCCTAATGTTTTGATTTGTTTTTTCTTATGCTTTCCAGTTAAGAAAGATGTGCCCCCTTCAGCTGTTACAAGGCCTATCTATGGCATTTTGGGAACAATTAGATTGGTGGCAGGTAAGGCAAACAGGTCTGTGCTCTTCAAAAACATTTGGGCAAAGTATCTTGCTGAAGAAGCTTTCAGTGTTTGCAGGCACTGAGGCTGGGCCTTGTCTGTGGCAGCTAGAGAAGCACACAGAGCTGTGGGAATGGGTCCAGAGCAGGCCACAAAGATGATCCAAGGGCTGCAGTACCTCTGCTATGAGGACAGGCTGAGGGAGCTGGGAGTGTGTAGCCTGGAGAGAAGACTCCAGGAGGACCTTAGAGCTGCCTGCCAGTGCCTGAAGGGATCCTGCAGGAAGGCTGCAGAGAGACTTTACATCAGGGTGTCTAGAGACAGGACAAGGGGGAATGGTTTGGAGCTGAGGCAGAGCAGGGTTAGACTGGAGCTGAGGAAGAAGTTGTTGAGTGTGAATGTGGTGACTCTGGCACAGGCTGCCCAGGGAGGCTGTGGCTGTCTCCTGCCTGGGGGTGTTGTTGGCCAGGTTGGACGAGACCTTGAGCAGCTGAGTCTAGTTGGGAGGTGCCCCTGGGCATGGTGGGGAGATTGGAGCAGCTGAGCTCTGAGGTCCCTTCCAACCTGAACCATTCTGTGAATTTTTTCATAGTGTGTGCATCTTTCTTTTGTAACCTTTGCTGTTTGTGATCTACAGGCACATACCTGATTGTGATAACAAGAAAGAAAAAAGTAGGTGAGATTTTCAGTCATGTGATCTGGAAAGCAACAGATTTTGACATTCTCTCCTACAAAAAGACCATGCTGCACTTAACTGATATTCAGGTGGGTGCACTGATTAAGGGGCTGGGAAGGGTGTACTGTCTTGATGTCCACTACCACAGGTCCTAATTTGAATCTGAGTGTTTTCAAGAAGCTCTTTGAGCTATATTTTTCCCTCTGATCTCTTCAGGCTGCTGTAACTGGTGTTTGGGTATGGAGATATATAAAGCTCTGTTGCTCAAGATAGCAAAGTCTTGTTGTGCAGCTCAGAATCTCATTCCCAGAGCCTGATATGCATCCTGGCCATTGTCCCTCCCTTTTAGGATGCTTCGCTCTTAAGAGGCTGCTCCTCCCTTCTCACAGCTTTACTCTTCTGGTAGCCCCTGCAGTAAGCTGCCTTGCTAATTATCTGTCTTGCTTAATTTATGAATGGTTCAATTACATAATTAATGAGGGAAGAATTGGTTCTTGTTTTGAGAGCGATTGGACAAAAGTTGTTTAAAACGGGTGTCTTGTGGATTGATAGAGCAGGCAAATGTCTAACTGATGGAGCTGAAAGGGGAATCTGATGCTTTGTCAGGAAAGGAATGAGGTTAAAACTTGAAGCAGGGCAGAGATTAGTTCATGTAAGTAAGGTAATCTTGACAGAAAGTTAAATCCTTTCTTTGCATTGCTGTTTTCTCTTACTTTTTTGACTGAACGATTTAGAGAGAAATATAATTTCCTTTTTTGCTTGGAAGTAGCTGAAATTCGTTTCCTAGGAGTAGTATTGCTGTGAGGTAAACAGCTGTTCACTGCTTTCCACTGCCCTTGCAGAACTGGTTGCAGTGTGGTGTAAGCTGTCACTGAAGTGCTCTCAGAACTGCAGTCTCATGGTTCCTCCTCCTGTGGTAACGCTTGGGTGATGTCCTGTGTTGCTAGAGCACTAGCAGAACTCATTTCATGTCTTCAGCAGGTAGTGGTAGCTCTGTAAGGACAAAGGTGCTTTGGCAGTAAATGAGAGCTGTCTTTTTGCCAACAGTTGCAGGACAATAAAGTATTTTTGTCAATGCTTAACCACGTCTTGAGCGTGGATGGCTTTTACTTCTCCACGACGTACGACCTGACGCACACCCTGCAGCGCTTAGCCAACACCAGCCCCGAGTTCCAGGAGATGAGCCTCCTGGAGAGGGTAAGGCTGACAGTTTTGCTCTCTATCTGCTTCAGACATTGCCAATCAACTCTGCATGGCTTATTTACTGAACTGTTCAAATGATGTCAGACCAAACTGAAGGAACTTTAAGGTAAGGTTCAGGATGACATTGCTGAAACCTGGAGTCTTGTTAGCTTCGGGTAAGCCCTTTTACAATCGTAGAATGATTTGGGTTGGAATTGACCTCCAGAGTCCATCCAGTCCAACCCCTTTGCAGTCAGTGGGGATATCCTCCACTAGGTCAGGTTGCTTGGAGCCTTCTTGAGCCTGCCCTTGAATATCTCCAGAGATGGGGCTTCAATCACTTCTCTGCAGAAGTTCCAGCAGCCTCATGGTCCAGAACTTGTTCCTCATGTCTGATCTCAACCTGCTCTGCTCTCATTTCAAACCATTGCCCTCGTCCTGTCCCTGCAGGCCTTTGCAAACAGTCCTTGTGCAGCCTGCTTGTAGCCCCTTCAGGTCCTGGCAGGCTGCTGGACGTGCAAAGTCAGCACAACCTCACTGGCTGTGACCAGGCTGTGTCTGTGGCATTGTGACTGAGTGGGACTGGTGCGGTTCTCTGGAGCAAGCAGCTGACAAGGAGAGGGAAGAGACAACTTTTTTCTTAGATCTGTAGTTGAGAATTTGAGGAATGCTGATTAAAGAAGGGTGTGCCCTCTCCATATGCATCTGTTCACCCAGCCTCTGTGTGCTGGATGGATGCTGTGATGCTGCCAGTTTCAGAAGTGGTCTCTGACAGCCTCTTTGCTTTTTACCCTGCTGCAGGCAGATCCCCGGTTTGTGTGGAATGGACACCTCCTGAGAGAATTTGCTGCTCAGCCAGAGGTAAGCACTTTACATTCATCCCCTATGGACATGGTCATTACTTTTACTGGGAGTGTCCAAGTTTCCTCTCAGTGTCTCTTCCTTCAGACTGCCAGGGTCTAGTGTAACATGGCTGTTCATCTTGGCTCTTCTTGCTAGCACAGTGGCAGTCTTCTGCTTTGAAGCTTCCAGCCTCTTGTCCTCAGCAGTACATGTAACACAGCTGCCTTCTGGACAGGTCTGTTTGAAGATGCTTTGCTGAGCCTATGCTTCTCTCAGCCAAACAGGATGTTACCCTGCACAGCTCATGCCTCTGGAGCTCATCAGGTTCAGCTACAGAGTTCTCTTTAGCTAGAGGTGAAGTTCAGCTCAGCACTTTCATTCTGAAACTGGCTAACATCTTTTTCCATAAGTGTAGTTTGAATTCCATAGTGAGTGCATTAAAGAGCCAATAATTAAGAATAAGACTTACAGCTCAGATCTTTGCAGTTTTTCAGATGGGGGGCAGCACAGTGCGACCTTTGAATTCAGTTAGTCCAGCAAATACAAGTGCATGATCTTGAGCCACAGCTGGAATCTTGAATAGCCAGACTGGTCTAAACCAGACTTGAGATGTGTTAAATGTCTGAGCTATAGCAGCCTCTTCTCCCTGACTGAAGGGGATTCTGCACTGCTGCTCTTTCTCTCTCAGTAAGCTGTGGAGATGTGCTCTCACCCTTGACAGCACTATTTCAAAAGGTTGCATTGTGCAGTGCTCTTCCAGGAGTTAGCAAGGGGCTGTTGTGCATGTCATGGGGGCATGTGGCTGGGGGTCTGGTGTGGATAGCACTGTGCAAAGAAAGCTTGGGAACAGAGAGAGAAGCTGTGGTGGGAACAGCAGAGAAAGCCAAGTGTGCCTGGGTAGTGAAGACAGACACAGGAGGTTAAAATCCAGCTGAGTGGTGTGTGAGGAGAGGCACAACCTCGTCTTGGCTACAGGTGCCTTGCTCCAGTGCCAGGCTTAGGTAATGAGATGTGGCATCTAGGACATTGGGTATGAAAGACTCTTAATTTTCATAGTTTGTGAAGGACCAAGTTGTCCAGGAGTGGCAGGCTGGGGAAACCCCTGGAACGCTGTGGGTGTGAGCACAAAGGAGCATTCCTTACTGCACCCTCATGCTAACACCTTGCACCCTCCTGGAGAGGTGCAGCAGCTACCACCAAAGAAGAGTCTTAGTCTGGACTGCTTTCTATAGGGCATCTTTGTAGAAGAGTAAATGCCACGTGCAGGAGGACAAAGCAGCTGCTTTTTGCCAAGGTCACTTGGTCGGGCTTAGACTCTCACTTTCCCTGTGCCGAGGGTCACAACTACTGCTGGTTTTCTTGAACTTGTGCAGGAGTTACTGTACCCTCCACAAATCTTGAAATGTGTCAGACCATCAGACTTAGCCAAAACATGGTCACTCACTTAGCTTTTTCAGCTGCTGGTGCCTGAGTGTGTTTAACCTGTGTTGTGTTTCAGATCCATCGGTTTGCCACACCAGTGATGCATGGATGTATCCTTTGGCCTTGCAAGGCTCAGTGCTGAACCTGCTGACAGACCAACAGCAACATGGGTACTGGTGATGCTGCTCTGTTGGCAGCAGTGTCAGAGTGAAGTTGTTTGTGCACATATGAGCATTGCCTGTTGCTTGCTAGCCCACTCAGGCGTGAGTGCTGGAATATTCTGCTTTTAAGGCTTAATGTATTGAATTTCACAGCCGTGATTTGCATAACTCTCTCAATGGGATTGAAGGTTAAAATGGATGTGGTCAGTGCTCTTATATCACCCTCAGTACTTCTTTCTTTGCTGTAAAGATCCTTTCACTTAGCATTTACATGGGATATAAAATAAGAGAGAAAGTTTTGAGTTGAAGAGTTTAAGGCCATCCCCATTGAACAAAAGGAGTTCTGCTGAATGTTCCTGAAACGGCTTTTTTTCTAGCCAGCTGCTTTTCCTCCACCAGTGCTTGGGTCCCAGCCCTTTTAGCAGTCAGGAATGGTTCTGAGAAGTGTGCTCTGAGTAAGCCCAGTGCTTTCTGGAGGCAGTGCTCCTTGTGTGACCAACAGGTCCCAGGTGCTCCTCGCCTGGCAGCATGGGGACTGGCAAGATTGGACAGAACAGTTCCTTTTCCCCTCCATCACCAAGGCCCTTCAGGTGTGTGCAGGGAGCAGCTGCCAGGCTGGATCAGTTGTGCTGCAAGGACTGTTAGCAGCTGGCAGATCTCCAGTCCTCTTTTCATGTCACTTCATTTAATGGAAAATGTGATAGGAGTAGACAGAGAAGCAAGGAAAGATAGCAAAAGGAAGCTGTCAGAGCAACCCAATCCTTACCCTGCAGGTCCTGGGTGGAAGAGTCTGACTAGATTGCAATTAGCAATTGACAGACTGTAATTAACACCGTACTCTGCCCTGTTTTCACTGTATAAATAATCAACATAAGTAATGTATGTGCTGTAATTCCAGAACTATTCAAACACCTTGGAGAACCCAGGAATTTAAAGGAACTGGCTTTTTAGTGACAATAATGCTGGGAAGAGCCTTCAGCAGAACTGTTACAGCACCACCAGCAGTGACTGCCATAAAATCAGAGATTCTTTTCCCCCTGATAGATGTAAATACCTTTTGTCCAGCTAGGCTTGCAGTGATGGGAGAAAATGGACTTCCTTGACTCACTGAGACTTGGGTCACCTAAAGTCTGAATTGGTTAATATTTGCCTTGTTACTTCAAAAAATCCCTTCTAAAGAACAAAAACTTGTTTTCCTCTGTGTGGAAGTAGCCAGTAGCAAGTTGCCATGGAAGTTAGGGTAGAGATTGCCAACAGACAATGGTCTGAGTATTGCTAAGCAGCTAACTTCAGAGGAAACTCTCTTCTTTGCAGGAAGCTGCTGGCTGTATGAGTGCTGAATAATGGCTGTAGACCCTGGCTGCAGTCCCCCAGGGAGGCATTAGCCTGTCCCTCACAGTGCTCTGTGGATCCAGACCATTAGGGATTGTGTAGGGCCAGTTTGGGGTTTTTTTTGTAATTCTTTACAGTCAATATTAGCACAGAAGCACAAAATGGAGATGTTCCATGTATGCAGTCAGTGTGTTCCTTCAGACAGCTTAGGTGTTCCTGTGGGCCACAGCTGCTTTATGTCCTGTTAGAATCAGAAATGCAGAGTCCAGATTTCACCCTAAAATGTGCTATTAAAAAAGGCATCTCCTTTGCTCTACCAACCCTAGGACAAAGTACCTAGAGTACCCAAAGAGCAGAAGACTGCAGTGTGCTTGTACTGCAGCTTGCAAAGATGGACTGCTTTGATCTTCTGCATTCTTCCAGCTGTAGGTTTCAGTTTCTAGGAGCAAAGGATGGAAGCCTGTGAGTCTCTGAAGAAGTTACTCGTGAGGAATGCTGATCTCTACCAGACCTGGCAGCTTGCTGCAGCCCAAAGGCAGGCACTGGCAAGCAGTACAGAGCAAGACTCTACACCTGGTCAGTGGCCCTTGTTTGTGGCTTAGCCCCAGGTCAGGGTGCATCTGGTACTTCCATGCTCAGGCTGGCAGCCATTCTTCTGCAGAGCCTGCTCTGGAGACGTGGTAGATGTTCAGTCCTGCACTACTGCTAGTTCTGACACCTGGAAATGTGCTGCATCTTGCACCTCCAGGTGCAAGGTAAACCAGCCCAAGGTACTGGCCCTTCTAAAAATAGCCTGTGGTAAAACCTGTTCAAATAGCCTGTGGCTGAAATGGGTACAGCACTGAGTAGCACTCCAAGTCAGTCCACTTCATGGTACCCAGGAGTCTAAGACTGGACTAATCTTCTGTGGAATGCTGCTTTATCAATTGCAGCAGTTCTCATGTGTGCTCAGCAGTGCCACCAGCCCTGCCCCTCTGGTGGTGTGCACACCGATCCTACAGTGAAGTTACTCTCTCCCCTGTTTCGTGTCCAGCTGTTGCTGGGTAACAGTGTGTCTGGTCACTTGGTTCCTTGCTGCTTCCTGCCTCTTGCTCTATGGAAGTAACCTGCTGCAGCAGTGGGGTTTTCCTGAGCATGCTCTCTCAGTCATCACCATGCACTCCTGTTCCATCAATGGCAAATGTTTCGACTGGCTGCTGGTCTCCAGGAGAAGCTGCTTCAGGGCTGGAGTTCGCTACTATGTGAGAGGTAAAATGGCTGTGGATTGATTTTACAAAGAATGCCAACTCAGTCTCTGTACATAACTTGCCTTTAAGAGTAATTGCTGTGTGATGACTTGCACAAAAGAAAATGCTTAGAGTAGTTTGCCTCCAGAGGTCCTTGCTTCAGAGAGAATATTAGGAACCTGTGTGATGAACTGAAACACTTTGTGATATTTATGAACACTGATGGTTCCTTATTTCTCCTGAGTACTGCAGATGTAGAGGGGATTAACACTTTAATGTTACTGGAGTTAAATGCAAGCCCTTTTGGCTTAGCAGTCAATTCAGCCAAGAGCGGCTCTGGACAGCGGTGTTCTCAAATTGCTCCAGTGAGGAAGTGAACAAGGAAATGGATTTAAATTCCATTCTCTGTTCTGAGCTGCTTTGAAAGAGATTGGTCAGTTCCTGCAGTCCTGTTGAATTGTATTTCAGTCAAAAGCACTCTCATTGCTGTCAAACCATTCCCTTCCTAGGGCTACAAACACCAAAATGTGTAAGCACAGCTGTGTTGCTTCAGGTGAAGTTTGGTACAGCTGACGTTAAACTTCTGCCAGGTGTCTGTGATTTCCCATCTTGTCTTCTGGCACTCTGCTGTTTTCAAGTGCTCTGTGAGCACTGGGGTGGGAAGGGCTCTGCTGCTGCCCTGTCACTGTTCTGCAGGCAGTCTGGGCTGGCTGACCAGGTCTCTTTGCTGCACAGGTATTGATTCAGAAGGACATGCTGCCAATTTTGTCGAAACAGAACAAATTGTGCATTACAAGGGGAGCAAGGCATCGTTTGTCCAGGTAAAACCAGCACTAGGAACTGCTCACTGGCCCAAGGTGTAGACATAGTCTGTAAAGATAAATATGAGAGCTAAAGCAGTCAGCTTTTCTTTCAGTGGCAGGGCAGTTGGGAAGTTTGACTGTTTCCAACTATTTCCATTCTTTTGCAGACCCGTGGATCAATTCCTTTTTTCTGGTCTCAGAGACCAAACCTCAAGTATAAACCAAAGCCACAGATCAGCAAGTCAGTAAATCATGTATGTGAGTGTTTGTTGTGTCCTGGGGTTCTGATTATGTTTCTGGATTTGTGTTTGTGTGATAAATGCAATCAGAAGAATCAAATCAGCAATATGGGATTCAGCTTTGTTTCAAAAAGTAGTAGCAAGACCCTTGTGCTCCTTGAGATGAGTTCAGAGTCTGAAGGACTTGCAGACATCAGTGGGGGTGGTTTCTTTTAGGTTTGCAGCAGTTTTAGTAGCTGCATAATGCTTGTTGTCTGTGGTGTGCCTAATGAAGAGAGCTGAGTAGAGTGAGGGGATGAAAACAGAAGTGGATAAGCATGGCAGAGAACATCAAGCACTTTTATTAGCTGTGAAGCTGCTTACTCAGTATCAGCAAAAAGATGATTATAGAGGTTTCTGTAAATTGCAGATCCTAATAGTAGTGTGCATCTGTCAGCACATTTCCTTTCTCTTCCAGATGGATGGTTTCCAGAGACACTTTGACTCACAAATAATTAGCTATGGGAAGCAAGTGGTTGTCAACTTGGTAGGTTTTCACTGGTTCTCCCTGCAAAAAAGGGGTTGTTCTGTTAAGCAGACTCAAGTAATTGTATCATTTTTCTTTTCTTTCTCTCAGGTTAACCAAAAAGGTTCAGAGAAACCTCTTGAGCAAACATTTGCAAAAATGGTGAACAGCATGGCCAATGGAATGGTCAGGTGGGTGTGGAGTGGAAAGGGAGACTTGCCTCTGGGGCTGACAGAGGGGTCAGTTCCTTGGGAGCTTTTGCCAGCGCTCTGATTTGTTGAAGTTTTCTCTGTGTGATGTAACTTGTGTATGACCAATGCCCCTGCCTGGGTGTAAGCAGAAGTGAGACTGAAGTGGCCATGGGACAAAGAGGAGACTGCCAGAATGAAGGGAGCTTGTGGGGCAGTGGTCGTGTCAGTGCTGGAGTAACAGCCTGCCGAGAGTGTGGGAATCTGCTTTTTAACAGAAGGAAACTGTGTCCTGTAGGGCTTGCTTCTGGCAAAGGGGCTAGGTTCCACCACCAGCTTTGTGCTGAGGGTGAGTAAAACGGTGTGGAGGTGGAGGAAACGGCAAAGGGAGCAGGTAACTCAAATGTCAGTGTTAACCAGAGCCAGCAGAGCGCAGCATATGCTTGGGCTGCCCTCAGGGGCATGTTTGTGTGTGCCAATGGTGCAGGTTTTTCTTTCTTTTGAAAGAAGGCCTCTTCTAAGGTGAGTCCTGGCCTTGTTCTCACACCTAGGCTGCTGCTTATACCTTTCCTGCACAGAACTCCAGGTTTTATACATCTTTGCTATAAAGTGATCTGGTGGGAACCCAACTATAACCTGCTGCCAGCGTGGTATGGGGCTACTGGGTGGCCTCATTTTCTTAATGCTGCCCAAGTCCTTTTTCTTTAAGAAATTGCCATGGTGCATACCTGCCAGACTAAGACTTGAGCCTTCAGTGTAGGTAATACCAGCTTTCTTCATGCAGCATAACTGAGATTGTGAATGCTTGAGGGGAGGCATGTTGTGCACCATGAGCAAGTGTATGTGTACTTGTCAGGTATTTTATTTGTTTTCATTTCTGTTACGTTTCATTCATACCAATACTTCTTATATATATCAAGTTGAATATGTATTATAGGTAAAGTTGCATCAAACCCCACTCATCTGGAGTTGTTCTTGCCAACAATGAAGCAGCTGTTAAAATCTTGTTCCAAGTCAGTAGCCACCTTCTTGTGGCAGGTTAGCTGCTGAAACACAACCTGCCACAGGTTTCTAGAGAACTGTTGAGAGAATTATGCTGTATGCCAGCAAAGAACATTGTACTGCAATACTGATGTCTAGCTCAAAGTGAGCTAAAGTCCCTGTTTGCTTGGAAGAGAGGAGGGCAAAGTAATCCTAGTGGGAAAAGTGCTCTCAGGTGCATATCCCTTCTGTACTTTTGGGAAGAAAAGTGCTAGTGGGGAGGTAGGAGTATTTTGCAGCAGAGTGCTTGCTTCCCCAGGATGCCAGCATCTCATAGAGATGTAAATGCTGTCCTCACACGCACTGAGAGTGCAGGAAGGTTACAGAGCAACTGCCTGAATCGGCAGATGTTTGCTGGAGACCATGTCTAGAGAAAAAAGCAAATGCCCGGGGGGGATTGAGGCCTTCCTGCAGTAGCTGTGTAACCTGGGAGGGTGCTTTTCTCTCGGGACAGGTACGTAGCATTTGACTTCCATAAAGAGTGCAGTCGGATGAGGTGGGATCGGCTTCAGATTTTGCTGGATCAGCTAGCAGAACAACAGGACGAGTTCAGGTAAGGCTCTGCACTCCTTGTAGTGCTTCTGAGAGTTATCTGCCTCACACACACACAGAGTGAAATCCCCCGGCCTAGACTCAGCCAGCTGGAATGGAATGCAGCTTTACATTCACAGTTCAGCACAACATACCAGCAGATATTTACAGTGTGTTACAAATATTTACAGCTGAGAACAGAAATATACAAGTTAAAAGCAATACAGAAACACAGTCCCCTCCCAGACATCAGAGTGCCCAGGAGGGCCTCCCAACCACCCTGCCACCGTCTTTCCACCCCCCTCTTATCCCAGAGCCTGCCTTACGAGCAAGGTGAGCTGGGAGGATCGGCAAGGGGGGTTAGAAGGAAGTGATTAGTTGGGTCACACAGCTCCAAGCAGAAGCAGTGAATACTGCAGAACCCAGGGAGAGACACAGACTCTCTTATCTGTGTTCGTGTCTTTGTTTTTATATGTCTCAGCAAACCTATGAGTGAATCAGACATCACCATTTGGTTTTTGTTCCACAGCCTGTAATCTTATTTTTTTTCATTAACGTATTCCACTTAGCCTCAAACCAGTGCTCTGCCAGTGGCATTGGAATTTGTGGAGCTAGAACCCTAGAGCTGGGAACAATTAGATGTAAGTCACTGGGTTTGCTTCAGAGGTGCTCTTCCCAGGGACACATCAGACAAAATTACTGGTGGCTTTCTAAATCATAGAATCATAGAACTGTCAGGGCTGGAAGGGACCCCAAGGATGAGAGTGAACTCTGCCCTGAGGCTGCACATCTGTTGGTGCCCCTTTGCAGTGTTGGAGAGGAAGAATTCAGGGAACCTTCCGCATTCAGAGGCGTGGTTAAGAACTCTGAGGACGCTGGAGAGAACCCTGTTGGTTGCTAGAGATGATGTGCTTTGCATAGACTGTCAGTACTGAGGGGCATGGTGTGTGTCAGTTACTTCCTAGTGGACTGTGAGGGTAAAATCGTGACCCAGCAGGAGGGGATATTCCGCAGCAACTGCATGGACTGCCTGGACCGCACCAACGTCATCCAGAGCCTGCTGGCACGTCGCTCCCTGCAGGCACAGCTGCAGGTCAGTGCCAGCTCCCGCGCCTGGGCTGCGCCAAGCCCAGGCACAAATCCAGGCTGGGGGCAGAGTGGATTGAGAGCATCTCTGAAGAAAGAGACTCGAGTGTGGTGGTTGCTGAGGAGCTCCCCAGGAGCCGGCAGTTCCATCATGCAACCCAACAGGCAGCTGTGTGCTGGGCTGCAGCCAGAGGAGTGTGAGCAGCAGGGCAAGAGAGGGGATTCTGTCCTGGGTGCTGCTCTGCTCAGACCTCACCTCCAATCCTGCCTCCAGTGCTGCTGTTCCCAGCATAAGAAGAACACAGAGCTGCTGGAGTGAGTCCAGAGGAGGCTACAAAGATGATCCAAGGGCTGGAGCAGCTCAGCTGTGAGGACAGGCTGAGAGAACTGGGGGAGTGCAGCCTGGAGAGGAGAATACTCCAGGGGGACCCTAGAGCTGCCTTCCAGTACCTGAAGGGATCCTGCAGGAAGGCTGCAGAGACTTTACATCAGGATGTCTAGGGACAGGCCAAGGGGCAATGGTTTGAAGCTGAGGCAGAGCAGGGTTAGACTGAAGCTGAGGAAGAAACTCTTCAGTGTGAGGGTGGTGAGAGTTTGGCACAGGCTGCCCAGGGAGACTGTGGCTGCCTCCTGCCTGGGGGTGTTGTTGGCCAGGCTGGATGGGGCCTTGAGCAGCTGAGTCCCTGCCCATGGTGGGGAGGTTGGAGTAGATGATCTCTCAGGTCTCTTCCAACCTAAGCCATTCCATGAAGTTGAGAGGGACTTTGGTACAAAAAAGCACTTTTCCTATCAAAGTAATGTGAGCCTCAATGTGCTTTGTGTTTCAGAGGTTAGGTGTTCTGCATGTTGGGCAAAGAATTGAAGAGCAAGCAGATTTTGAGAAAATCTACAAAAATGGTAGGCTGCTGTTGGGGTCCATGCAGTTCCTCTTTCCAAACAGAGCACATCAGTTCCTTCAGCTCTCTTCATGTCCTCTTTTTCACAGCCTGGGCTGACAATGCCAATGCTTGTGCCAAACAATATGCTGGAACTGGTGCCTTGAAGACAGATTACACAAGGTAAATCAACCTTTCTGCTGAGACCTTCTGGGCTTTGAGGCATGGATGGGACTTTCCTTAAGTCTTCATATCACAATGTTATTAATTTGGGGCTTAGGCCACTAATAGGTTTTGCTGTGGTTCAACTGTTAACATATCCAGCTAAAATCTGCAGGGCATCACTCTTCACTCCTCTTATGAAAGGACAAAAGGTTGTCTGGAAATAGAGCCCAGGGAAGATGCCTCCTTTGGGGCACGTTTGTGTTGTGGGGTGGAGGGAAGGGTCACTTAGTTTTCAAGCTGCTGTTAGTGTAGGGGTAATGCAGCACTTGTGCTCACGTCAGGTACTCCTTAGTCATAGTACACCCTGCAACCAGCCTGGCATCATCTTCCTGAATTCATCAACCTATTTTAAATATCTTTGAAACCTTTTTGCAGAACTGGGAAGAGAACTCAGTGGGGGTTAATAATGGATGGCTGGAACTCATTGATACGCTACTACAAGAATAACTTTTCTGATGGATTTAGACAAGTAAGTTGGCTTCGAGCTATGGGGAGAGGCTTGAGGGCCATGGCTGTGCCTCTGAGCTCTTGCTCTCCGTTTCTCTTCCAGGATGCAATTGATCTTTTTCTTGGAAATTATTCAGTGGATGAAGTAGAACCTGCTAGTCCTCTACATGTCAAGAAAGACTGGAAGTTCTTAGCTGTGAGTATGGAGGCTTTATTCATGATTGGAGAAACTCTCACAACCTTGTGCACAACCTTGTAGTCACTTGCTTCCCGTGGCTGTTCAGTAAGCAAGCAGCCCTGCATCTGGCTATGTTTCTGTGATGCCTGCTTGTAGGACTAAACCCAGACTGCTTTCTTGACAGAAAACGAAGTGGCCTTGAGGTACTGAAAAAACTGCTGCTTGCTTTTTTTTACAATCTGCTTCCAGTGGAGAGGGAGAAATTCTGCTACTCGCCATGCTTTCTCCTGCAGAAGCAGCTTGTGAAGACCTTTTCTCACACTTCATGCAGAAGCGTAGATTGTAACACAACCCCCCACCTTTTTACCTGCTCTTCAGTTTTGTGAAATGGGATTTGGGATTCTATGAGTTTAGTAACTGGTGGTGGTGTTTCTCAGGAGTTTTGGTGGTTTGGTTTGGTTTTAAAACACAAACTTCAACCTTCTTTTTAATAGCTAGGAGGTGTATTGTAATTCTTAACCTAGCTACTGAACGCTTTTTGAACTTTGGAGCTGGCCAGAACTTTATTTGTAGCTGGCAGCAGGTGAATTGGGAATTAAAGCAACTTCATTAGAAACCTATCCAGTAACTTTGCAGTGCAGCCCATCCTAAAGGACTCTGAGCAATGTATGTGCTGCTATGTCAAGTGATAATTCTTTCTCTCTTTCCCCAGTTGCCTATTATTATGGTGGTTGCTTTCTCCATGTGCATTATTTGCTTGCTAATGGCTGGTAAGTCACTATTGAGCTGGATTTCACAAAATTATTTGCCTCTGTGTGGACTTTCTATAAGTAGTTATCAGAAACTGCAGTATAAAACTGCTGCTCAGTTACACTAAAGGTGTTTGAGCATGACTCTGGAGGCTGAGGGTTCGCACATCAGTGTGGGGGAAGCCGAGGCACTGCAGAAAACATGTTAAAACTGTTATAAAAATAACTTGAAGGTGTGTTTATTTGCCCCAAATTTAGTTGCACCTGAGTAGAGTGCAGACATCCTTGTAAGGTAATGGAAGCCCGTGGAGAGCCTTGAACTTCATTTGACCTGTGCTTTCCAAGGGAGGGCCTGAAGTGTTTTACCTTTGTAGTGAAAGACCTCTCTGGTAGTTGGAGGTGGTGAACTGAAATGTCTGTCTGACTCTGAGCAGGTGATACATGGACTGAGACCCTGGCCTATGTGCTCTTCTGGGGAAGTGCAAGCTGTGGAACTTTGGCCATCATCCTTTACAACGGGAAGGATTTCGTAGATGCGCCCAAGCTGGTCCAGAAGGAGAAGATGGACTGAATTTGTGTGTGTGGAAAGCGGCTCGGTACCGAGGATTCCTCAGCCCATGCCTGGAGTCTCTACTGACCTGCTTTCCACACCAGACAGTGGTCTTTTTAACATCCTTCCTGGGCAGCCTGAGGGGTGGAGAGGAAATTGTCCTTCGCTGGTAGCTTTCAGCTGAGACCTGACTTGACAGTCCGAGCTGCAATGGTCTTTGGAGTATTGCATTAGTGGAAGGGGCTCTGCTCTTACTGAGGTGATGCAACTTTCTGATGTCTGGCATGTTCTGGGGCATAAGTGGACTGCTTAAGCTTATGGGCTACCTGGGCTGTTTCAGCTGAATCTGTGGTCTCTGGCTTGACAGGAAAGAGCCCTGATCATGTTCCTGTGTCCAAAAAAAAATCCAAAACAACCAACCAAGCAAATGTGCAGCGTTAGTATTAGTACTTCTAATCACAGCCTGAACAAATATGGCTCCATACCAGTGAATCCTGATTGCCAGACTTCCAGTAAGTCTACATTAAGGAGTCTTTTGTGCGTATGTGTCAGGGTTCTTTTTGCTAATGGAATCCTGAAGCTCTTTGAGAACTCTGGATTGTCTTGGACTGATGCAATATTCTATTAATCATTGTTTGGGTGGAAGGACAGTACAGTTGGATCTTCCTGAAGTGGCAGATGTCTGGCACTGTGCAGTAGTGCAGTCTCTAGATGGTGATTCATTAGTTAGCAAACTCAAAGGCAACATTTTCTTTCTAAGTATGTAAATGAAATCGAAGAATGTAAAAATCCCTTGCGGTGTTCATTGAACCTTCCTTATGCTAAGATCCAAAGTACTACACGACTTTGAGAATGGGTCACAACATAAGGTGAACTTCATGTTTTGCTAGTCAGCTGCTTCTGTTCTTGGTTATGTTGAAGTAACTTTAAGAAGGAAGAATAACCTGAGCAGAAAGTGTTTAGTCTAAACTCCACGTTTGCACCTGGAAGCAACAGCTTGCTTTTCATGCATGATACTGTAACACACTCGAAACAAAAAGCTACAGAAAAAAATGTGCTGGCTAATAATAAATGTCTCCTTTTGATTTAGTGCTTCCAAGCTGTATACAAATCAGTCATCCTAATCGAGGACCAACTAACACCTATTTTGTCACTTGTTTTCTATGGTTTGTTCGAGCCATGGAAGTGGCTTAAGGCGCTGTACATTGTTTCATATTTCCTGTAAGTACAGCTGTATATTCAGGTTGCAGGGACAAAAGTTAAGCAGGGGGGTGGGGAAGGGGCAAGCCTGTAGAATACTTAGGACTAGCACAGCTGTCACTGTTGAAGCTAGAACACGAAACACACTCCAGTGTTTCCTTGTCCTATGACTGAACATATGTACAGATTTTTGCAACTGTTAACTGTTCATTTTAACCATGAATGTTTCTGGAGGCCTCTCTAGGTTTTGTGTAAACATAACCTGTCCATAAGCACCACTATTGGCAAAGCCTCTGTTTGCTTCTAGATGCTGTAGCAGAAATCCCAGTTGATGGTTAACTAGAACTTCACAGCTTTCTAAGGTGACCTCCATTATGGGCACAAAGCAGAACATCACAGACTGAGTATTTGAAAGCAAAGGTTTTGGTGTCTGCTGGCAGCAGGGTGTGAAACGCGTTTCAGTTGTCCTGCAGGCTAGAGATAAATCTTTGCTTCTTTGGAGAACTCGTTGCTACAAAGACCAAATCTAAATGACTAATGTAAAAGCATTGTAAGACATAGAGTAAGGTAGGCTGTAGGAGTCAGAAGGCACCTGTATTGCAGTGCTTTGAGGAGTATTTCTGAACTCACAGTGGTGTACTCAAATGACAATAAAATGTCCAACTTTTCTAGACGTGCTGTTGGTGCATTTTGCACTTTGGAGTGGCCTGTCTCTCTGAATTGTTCCTTTGGAACCGTTTCTCACCAGAAGGATGCTCTGCTTTTGTCTCTGCTTGGATCATCCTGCTGTTCTAAGTATTGACGATCTTGCACTGCACCCTGTCTCAGTTTGCATTAGTGTCACTTTCCAGCCCTTGCTGCCGCAGCTGCGTCTGTGCACTTCTCTGCCTGGATTCCTCGGATGCTTGCTTCATCTCAAGTGTCACCTGCTCAGCGCTGGCTTTTGACTCCTTCCCTCGCAGAAGCACTTCAGGGAGCTGCTTCCCGCAGCAATAGGTGAAAATGCAAGTTCTCCCTTTCCCTCCCTCGCTTATGGGTATTTGTGTTAATTGGTTTATGTTAAAAATTGGCCTACCCGAAGTGATGGGGCTCTGCTGCCTGAGGAGATGATTGCTATTGAAACTCCGCACCCTGTAATTGTTCAAAAAGGAGCTAATAACTTAAAGGTTTTTATCATGGTTTGGGGTGGCTGGCTTGTTTGGGGGTAGGTGGTTTGAACCTTTACCCGGAAGCCCACGAGGCCCAACCCGCCATTAGCGCCGGCCCGCGGCGGCAGCCGCTACGACTCCGCCTCCTCAGCAGGTCCCTCTCCCTTCTGGGCGGGACCTGCGCATGCGCTGTCCCAGTATTGTGACTCGGGCCGCCGGGGGGCGCTGACTCCGCCCCTTCCGCTCATTCATCGCTGCGGCCGGCGGCAGGTCTCTAGGAGTAGTGGCGGCGGCGCGGCCTACCGGAGGAGGCCTTCCACCGCCCGCGCCGAGGGGCCTGCCCGTCGAGGGGCGGCCGCTGCCACCTCCCGTGGGTCGCTCTCCCCTAGCACTGGGCCTCTCGCCGGCATGAAGCTCGTCAGGTGAGCGGATGGAGGCGGATTGCCGGCGGCAAGGGAGCCCGCGCCTTCAACGGGCCTAGGCCCGGTCCTTGGCGCAGAGGTGGCGATGGCTGCCTACGGCCCTCCGAACTGCCCCCTTGAGGACGGTGGGGTGGGGGCGGCAAGGGTAAGGGTCCATGCCCTTCTGTACCGCCGCCGCAGCCGTGGTTCAACGGCCTGGCACAGCTTGGGGGCGAGCTCCCTGCGCGGGGCCTGCGCAAGTTGTTAAGCGAAACAACCTTTTCGTGGGAGGGGGGAGCAAAACCCACCCCAGACGTGATTAGAATTGTCTTGCAGCTCTAAGCAACTTTAAAGCGTTCCCTTCTTTGTACAACGGTGGCCGTTTCGGCTGGAAAGAAGGTGCTGGAGTCAGCAGTGTGTCAGTCAAGGGTCCCGCTCACGGTGGTTGGGTGGGCCCGGGGCCTCTCCGGGTTCTTGTCTTGCCCGCGTCTGAGGCTTTGCTGACCAGCGAGCTCTGGAGACGCAACTGTTCTGCGGGAGCTCACCGTGTGTGATGCTTATTGCCTTTCATAACAGGAAGTTGTGCGTGGTAGTGAACGTTTTTTTTCTTTAATTCTCAGGTTTCTAATGAAGCTGAGCCATGAGACTGTGACTATCGAACTGAAGAATGGGACACAAGTGCATGGAACCATCACAGGTAGGGTAGGCTGGTAGGCTACAGCAGAGTATCCTCTCCCACCTCTGCTAACGGTTGCGTTGAGTTGAACTTTTTTTTGTCTGGCGCTCCCTCTTGTGGGGACCTTCTCTGCGAGGTGGAGATGTTTTTCATTTCTGACATCTGGGTGTGCAAGCGTGAGATGTGATCACAGAAGAGCTTAGATGTTTGCAGGAGTCGCTGGGAAGGGTGCAGAGCTGTGACCAGCCAGCTTTCTGCAGGCAACCACAGAAATACTTGGAAGTTTTAAGTGGCTTTGACATATTTGTGTGCAAATTCACCCACGGTTAGTCTTAGACTGGTGTTACATTTTATAACAAGCTTTTAGGAGGTGGTGCTGGGAAGCAGTGAGTTCTCAGTGAGTTCTCTGCAGTCTTGAGCCAAACCTGTGGGCATTGGTTTCAAACGGGCTCAGGAGTGAAGGAAGTAAACTCTACCAGACTGTTGGCAGAGGCAGTGTAAGCACGGTGCTCTCTTAGACTTCGGGCAGTGTGGTGATGTTGGTGAGGTAGTTCTACCACCGTACCAAAGTGGTAGTGGATATAAAGCTACGTTTCTGTAAGGCGCCTCAGTACATCTGACCTTGATTGTGAAACAGCAGTGAAGACGTTAAAGCTGAATCAGAAAGAGACTATTTTTGTAGTGCTGGCACAGATGAATGGCAAGTATTAAGTGCTGATATGGTCTTAAACCAGTTAAAGCGTGGAATGTTTTGCGCTAGAAGGGATCTTTGAGGGTTGTCATCAGTTCTGCAGTGAGCAGGGACATCTTTGACTAAATGTAGTTAATTTTTGTGTTGAATGTACAAATGAGTTGTGTTGAGCATGGGCGTGCTCTGGTGAAGATGAGCTTACATGGGAAGGCATCTTTGCAGTGACGTTAATGAAAGGAGTTTGAAAACATAGGGCTGCTTGAAGGATGTGGGGCAAAAGGCATCCTGACTTTGGGAATCTGGTCCCCTGCGGGTAACAGGGCAGTGGCAGAAGTCTGGAGGTGTTACTGTCCAGCAGGTGGTTCTTTGGGTCACTGAACTGCAAGCTGTAAGTGGAGTCTTTAGGTTCATGGTATGGTTCTGGATTACTGAAAGCTGTGACACTAAAGCTCTTTGCTTTAGTATCAGTGAGGGATCTTGTTCTGGGAACGTTGGTGTTACTGCAGAGATGTCTGATGAGCACCTTGGATGTCATGAAGCAAGCCCTTGCTGTTATGCTAATGAACGTGGTTGATTGGTTGATCTCCTGTTCTTCACCTGCCCCAAGCTATTTCAATAAGCTTTTTTGCCCAGACACTTAAAAAAAATTAAATACAGAAACTTGGCAAAGTCATGTCCCAGGGGATTGCTTGGGTGCTTTCTGGGCCAGTAGCACTCTGCAGAGATTTGGCTGAGTCCCGACCTGGCATGATTTTGCAGTCAGATCCGTCAGAGCTGTGATTAGACTGAAAGCAGCACCCCGGGCCCCCATTGCAGCATGCTCTGTCGAGCCCAGCGAGGTAGGAAGCAAACAGCTTGTCTCCTGACCTCTGTGCTCCTGTAGGCTTAGTTGCAGAACAAAGGCTCTCATTTTCTGCTAAGAGTGTACCAGCTCTGTACAATCCACGTCTCCGAAATGCCAGTCTGCCCTCAACGCTGCTGCCAAAACTGTTCATAGTTGCTGTGCTAAATGTAAAGTTCTGTAATCTCCTCTTCCTCTCGGTGTGTTAGAGGAGGCTTGCTGCAACGACAGGGCTCACCCTGAAGAGACCAGGGTCACGTGGAGTGAGAGGACAGAAAAACAGATGGAATAAACACAGCAGAGGAATTCTGCTGGTTCTGACCTGCCACTTGTGTTACTTACTGTAGTGAGACATCCTGCGGTTTCCTTCCAGTCTGTGAAACGAGACAGTAATTATTGCTACCACAAGGGGTTGTTTGTGCAGAAACTTGAACACTCAAGAGTTGGGTTTGTGGGGGTGCTCTGCCACTGAATTAGCAGGTGTTTGGAAACCACAATTCCCCTATCTTGTGTACATTCTTAATTTGAAAACGTTGCTGTTAATGTGGTCTTCATAGGTTGAGACCAAATCCTGTGCAAGGCTTGCAGTGTGCAAAGGGAAGACTAAGATAGTGGGGTTTGGTTGGTTGGGGTTTTTAATGCTTCTCAGGGTTGCCACTCAATACCTGCACCCAACTGAGAGATCGTTCAGTCCCAGAGTGTGTAGCACAGCAGAGTGGGTGCAGGGCAGGTTCCATGCAGTTCTTAGCTGCTGGCTATTACAGGGTTTGTAAGCAATGATTGCTCCCTGCAGCAGTGTGCTTCACATGCTCTGATAGGAGGCAGCACACTAGTGCCAAATGGATTTTATCAGGAAACAGAAACTGCCTTGACAGTTGGCTTACAGAAAGAGGAAATGATTATGTTGGTTGGTTGATGTTTTATTATTTTTATTTGCTTTCACAAAGACGTGGTTTGCTTCTTTTCCAAAGCAGTAAAAAGACCAGTATTGAACTTGTATAATAAGCAGCAGTTTATTTGTTGTTCAACTTCAAACTATTTTAACCGTTTATACAAGAGCTGTTGCCAAGAGCTAGACAAAGGTCTCTAGCAATGAGCTGTAGCAGGCAGCAATTGATGAATGAGCAAGCATGGTTTAGAGAGATAATGATGAGTCCTTGCCTTTAGGTAGTGGCTGAATTCATGAGAGGCAGAAGCAGGTATTGATGAACAAAGTAAATCTTGCAGCATGTGCATACTTAAAATGAGCACCAAGGCCTTTCCTCCCTGAAGTCAGCCTCGTGTTGTTCCAGGAGTGGATGTCAGTATGAATACACATCTCAAAGCAGTGAAGATGACCTTGAAGAACAGAGAACCTGTGCAACTGGAGACACTCAGCATTCGAGGGAACAACATCCGGTACTTCATCCTGCCAGACAGTTTGCCTCTGGATACTTTGCTGGTAGATGTTGAACCCAAAGTCAAGTCCAAAAAAAGAGAAGCAGGTCAGTTTGTGCTTTCCCAGTCTGTGTTCTGTCTTGTGTGTTTAATACTCCAGATCTGATTTCAGCGTGGCAGTAGCTGTGTTTGGCAGCTTGATCTCTGGGGGTTTGACACTGAACTGGCCAAGTCTGCCTTGCCCACCTTCTTAACCTCTGTAGAGCTTGCTTTCATTTTTGAGTTATGTTTGGCACTTTATAGATCTGTTTTTAAAAATGGAAGTCTTTTTAAGCTTGAGTAACTCTTAAGCTATGACAGTCTCAGAGCTGACACCAATGGGTGTCCATTTCCTCTTCTCTGAGTGGCTGCTGTGTTTCCCCAGGTTGTGTGGGAGACTAATCAATTCAGTTTTACTCTGCACAGTAAACATCACAAAAGCTGTAGGTTGTCTTGAAGCAGTGTATGTTTTGCCCAGCAGTTAATCTGTGAGGTTAAAATACCAAGTTGCAAGTGACAGCTAATAGTGCTCTGAGCCAGTGCTGTAGCGTTCCTCCTCTAATTTAGTGTTGAAGCAGTTGGCTCTGTGGGCTTTGATCCATTCATGTGCTACCTCATTGGTTTAAGGAACACCTAGGTGTGTGCATCACAGTGTGAGAGGTGTGGCTGCTGTTCTCTCAGAGAATAAGGATAAAGTGCCCTTTTCCTGGCTGTTAATCATCAGACCATAGGGAGAAGTGAGTGTGGTCAGAGTGCTGTTGGTTCCCTTCTGACCCTCACAGTGCTGTGAACAGGAGCAGCACTGTTTCTTTCCTTTTAATGTGGGGGAAAGCAAAGGTGCAATGGCAGTACCACTTGCCTGGCACCTTTAGTGTGTGAAAGCACTCTCAGATTGCAGCTCTGTTGTCTGCTGCTAGAATGTGCATACTGCTGTGTGGCTCTTGCTCAGGCACTCACTTCCACACAACAGGGAGGATGTCTTTTTTTTTTTTTTTTTTTTTTTTTTTTTTTTTTTTTTTAGCCCAAGCTGACAAATTTGTCAAATCCTGGTTAATTTCTCACAAGTTTGTAGGGTTAGTCTTACAGTCTGGTGGGGCAGGTGATGTTTCTCTAGGAAAAATGGGTAAGGTGATGTGCTAGCACCATACAGATCACAGGACCTGCAGCAGCTGCTTGGGGCCTGAACTATGCTGTGATTCTGTATTCTTTTGAATACTGCTATTAAATGGCAAGAGCATGCAGCCAAGACCTTGGCCTGAGAGTCACGGCTGCAGTTAGCAGAGGCATCACTGAGAACAGGAGGAGCTGTTTGGTGATGGAGAAGCTTGGGAAGCTCTCAGCATGGTAGAACTCGTACTTCCCCTCAGCAGAGGACCATGACCCACAGTGCAAGCTGTGGAAAACAACACTGAGGAACGGGGACCCAATGCTCTTGGCCTGCACCTGCTGCTCCTGATGCCTGAAAAACTTGGGATTTTTGGTGTTAAACCCCTAGAGGACTAGATCTTAGCCCCTGGTGGGGGGGGGCAGCCAGCTCTTGTACCCCCTTATTTTGTGCAGTGAAGCCAAGGACAGACCTAGTCTGTGGAACGCTGTATGCTGAAACAACCTCACCCAAAAGATGGAGACAGTGGCTGAACCCTTTTGAGCAGTAACAGGCTTCATCACAGGGATCACATTTGTGTTTTGACACGTTTTAAATCACAGTGGAAGCACTCCTGGGTCTCACTTGATTTTTCTTCTTTCTTCTGCTAAGTTGCTGGAAGAGGCCGTGGCAGAGGCCGAGGCCGTGGCAGAGGCCGTGGCAGAGGACGAGGGGGCCCGAGACGGTAACTGCTGGCTGCACAACTGCTCCCACCTCTGGGCAACTCCACGTTTATTTTTTTTTTTGTACAGGTCTTGTTTATGGTATCCATTTTTAATAAACAAAAGTCACCAAGGTGTCTCTTCATTGTCAGTCAAGCAGGGGGAAGGAGGCAGGGCCTGCTCCAGAGGGAGCTGCAGGCTCGTGTTGCTGTTGGTTGGCACTGTTAGACTGTACCCACCCTGAAGGCTGCACAGCTGCCTCTTGCTTAATTGTCCCAGAGCCAGAGATGGGTGTTGGTGTGGTTTAACCATGTTTGGTGGGCATGAATCCCTCTGCATAAGGCACTTGGCATCCCATAATGGTTACATAGCTAAGACGTGTGTGTGTCTCTCCTGCCTTTCAAGTCTACAGCTCCCATTTTCCTGTTTCCTATCCATGCAGCTTATGCTGGGACCACGTTGCTTTCCTTATCAAATGCTCACATAAGGTATTAAAGTGTTCTTGAATATGACCTTTGTCAAGGCTAATTCCGTGGCATACTTCTGGTTTAGGTGGGCTTCTAAAGCAGCTTTGTCACAGCTCTAGAGTACAAAAAGTGCACTCTTAGAAAATAGAAAGTACAGCAAGTATAGCACTGCAGTTACAGCTGGAATTGGAACTTCACTACTAGCGGAGGTGAGAGCACTTCCTCTACCTGTGTGTCAAGCCTGCTTTGCTGGCCACACTTCCCCTCCAATGCCACCTAGTGCCTTTCCCCTTGTAGGAAAGGGATAATGCTGTCTGCACTGCAAGACTGCAACCCTTTCCCTCTGCTGGGTGCCAGCTGTCACTGCCAGTGGTGTACATGCTGCAGCATGGCTTTCTGGAGCCGTTAAGGGTATCTGCCAGAACTGTGGTGCAGGAGCATCCTCAGCTGGTGGCTGCTGTCTCCACAGGGGCAGTGCTCCAAGCAGAGCAGGAAAGAACTACCTGGTGGTGTGTGATGGGTTGAGGTGCTGATTAAGCTGTACTAGCATCTGAGGGGGCTCTTCTCCCCTCTCTTACAGAGGCCACTTTAAAGCTTCATCCTGTTACAGAAGAGCTGGGTTTGTTCTCCTTTCCAAACCACTGGAACACCCTAAGAGCACTTTTTAAAGTCAGTGTAGCACCCATGATTCTTAACTCTAAGTAGCTGCTACAAGTAAGGGTTGCTGCTGTCTTCCAGAAGTGCCCAGTTACTGGTGAGGTGGGTGAGCTCTTCCCAAATCCAACTGTTGGCATTCAGGCAAGGGTAGAAACTCTTTCCCTCTTCAGTCTCTTCCTAATAAAAGTTCCTAGTGCCCCTAGGGGTATGCACATAGTAGATGCTGCCACCAGCAGCCCGATCACTGCCAGAGCATAACCAGGGTAGTCCTTGGTCACCAGCTGCCCCTGCAAGGGAAACAAACTACAGTGGGTCTGAGGGATTCTGGAGCAAGGCTCTGCACATGGATCTCAACAGGACCTTTGAGCAGCTTGCTTTTTTTCTGCTTAAATATAAAAGGAACAAAGCTGATCACAAAACTACTGGAGAAAACTGTAGGCTTTGATGAAGAAAAAGTTTTTCACTTGGTTGATGTTTCTTAATGAGGTGGCAGAGCCTTGACCTCTGACAGGTCTCCCTGAGAGCCTGTGGGCTCACGCTGGCACTGTCAGCAGGCCAGGGTCCCAAATCAGCTGTGCCATCAAAACAATCTGTGTCACCGGTCTTGCATGCTAGGAACATTTCCATTATGAAACCAGTGCTCAGCTCTCCCACAGGCAATCCTCTGTGCTAAGTACACAGCTCAGCAGAGGGGTTTTGGCCAGGAAGAAAAATGTGGAAATTATGAAAACTTCCTGCAGCCCAGCTGAGTTCTGTAAAAATTCCACTTCTTTAGGTCCAAGTTTAGAGCTTGGGCTGGGAAGGCCTTTCAGAGCTCTCCCAGTCTGACACTCTAAGTGTTTTTTCTTAATAAAGTATATTTATAATGATGCTTGGGCCTTAAACTTGAACATTTTTTTCCTTTCTGAGGGGGCCTCTTTTACCTTTCCGCAGAACTGCAGAATGGCCCCAACCTGCAAGTGTCTCAAACACAATTTTGGGGAGCAGAGTTGCCCTCACAGGAATTAAGTTTAAAATAAGCCAAGGAGCCCCACACTACTTTACCTGTGTGGCATCCCATGCTTGGTACTGCAGTGTTCCTGTCAGGATGTAGTCAGTGATGTAGAAGATGAAGAGGCTGATGATCAGCAGGGGACTAGCAAAGGCCCACATGATTTTCCAGTACCAGTTTGGCTTGCGTCCAGTCATGGTGTGAAGATCTTTTTCAAACCTGTTTTGAAAACATAACCAGTTTGTGGGAACAGCTGCAGATCTTCAACTGCTACCTCGAACTGAGTTGCTTCAAAATCACCTACAGAGCACCTTGCTTGAGATGGCAAAGGGGAGTGCAGCTGGGCGGGAGCCTAACAAGCAGAGGTCTTGCCTGGACAGTGAGAGTGAGAGCAAATCTAAAACCATAGCAGGGCTTCTGAGGGCATCCCCCATGCAGAAAATAAGCTAGAAACATGCACTGCAGGAAAGGTCCCAGTCAGTTCCTGTCTGGAGCCTGAGCTCAGACCATCCCTGCTGTAAGGTGAGGGGGCAAGACAAGGGTGGTGAGTGCTGAAGAGAATCCATTTCTTGTTTCTATGTAATTCAGATCTCGCCCACCATGGTGTGAAGGGCGGAGGACCTGCCCTTTTGCCTTGCTGCTAGGAGAGGAGTTTATCCCCAGGTGGTATTATTCTTGGCCAGTGATCACTGCCCCATGGGTCTGCTCTGCAGAAGTGGGGGTTCAGAGGGTACCTTCGTATCCCATAGATGTAGCAGACAGCAATGGTTTCCACCAGCACGATGAGCAGCAGCGACAGGGTGGCTGCGTAGTCGTTGAAGATGTCAAACCAGTAGTTTCCAGCCTCCATGGTGAAGATGAGGCCAATCACACAGTTAATGAGACACACAGCCCCTGCACAGAGAAAACAAGGGCCTGGCATTGCACCTGGAACCTGGAGGGCTGAGAGAACCCTCACTGCTTGTGACAAATGCTGCTGGGCTTTCTGCTGCTCTGCAGGGAGCAGCTCTCAGGGGTGATGATAGGTGAACAGGGCTAAGGGAACCAGAGTCTGTTTCAAACCTGCATACAGTCACAGAATGGGTTTGGTTGGAAGAGACCTTTAAGATCTTGAAGTCAAATCATTAACCCAGCACTGCTATGTAAGTCGCCACTAAACCACATCCCTCAGCACCACACCTAACACCAGTGCTGCCAACCTCATGTCCAACCTAAACCTCCCCTAACACAACTTGAGGCCATTTCTGCTTGTCCTAACACTCAGCAGGGTTGAGACAACTGCGTCATGGCTGCAGCCTTGTCACACTGCATGCAGCATCAGCTGCCACTGCTGGGCACCCAGCTCAACCAGGCCGAGGTGGGGCAGCTGCTTTCCATGCCCCAAATGGGAGCGCATGGTGCACACAGCCAAGGACTGAGGTGTTTGCAGCTGGGACAGCAGTGATGTGACTGAAGAGTCACTGACTGTGGGCATCTGTTTGTTTGTCCTGGTCTGTTGGGTTTCACTGGTCAGTAGACCCCAGTGTGAAGGAGCTGCTGGGAAGCCTGCAAAGACACAGCCATGGCTGCCTCAGAGCTTGGAGAGCTCCCTAGGGCAAGTGCTGTACAGGCTGGGCAGGAACTCCAACAGGCTGCCAGAAGGGGCTGCCTGCCCTTGGGCTATTCCCTGCTCTCCCTGAGGTTGAAGAGGAACCCTCAGCAGCTGTGGGTTCTCTGCTCACTGCATGGCTGTGTTGCACCACAGCAGTGCTTACCTGAGATGACCTCCTTGGGGAAGCGGCTGGCGATGACCTTGCTGTCAGTCAGCGGCGTCAGGATGGCTGCAGTGTTCCCCAGCATGCTGCCAATGCCCAGCATCAGCAGCATGAAGAAGTAGAGTACAGAGTAGAGCTGGGGCACCTCCATGTTTTTGATGGCTTCAGAATAGACTATGAATGCCAGGCCTGTGCCCTGGACAGCCTGCAGGCAACACGGGGCACAGTTAGAGGTAGCTCAGTGAAGGATCTGAGGGACACAGGAGACTGACCCTGCACCACCAGAACCCACGCCTGCGGCGGTGCTTTGCAGATGAGGACTTTGCTGGTGTATTCAATTGCACAGAAACAAGCATGGTGACAGCTGGAGCAAAAAACATTAAACCCATTCTGCCCGCTGCCCCGCAGCCAGCGGTCTGGCTCCATCCCTCCCAGCTCAGTTGCTAACCGTTGGTTGGAAAAGGCCTTTAAGACCCTTGAATACAACTGTGCAACTGTTGACCAAGTCAGCACTAACCCGCAGTCCTCACTACCACAGCTGCATTTCCTGTATCACTCCAGGGGTGGTGACTGCACCACTGCCCTGGCCAGCCTATTCCAGGGCTTGACAACCCTTTCTGTGAAGAAATTCTTCCTTTGTCCAACCTAAACATCCCCTGGTGTATCCTGAGGCTGTTGCCTTTTACCCTATTATTTCTTACTTGGGAGAAGACTCCAATCCCCACCTCACTACAATCTTTTCAGGTAGTTTTAGACCCAATGACCCGAGGAAGCCCCCTGCCAGGCTGAGGCCAGACCCACCCCTACACCCGTCTCAAGGAGTAGCACCAAGCCTCTGCAGCCCTTGCTGGGTGGGGTGCTGAGCAGCTGTCTGGGCTCTGCTGCAGGGAAAGAGAGGGTGAGGAGCAGGCAGCAGCCACTTACAGTATCCAGCTCAGTTTCCAGGCTGCAGTTTTTGAGCTGTGGTGCCAGCTGGGCATACTGCTGTGGGTGGGTGGCCATGAGGTAGGCCTTCATCTGGCTGAGGTTGTCTGCTGTTACAGAACCTTCTTCCAGGTCAAAGGCATTCATCAGCAGCAGGATCACCCTGGGACAGAGCACAAAGTTCAGTGGCTTCAGGGCCCAGACATACAACTGAGGCTGGTCTGGAAGCTGTTTCCTCCTTCACGGTCTCTGCTGACCCCAGGGACACAGGTGACCTTGTACTCTGGCTCAAAGCGGGCAGCCCTGTGCCCACACTGCTGCTTCCAGGAAGGCAATTTGCCCCTTGTCCTCTGGTCTCACATCCACACCCCACTAACTCAACAGTTGCCTGTTGGCAATGTGCTGGGACTGGCAGCTTGGCTCCCTCCCTGACCTGCAGATTGATTGAAAGCTGTAAAAATGCAAGTGAAACTGTAACTGCCGTAGGCCCTGTGCCAGGGACTGCATGGGAGCTGCTGCTGCTGGGCTCCTCCAGGGCACCCAGTACCAATACAGGCTAGGGAATGAGGGCATGGAGAGCACTCCTATGGGGAAAGACTCAGGGTGCCAGTGGGTGAAAAGCTGGACACGAGTTGGTACTGTCTGCTTACAGACCAGAAGGCAAACTGAACCCTGGGCTTGCATGCAAAGCAGCACAGGCAGCAGGCTGAGGTGGTGGGATTGTCTCTGCTCTGGTGAGTCTTGAGGAGGCCACCAAAAACGTTTGAAGGCTGGAACACCTCTGCTGGGAGGCCAGCTGAGAGCTGTGGTTGTTCAGCCTTCAGGGAGACCTTAGTGCAGCCTTTCAGTATTCTAGGGGCTGATAGGAGAGCTGGGGACAGAGATTTTGCAGGGCTGCAGCAGAAGGACAAGGGTTGATGGTTTAAAACTGGAAGAAGGAAGATTCAGACTAAACAGAAGGAAGAAACTTTTTACACTGATGCTGGTGAGACACTGTCCCAGGTTGCCCAGAGAGGTGGGAGATGCCCCATCCCTGGAAACATTCCAGGTCAGGTTGGGTGGGATCTAGTTGAAGATGTTCCTGCTCACTGCAGGGGCAGGGCAGTCCTTCCAACCCCCTTAAAAAGGTCCCCTCAACCCAAACCATTCCATGATCACTGTGAAGAGGCTGAGCTCCTGGCACAGGGTTGAGGGGGGAATCTGAGCATTACTGCATTTTATTCATCAGCCCACACATCCCTCCTCCAAGCATGTGTCAGGCCCAGGGGAGAGTGCAGCTGTGACTTGCCCAGGTAACTGATCCTGTACTGGGCACCCAGGTGTCAGAAGGTGAAGCCAGTGCTGAGCTTTCAGCTTAGCCTCCACTGCTCCAAGTAGTGCCATTAGCTTTATTAGAGCTCCAGCAGCTCTGGGGAGTGCTGCAGCACTGCACCCTGCCTTCCCTGGGGAAATTACCCTACCATCCACCTTCCTCGCTTCTGGCAGCTTCTCCCCTTGCTCTGCTCTGCCCTGGTGATGAACAGCTGGAGTACTGTGCCCAACCCTGGGCTCCCCTGAGACAAAGAACTCAAGAGACCCCAGCAGAGGTTGTGAAGGTAAGGGGACTGGACTTAAGAGACCCTTAGGGCTGTTGAGACAAAACAGAGGGAGTGTTCTCAATGCTTATCGGGCAAGTGTTAAGAGGATGGGGCCAGGCTCTTTTCAGTGGTGCTCAGTGACAGGACAAGGGGCAATGGGCACAAACTGGAACCCAGGAGATTCCATCTGAACAGGAGGAAAAAATTCTTTCCTTCAAGGGTGACAGGGCACTGGAGCAAGCTGCCCAGGGAGGCTGTGGTGTCTCCTCTGGAGAGGTTCAAAACCCACCTGGATGCAATCCTGTGCAACCTGCTTTAGGTGAACCTGCCTTAGCTGGGGACTTAAACGATCTCCAGAGGTCCCTTCCAACGCCTGGCACTCTGAAGGTGCCCAGAAGAGCCTGCGGTGGAAGGCAGCAAGCAGCACTTACTTGCTGAGGCAGCTCTCGTAGTTGAAGGTGGCCTTAAAGCCGTAGATGGAGAAGGTGACGATGCTGGCGAAGATGGAGGTGGTGGAGTTGATGAGGGAAACGATGACCGCGTGCCGCTCGCAGTTGGTGCTGGGCGCGTTGTAGCTGGCGAAGGCGATCAGGCTGCCGAAGCCCAGCCCCAGCGAGAAGAAGATCTGTGTGGCGGCACTGATCCACGCCTTCGGGTTCAGGAGCTGCTCCAGCTGCAGACGGGCAAAGCAGTGCTCTGCAGGCGCTCACAGATACCTGGCACTGTCCTGTCCACTCTGCAGGGACGGGCACAGGCCCCTCGGTGCATCTGCTGCAGCTCAGGGGTGCTCTGGGCAGGCCTACCGCCCAGTCTGAAAGCTACGCACTGCAAGCTGCAGCAACAAGCTGGGCCTGCTCTGTGGGACAAAGCCAGCAGCTTGGGGGTGCCATAGCACAACGGCCTCCAGCTGACCCCAGGCAGGGTCTCCAGCTGCCAGAGCTAAGCTGTGAAAGCCTACAAAGTGTTTGCAGCAAAGCCTGCATGCTTGGTAATGAACATTTCAGGAGGAGCTCAGTGTGGTGCTGTACCTTTGGGGTGAACATGTAGATGAGGCCATTCACAGCTCCGTGAAGCGTCAGTCCCCTGATGAGGTAAATGATGAGAACGCAGTAGGGCAGAGAGGCTGTGACGTAGACAACCTGTGGGAAGCAAGGGCAAACACCTTGGCCTAAGGAGTGCAGAAGACAGGGCAAAGCCAGTGTGGATGGTCTCTCTCATTTACGCCAGGAAATCCCAGTGCTGTGATTGCTCCTCTGGATTCACCTTTAGAGATGTATTTTGCAGTACATCTAATGTTTGGGGTAGGTTTTAGGGACTTAGGTTTTTAAATCAGCAACAAACACCTGTGCCACTGCTCCCAAAGGTCAACAGCTCATACTGTTGGCCAGAAGAACAGCAGCCTGCAGCTGGCTCTCAGGAACTCAGTAGGCAAAGGTCATCTGTTCTCTGCTCTGGAGGGAGGTGAGCAGCCCTCATAAAAGACCAAAAATCAAACTATTTGCATTCAAATGTGAACAAGACTGACTCAGTGTAACTCAAGAGCAGGGGCAGCAGGAACTAAGTCTTCCCATGAGCTTTTGAGCAGACTCCTGGATTTGAATCTCAGTGTTCAGTCTCTACGTTGGAAAAAGCCACTTGTGTTAAAGCAAGGCAGACCCCAAATCACCTTCTTGCTGGGATGGAGCCCAATGGCTCACCCAGAAACCTCCATTAGTACTGGCAGCAAACGTCCTTTCCCCAGCTCTTGGGGGGAATAATAACCAAACACTGCACTGCCTGGTCCCAGCACAAACCTGGATCTGCAGCAGCTTCTCCTCCCCAGTGGGATAGGACAACCTTGCACGTACTGCCTAAAGCTGCTGCTGTCCCTGCAGAGGGCATGCCAGGACAGCCACAGTATCCCCTCAGTGAGGCTCTGCCTTCACGACACTCTGCCAGTGCTCATGTGCTGTCTATTTCTTTTCCTGTCCCAAAAGCCAGTTGCAGCAAGTTGAAGAGGTTCTTCAGTTTACAGGCTCTTGTCTTTCTGCATCCAGCTAATATGATTTGGGGATTAGAGCCCTCAGCCTGCTGCTGAGTGCAGGCTCAGCTAGGACACTGTTGTTTGCTCCCCCTGCCCCTCATAACTCCTGCTGGGAATAAAAGCTGAGCAGTCTTACCTGCAGAGAGCAAGGAACAGAAGTCTCCTGGCATGGCTTTGTTGTGGCCAGTGGCTTTGTGCAGCACCAGCAGCCTGGTGGATGGTTCTGCAGTAGATGTGGCTGCATTTAAAGGACTTCTCTGGATCACTGCTTCAATATCACTCAGTGTTTTGGCTGAGCCTTCAGTGGCAGCTTAGCAGGACGGCAGAGAGAGCAGGGCTAGCTGCTCTGGTTTGGTTGCTGGGGTCAGTGGTTGGACTACGTGATTTTAAAGGTCCCTTACAACCAAAATGGCTCTGATCCCAACAGTGGCCATGGGTGCTGCTTTCCATCACAGCCTGGGCAGGCTCTTACCTTGCCAGTGGACTCGGTGCCACGTAGGATGCAGAGGTAGACCACAAGCCAGGCCAGCGTCAGGCAGAGAGCCTGCTCCCACTGTACACTGCCGCTGGCCTCCAGGGATGCAGAGATGTTCAGGGTCTGGCGGTACCAGAAGTACTGGGTGGAGGAGGTCTTCTCACATTCCTCCTCATAGCCTGTGCGGTTGCTGTTCAAGGGGCAGGTGGCCCATGGCAGGGGGTCCTGAGAGGGAGAGAGATGGGGAGAGCTGTCAGTGTGGCAGGGAGAAGCAGGGGGACAGTGGGACGAAGGCAAGGGCAGCTTTCTGCACAGGGGTGGCCTGTCTCTGCATTGTGTCTGGGGCTGGAGGTGACCCCCTCCCCAGGGATTGATGCTTTCTGATCCACCCCTCTAGGGACAACCCTCTCCCCAAGGACAAATCTGTTCTGACCCTCTTCCCTGGGGATGTTCTGATCCTCTCCCCAAGTGCCAGGCCCACATGGGCGCAGGACACCATGGCCACCGAGGCACAGGTGAACAAGGCATCATGATGCTGCCACAAACTGCATTGTGTGGTGAAGAAGACATGCAACACACCTGGGGACCCCACAGAGGGGAACACCACTGCCTCATTCTTTCTCCCCTTAAAAGCCTTGGGAGGGTTTCTGAAGCTTTTCCCCATCCCCAGCTGATGATGGTGCCACACAACATCCAGCACAGAGCTGTCACCTGCCCACGCACCTGGAAGGAGTGGAAGAGGTACCAGAATGCCCAAGCGTTTATCACGTTGTAGTACATGGACAGGAAGAAGGAGACAATGACACTGGCAAAGCCTGCAGGCACAGAGGAGGTGCAGCGTCAACGGCAGAGCCCAAAACACCTGGGGCCCCATAACACCTTGGGTAGGGGTCACTGGGGCTGCCATGCTGGGAGCTCTGCCCATGCCCAAAGCATGCCCCTGTTGTTGCAGCCACCTCCTCCTGCTATCAGGGTCATCCTGCCCCAGATCTTCTACTTTAGTTCCTAGGAGGTGGTGAACATTCAATGCATCATGAAAATGAACAGGAAATTGATGCCAATTTCTGTCACCAAGGTACATAACTAATGTCCTGTGAGTGGACATTGGCAGGCAGAAACTTAAGGCACCATTTTGCCACTCCATGTGCAGCTTACCGAGAAGTTGCTCTTGGAAGCACCAGAGGATGCTCAAAGCCCAGTGCAGGCAGCCCCAGGGGCTGGGTTTAGTGCTGGCCTTCACACCATGACTTTGGCAGCAGTGAGGTGCTGAGGGACTCACACCTCCAAGTCCAGGGTGCCAGCACAGCGAGCTGGGGTCTGGCCCCAGTGTTCCACAAGGTACCTGGGTAATCCTGTGAGGCCCAGGAAAAACCCAGCTCCTGCTGGTTCCTTCCCTGGCAGCCAAAGCTTCCCATTCTGACAGCCTGGGTGCTGCCCAGGTGGGCAGAGGACAGCTGAGCACATACCAACTCCACAGAGGTAGGGGCTTATGATCCTCCAGGCGCCGATGCTGCCCTGCCGCATGCGCTGCCCCACGGCCAGCTCCAGGTACAGCAGCGGCATCCCCTCGGCGATCAGCATGGTCAGGTACGGGATCAGAAAGCCACCTGCGAGAGCAACCCAAGGCAGCATCGCTGACACCTGTGCCAGCCACTGACTGGGGCATCTGGTGAGCTGAGGGCACAGCAGCAGTTGCAGGCTGAAGGACATTCACAGAGTCTGAGGCCTGTCCCAGGTGCCAGGGGCGCAGGGAATTTTCCGCAGGCACTTGGCAGACTTCTGCTGTTAAACTGTGCCAAACTACACCTGCTATGGCTGGGCTGCCCAGCTGCCTGGCACAGAGTTTGGGTAATGGTTGGGGTTGGGGCTGTTAAAGGGTAACTTGTGGCCAGCCAAAGCTCATGAAAGATCACAACAGAGGCTGAGGGAAAGTTTTACTCCTCGTGTAGTGTTCAATGTGCTCAATGAAAGGTGAGAGCAACGTCCGCGTTGAGGAGAGGCTGCAAGAGGCCTGGAGCCTGACCCAGGGAGCTGCTGGGGAGGTTTGGCCTGGAGAAAGAGGCTTAGGGGAGGCCTTCTAGCTTTCTACAGCTACCTGAAAGGAAGCTGCAGCAATGGGGGGGTCAGTCTCTTCTCCCAGGTAACAAGTGACAGGAGGAAAGGAAACAGCCTCAGGTTGTGCCAGGGGAAATTTAGGGGCGTTAGAAAAAAAATTTCAGCAGCCCTTTTAGGTGCAGAAGACTGGAACAGACTGCCCACAGCCTAAGTGCTGGAGTCATCACCCCAAAGGGATTCCCAAGCTGTGGTGCTGAAGGACATTGTTTAATATTGACTTGACAGTGCTGGGTCAGTTGGACTTTACAATCTTAATGGTTTTCCCAACCTAAATGATTCCATGAACAGAGTTTTCAGAAAGTATTGAACTCTAGGCTGGTTTAAAAAAAAAACAACAACCCAGCTCCCCCCCTCCCCGACAAAAGCTGAGCCTGCAAGCACCAGCAAACAGGTAAAGGCTTTTCTCACAGGGAGTAACCCCTGGGATGCAGGCACACAGCCTCCTCTCATCCCACACCTGTTCATACCTGCTATCCCACATGGATTGCCACAGGAGTGGTCTTGAGGAAGAGCAGCAGCAGGAATGGGCAGCCTGGGAGTGAGGGAGGGCAAACGGCCTTTGTGTCCATCGATAAGGATGCACTGCTGCTGAAACAAACCCTAATCCCTATCCTCCACTTGAGGCTCGCTTCAGAAAGCTGCTGACCGAGTCAAACCCTGGATTTTAGGGAAGCCTTTCCTGCTTCCCCTTTTACAGCAGGCCAAACTCTTTACGTAAACATCTCCTGCTCAGGCTTTAATCTGCAGCATTAACATTCCTTGCAGCGGGCTCTGCGCAGCGTCGGGGGGCAATCGTCCCCGGCAGTGCCCGAGGCACACAGCTGTGAATAAACACTGAGCAATAAGCAGGTTTATTCTGGGAATTAATTTCCCACCTCCTGGCTCTCTCCTTATTAACAACCCCTTTGTTAGTCTGTTAGATAACTTCCTGTGCCCCAAGGGAGCTGCCGGAGGTCCCGCAGCTGCTCCATCCCAGCAGGGTGCTGCCACCAAGGGGAGTTCTGCCGTGTCCCAAGGGAGAGGAGGGGGAAATCAGCCTTAGTCCCCCTGCAAAGGCTCTTCTGTACTTCCAGCAGCGTTATCACATACTCTGGCTCTGCCACCTTGCCACGAGGTGCTCCTTCACACTTGCTCTGCACCTCAGTGCTTGCCACATCCGGGGACACAGGGTCTGAGCCCTTACTCTGCACCCTGTCTGCACACAGATCGCCCTCCTGATGCTGCTTTCCATACACACAGAATGCTTTGGGCTGGAAAGGCCCTTTAAAGGCCACCTAGTCCAACCTGCAGTGATCATCAACTAGATCAGGATACTCAGATCCAACCTGTCTGTGAATGTTTGCAGGGGGCACCTCCCAGCTCTCTGGACAACCTGTGCCAAGGTTTCAACCAGCTGTCCACCTTTACCCAGAGGTTAGAACCAAAATGCCACATTCAAGTGTCTCAGGGCAGCCATATGAACCAGCTCCTCATCTGCTGTGAGCCAGCACAGCTCCACTGAGCTCCCTGCTCATTTATACCTACCCTTGCTTCATATCATGCCAACCACCTGTGAAAAACACCACCCCCCAGGCCAGACTCCAGTAGCTGGCACAACCTGTGGCATGTGCCCCAGGTCTGCTGGAGGCACTAGGCTTGGCCAGCAGCATCCCCACCCCTGCTCAGCATCCCGTCTGGTCACCAGGGGCTTCCTTGCTGAAGGCTGAGCACCTGTGCTGCTATAAAACAATTCCAGCACTTCAGCCTGGCCCAAGCTGCTTACGGTGCTGACTGCACCTGAGAAGTCTGAACCCCGTGCTCAACCCTCTTGGAGAAGAGCAAGGAGGAGGCAAATTGCTGATAAACAGGGCAGGGAACCATATAGTCTGCCAGTACCGATTTTATGAGTGTCATCAGTGATAAGGGTGCTCTGCTGGGCAGGACAGGGACTGCCTCGGTACTCTTCTACAAGGAAGATATCATCAACAAGCTGCCGCTGGCATCCCCCCTAAGCCCAGTGCCTGGCATGTCCAGTTGTAAAGTTCCTGGGACAATACTTTGTCTGCATGTGTTTTACAGACCTGGAAAGCCACTGAGTCCTCTAAGTGGGCAGTGAGAAACAGTGCAAAGCCAAGCTTACTGTCTCACAGCAGGGAGAGCTTTTCCCCTGGGAAATTCAATTTGTGAGAAACCTCTCACAAAAACTTGCTTTTCAGAAAATACTTGGGGCTATTTAATCTTTTTTTTCCAGGTTCATCAGATGTTCCAGCTTTGGTTACACTTCAGAGAATGTTCACTATCTACTACACTACTGATGACCAGTATGAGGCCCTGGTGTCAGGGTTTGGCTGCCCTTCAGGTCACCTGCCAAGTAAGGCTGTGCAGCTAACAGTATTCAGCAACACTTGATGCTAAGCTTTGTGCTAGGCTCACTCTTTGCATCTGGGTAGAGGGACAGAGCCACAACTGCAGCATGTCTATCACTAGTGCTACCTGAACCACCCAAGAAAGCTCCAGCTCTAGCTTCTGCTGTCACTTCTCCCACTGTGTTACAGAGATCCTACAGGGCAGCTCCGATCCAGTCCCAGTGCTCAGCTGGCTCCTCAAAAACTAGCACAAAGTAACCACCACACATAGTCAGCAGCAAGCACTGACCCAAAGCACAGCAGCAAAGAGCATTCAAACTCATCTTCCTGAGAGGGAGGCAGACACAGACCAGAAGCAACCAAGGCAGATGCTCATCATGTTACTGAATGTAACTGAGCTGGGCCCAGCAATGGGCCCAGAGAGGCAGAGCAGCATAAACCTGGTATTTCTTACAGAGAGGCTCCTCCTAAGGGCTGCTGAGGGTCATTAACCAGTGGCAGCTGTATGCTACCAGGGATCATTAGTTAACTCATCTCATTAACGGGTGTGATTTAAGGAACAATGGTTGCAATACAGACCTCATTCTTCTTCAGTTTGGACCTAGAAGGATAAACTTTCAAAGAGCTTTTGTTTGGGAACCCAAACCAATTTGTTCCCCATCTTCAAAGCTTCTGGGAAGGCTTTAGTTGTGGAACATCAGTTCCACAGGCTGAGTTTCAGCTAACTTCAAGGCAGATTTGTAGACAAGTTATACCCAAGTAAGGCTTTGTGAAAAGGACACATTAACGACAAACTCGAAGTGACACAGCCAAGCCTTACATCAAACCAGTGGGAGCATCTTCTATTCTCACTATGTTCCAGGTCCCAATATGGGACCTCCACGAGGCCTTCAGAGCGGTTCAGTGGGGGCAGAAAGTATATAAATGAATGCCATCTGGACCTAGCCCTCTCCACCACTCTAGGTGGACCTACCCCTCCCTCCCTATCTCCATCGTTCAGAAAACCAGGGCCTTGCCACAGCTTCACTGCATGCACAGCAAACAAGTGCTGCTGCACCCAGGCAGCTGTCAGGCACCAGCCTGGTGCTACAGAACACGAGGAGTAAAGCAGCAAGAGAAGAGATTGCACAGCAAGGAGCAGGCAGACCTGCCCTGGGCCCTGCCAGCCAGACAGGATGGACAACGTGCACTCAAAGCTGGCTGCCACCCTCCTCAAGGGAAGCAAGAGACAGAAGCCACACTCACCTCCCCCATACATCTGGCACAAGTATGGGAACCTCCACACATTGCCCAGGCCCACAGCGTAAGAAATGCAGGCGAAGACGAACTGCAGGGGATTGTCCCACAGCGGCCGGGACTTCTCCATCGCCCGTTCGCAGAGCTCCCAGCACAGCCTCACTGCCTTCAGAGCTCCAGCTACTGTGCCAGCCCTGCCCCAGACTCCACGCCAGCCCAGCTTGGAGGGGAGGGCAAGGCGGAGGAGCCAGGCTTGCCAATTCCTATCAAGCTTTTTAATTACTAATCTCATTAACCGTGGTAGGAATGCTGGTAAATAGATTATGGACACGCACGCAACGACAGCGATGGTGCTGTGGGCGAATAGCTGCTTGGGTTTGGGCTGGCGTTTCTGGGAAGGATGCAAGCCCAGGGGCTTTTGTCAGCTCTCATGCCAGCTTGACACCAAGGGCAAGTGGGACCCTGGGTTGGAAACAGGACACTTTCCCCAGGGGCTCTTCCCCAGCCGTGGCAATTCCTGTGCAAGGCACCAGTTCAGGTTTGGTGGTGCAGGGAAGGGGTTCCCATGCCATTAGCACCGGGCTCAGTGGCCATAAGAACTGCCACTCTTACCACTTGCCCTAAACAGGTCCTTGGCCATCCCTTGCACCCTGGTGCTCATCCCAGCTAGCCCAGCAGACTCTCCTGTTCCAAAGATGGCCTCAAAACAGTCCCCGTCAGCCACACTCTGAGTCTTCAGGAATACTTACCCTGCCCATGCTCTGCTTGGGGACACCTTGCTGCAGCCTTCTAACAGCTAAGGGGAACCTGGAAGAAAGATGGGGACAGACTTTCAGCATGGCTCATTGTGACAGGACAAGAGGTGACAGTTTGAAACTGAAGTAGGGTGGTGAAACACTGGCCCAGGTTGCCCAGCAAGGTGGTAGATGCCTCATCCCTGGAAACGTTCCAGGCCAGGTTGGATGGAGCTCTGAAAAACCTGATCTAGTTGGAAGTGTCCCTCCTTGCTGCAGGGATGTTGGAGTAGATGACCTCTGAAGATGCCTTCTGTGATTGTGTGAGGACACAATAGCCCCAGCCTCTTTTCACTGAGCTTCATACCCAAACCCCACTGCTGCAAATGGACTTTTCTGAGGGGCTGCTCTTCTCAAATGCTTTTAAGCAGCAGAGACCAAACATATAGAGAGGCCACTGAGAAAAGGTGGCTGTGACCTGCTGTGGAGGCAGAAGGACCCCAGAGGCCTTTGGTTTGTCTGAAAGCACATGGAGATAGCAGGTCTGAGGGTGAACCCTGTGCCCTTGGGCCTCTGCCAGGGTACACTTTGAGCTCAATCCCTTCAGACAGGTCTCCCACCGAAGGAGGCTGCCGGCAGTGTCTCCAGCAGCGAACAGGGGCTGAACAAGTCCAAGGACTCAACTTCCTTCCTCTCTCTGTGATATTTTTCAGGCCAGGTCTGGGCACCTTTCAGGTCCATTTTACAAATTAGTCTCACTCAGCTGCTGTCAATCCTCCAGCACCAGGAACTCACTCCCTGCCAGGGCAGTGTGTGCTGCTCCAGCACCCCGTCAGGCACTGGCAGAGCTGAGTTCCAGCTGTGGGTACAGGTGAGAATCCCTACCAAGGGGTTTTGGACACAAGCCCAAGCTTCAGAGCGTGGTCTGCAGCACAGAGACCAGCAGCGTGAAAAGTCTGCATGCTAGAAAAGGGGCTGCAAGAGGTTTGTACATCTCCTGTCCTCATACTGTGTTTTAGCACTGCTGGGAATGGAGGCTGTGTTTGGAACACAGCAGGGTTTGCTCCACAGCAGCTCTTCTCTGAGGGATCTTGTGGCTGTTCTGCAGCATCCTTGCAGTTCTGGTCTTGCCCACAGCCAGCCCAAACACATCTCCTGGGTAACCCTAATCATGCTGGGAGGAGCAGTGCCAGGGAATTTGAGATCCATACCTTACTGAAGCCAAGGACACCACTGTCCCACATCCTGACGGCTCTTGGACACCATTACAGGTGAAACATCTGCCCAGTTATTACAAACTCACATCAAACTCTTTTTTGCTGTTCATTCCCTTTGTTGGGAGCCAGGGGTTGACAAGATGGCTTCAGCACCTCAACAGAAGACTGAAGCTTCTGAAATCCCCCTTTTTGGAGCAAAAAAAAAAACAAACGTAAGGATTTGGCTTAAAAGTTCAATATTTACCAAAACCACAAACCAAACAAACCCAACTTTTTATGTAAGGGGAAGAATTTCTTACAGATTCTGAGAAATGAGCATTTTAAACTCACGGAGTTAATTTTTGTAAGGTTTCTATGGTGGGGCAGACACTTCAGTTTTTATCTCTCTTTTGTATTACAAGTTCTGCTGACAAACAGCCCAGAGCAGCAGCACTTGGGATGCAGCCGCAGGAACAGATCCTGCTGCTAAGCATCCACAGGTTAAACATTTCCTGCTCCTGCACTCCCTCCCATTACATTTCAAACTGTTCCGATGGCCTGGGGGGGCCGTGCAGGCAGAGGGGTGTGGTGTCCTCAGCCGGCTCGGCCCAGATCAGGAAGTCCATGTGCAGTGGGATGAATCCCTGTCTCTCAAGCCTCACGGCAGCTGGGATCACAGCCTGCTGGGCTTTTTCCAGAGGCAGTCATGCATGTAAGCACCCAGCAAAGTACCATCGGCCCGAGGCTCCTTCAGAGCCAGGCTTTAGATACCCTCGAAGGTATTTAAACAGCTGATATGAAGGAGTTCTTGCTGTGAGTCTTCCCATATACACATCAGATAAAATTATCTCCTTTGAACTTCATCTGGGTGGGGGAAGGACTTGGCCTTTATCTTCAGAGACAAAGCTAAGCTTCCAGTAGACACAGCAGGAACTTAGGATCATTTCACTGCTCCTATTAAAAGGACAATTAGATTCTTTTCACCAAGTACCTGACAAAATTTGAGAGTTTGGGGAGCAGGTGAGAAGGACAGTGAGGGGTTCACCCCCACAGCATGCCAGAGCCTGATGGGACAATATGAGGACTGCCCTCTGTAAGCCTAACCAGAAGCAGAGAATCACTTCAGTGTGAAGTGAGAAACTGGAAGTGCTTAGGTGAAGGTTCTCACTGCAGAGCCTGGGGTTGCATCTCTTGAAGCCAAGCACCTCTCCAGCTACTTCAAATGCAGACAAAACCAGCATCTGTGGTCCCACCAATAGGTTGGGGACCATGAATCAAGGGTGTGAGAGACACTTAGCAATCCTGTGGTGAAAGAGATGGAAACAAGGAAGAAAGGAAGGATAAGCAGCAGTGGAAAAGGTCTGCTACAGACTAGACTGCAACAATGCTACACCAAACATGCAGGATGGCTCACAGGCTATGCCAGCTGCAGGGTGTAACTGGGGATGGTGGTGTCTTCTCCAAGCAGGCATTAGGATTGCTCACCACTGCTTGTTGCTCAGTTCCAAACTGTAACTGATGCCCTTAAGACCTGTATCCCAAAGTCACATCATCCATGCAGCTTCTTAAGCACTCTTAAAACTGTTCGGCATTACCTCAGCCAACAAAAGCATGCCTGAGCAGAGTCCCCCTTTTTATTTTCCTTGCTTTTCTTTAGCATCACAGCTCTATCCATCTCCTGACTGGGTGGGTTTTCAGGGTGTGCCCCCCAGGAAGGTGCACTCAGCAGTTCTGATTCACAGAATTGCACCCAACTCACCCAGATCTCAGAACTGGCCTGCATAAAACAAGAGCCAAAACCTAGCACCTCGCTAAAATCAAACAGGTTACCTGGCCTATTCGGTCAGTCCTTCTGCTTGTCTCCTGACAGTTCCTGTTTCCTCTCTCAAAGCTTGCCTGCCGCTTGGGGAGATCTCTGGGTAGCCTTCCTGTCCGCCACCAGCTGTCAGTCGTGAGCTGTCCTGGCCGGGTCGTGCAGCAGTCACCCAGCAGCACAATCGCTTACATTGCACTCCAGGAACAGCTTCCTACAAATAATCATTGCAAAACGATTTTCAAGAAGTCTGCTGAAACAGAATGCCAAGTATCTACCCACCTTCCTTCAGAGAAGAGCTGACTCCAAACAGGCTGCTGACTGTCCAAGGGGAGTCTGATAAGGGAGGCAGATGGTAGTGCTTTCAGTAGGCAGGTGCAGGCAGCCAGAGCAGGGCAGGAATCCTGGACAAATGCTTTCAGTGGGACAGTGTCAGAGTTAAGGGCCACAGCGTAACTCCATGGCACATTCTCTGCTCAAAGCCAGTTAGAAACATTGACAGCAGTTACACTGGCAGTTCCTACCTGCTCACAAACTTACCTTAGTTACAGACAAAGCCAATTAAATGTGTTTTAAAAGGCATATCCTCATAGAACAGATCAAGTTATTGAAGATGAATCCATTCAGTTACTTGACACCTCAAGACAATTCGCCTTTGCTTCCTGAGTAAGAATCATTTCACAGCGGTCTGGTAGCATCTGGAGTCACACAGAAGCCAACAGCCCTCCCTGACAATGTCAGGAGAGGGGAATCAAACTGGAGAATCTTCAGAACTGCAGTGGAATGTAAGTGCCTGGCAGGTGTCGGGGTGCTCGCAGCAGTCTGTCGGGAGCAGATGAGCACTGGCAGCTGAAACGTTAACGTCTACCAGCGCTTACCTCGGGGCCTTTCGAAAGGGCTGTTAAGGACGAGACAGCCTGAGTACTCTACCTGCCCTTAAGGCACAAGAGGTGATACTCTGCCTCCTTAGGGTGGCAGCATGCAGCACTGTGGCTCCTCTATTCACCAGCACCAGCTGCTGAACTCAAAACCATGCTTATGGTTCTTTGCCAGCTTAAAAGGCCAACACTTAAAAGAGGCTGAGCTGCCCAGATTTCACTTCTGTAGGAAATACCCTTTAGTCTGCAAGATAAAGCAACCCTAACCTGAAAGAGACTGAGTCCTCCAGACCAGCCAGTCACAGACACTGCCTTTGTAGACATTCCCTTCAGGCACAACTAGGGAATTAACAGCTGGAATGGAAGGAATGGATGATGTCTGAGCAGCGGAATGGACTCCTGAGGAACAGAGACTGATAAAAGCAGTGTTAGAATTGATACCTCAGGGACAGAAGAGAAGTTTAAGAAACATCAGACAGTCAGGAGTGGCCCAGATGTCATCTCCATCTTCAAAACACTGTATCTATCTCAGCAACAGAAAGAGCTGCTACTGTAAAATGCTCCAGAGCTGCTTTGGCAGCTACATCACCTCTGACAGGTGATGCACTCTTCAGCAAGAGCTCCAGACATGACTTTGACTTGTGTACCACAAACCAGAGAAAGCAGCACACTGCTCTCCTCTGCTAAGCCAGAGATCTGCAAGACAGCTCACAGTCAGGGCTCCAATTCACACTGCACAGTTCCCAACAAGATTTGCCTTCCTTGTTTGAGGAGACAGCCAGGTCCTGTAAAATTCCTTCCTGATCTGGCACTCCATTCAACAGACAAAAACCCCAAACAGTTCTAAAAAACATTCCTATTGAAAAAACAGTTCCTTAAGAACTAAATGTTTGAAAACACAATGGCTTTATTTGGAGTAAAATACCACATACACATGAACAGGGACAGACCAGCAAGGGGGATGCACTGCTGGAGGCTGCCAAAGTGCACAGCAGAGGACTACATATAAGAGACTTGAGAGAAGTAAGCTGCTTTCTACTAAGGTTACACTGAGAAAGGAGATGAACACATAAAATACTGCCCAGGAAAGTTGCTCCAGTAGCAGCCTTTCCAATGATCACCCTATGGTGAGGGGCACTGGCAAAATGGGAATTCACCTGCTGATGTCTGAATTTGTTTCAAATAGTTTCCAGTGAAGAGGAAGAGCTGCAAGCAGTGCCTCTCTCTGACAGGGCCCAGCACTGCTGCTGGAACACATTCACCTCACTGGCTGATGAGCACTCTCTAGCAAAGCCTTGCTGCCCACCTGTCACACAAGCCAAACATGAAACAACATGCAGTGATTTTGTTTCCTCCGTTTTACTTTTCACTTGTGGTTACATCAACAGGAGTGGGAACTCCAGTTGCTACCTCAGAGGTTTCAAAAACCCTTTATTTTTTAAACTTCCTCACCAAAAATCCCCTCCTTTCTTTGTAGAGAATGACCTCAGCTCTTCACTGAGATTATCTGCAATTTCTCAAGGAACACTGATGGTTAAGAATTAAAAACACAACTACAGAAACTAATCCCCCTAAAACGTAGGCTTACAAGGAGGCAAGGTGGGAGTTTCAGTGTGTTGTTACTATCAATAAGAAGTACTTGTAAGCACTAGAAGCAAGAAGCTATACCACTCAAAAGTTCAGTAAAAATAATACCAGTTCACATTTTCTTTCTGTGGCAGCTTCCAACAGAGCAGCTGGTTTGGGTTTGTTAGTCCTCTGGCTCGTATCTGAGGATCATAAATACATACATGCATCAATCAGTACAGCACAGCAGGAAACAGACATTTTCTGTCTCAAGAAATTCTGAAAGTCCAGTACTGAACTCCCTCCACTAGGGCCCCACTCCCACGTGGCTCAGGGCACAGACCAGAGTATCTGCGTGCCGGGCCAGCTGCTGCTTTGAAAACTGCCCAGCTTACCGAGCAGCAGAAAGACAATGGCCAGGAATCTACCTACAATTCCAAAAGGCAGGCAGAAATTTCAACAGCAGTTTTAAGTTCCACTTCTGTCCCCCTGCAGCATAGGTCTGGGCACCCATGTTGCCCAGTGCAGGACTACTTTGTGTTCTCTCCATGCTACGTTCCCTCGGTACTTGCTACGTGGTGGCTCCTGCTGCACAGGCCAGGCCAGTCCACTCACCTCGGACTGGTCTGTCAAACATCAGGGCACAGCCTACCAGAAATCCTTTGAAAGGCTGGTTTAGAGCCAGTGCCAGGGAACAGGTCACAGAGCAGAAGGTTGATGTGTGGGCAGAAGAGCAGCACTTACTTGGCCAGCTTTTTCCGCAGGTCTTTTATCTGCTCGTTCTTCTTGCTGAGGATCTCTTTCATGTTGCGGTAGGCAGCTGTTTGCTGAAATTTCTTCTCCAGTTCCTGCATAGTATCAAGACCACATTATTTCTGCATTTGAAAACCACATCAGTATCATTTCCTTAAAAGAAAATGACTTCTTTTCTCCTCTTTTACTTACTGGGATTTGGATGCAGTCAGCTAAGTAGCTTCACAGAAGACTATGGGAAGAGATTAACATTTCCTAACAAAGTCATGCTATGTGTCTTCTGAAGACTTGTTCTCTACAGCTCCCTGAAAGGAGATTGGTGGTGAAAGTGGTGAAGCTGTTGTTGGTCTTTTCTCCCAACTGACAGCATGAGAGAAGTTGTGCCAGGGGAGGTCTAGGTTGGACATTAGGAAAAGCTTCTTTACTGAGAGAGTGGTGAGGTGCTGGAAAAGGATGCCCAGGGAGGTGGTGGAGTCACCACCCTGGAGGTCTTCAGAAAGCTGCAGATGTGGTGCTTCAGGATATAGTTCAGTGGTCATGGTAATTGGGTTATGGTTGGATTCAATGATCTTCTAGGTCTTCTCCAACCTTAATGGTTCTGTAATTCTAAGCCTGGGGATATACTTTTCATTCAAAAACTGCGCAGACAGATGGGCAGTTGGTAAGTATTCACACAGCTAACACCACTTTGCTCTTTCATGTACAATGTGCTTCTACCTTGGAATGGGATAAAAAGCAGACAGGCCCAAGTGTGACCCAGGAACCTCTGCAGCCTGCAGTGTATGCTTGTTAAAATTAGTGATCAGTTAAAATGAGAGCCTCTCACTGTCACATCAGCCAGTAGTTAGAAATCACAGAATGGTCTGGGTTGGAAGGGACCTCTAAAGCCACCTAGTCCAACCCCCGCTGCAGTAAGCAGAGGCATCCTCAGTTAGATGAAAGGCTCTCCCTGTTCCATTAGAAGGAAATGCTAACCTTCTGAGCTGTGGACAGCTGATCCTGAACCTTCAGCAGATCATGCTTTGTTGTCACCAAGTTGTCTTCCAAGAATTTTTGGTTTTCAGTAGCATCATTCAAAGTCTTCTCAAACTGGCACTTCAAAGCTGCCACTTTATTTTCCAGTTCAGTAATGTCCTGGTTTGCATCAGTCTTCAATAGAAGAAATATTTAAAATGTGTCAAATTCAAGAGAAGTTTAAAATGTCAAGTTCAAAATCCCATCAAGTGGGTACACTTGAAGTGCTTACATCATTCATAGAATGGTAAGGTTGGAAGGGACCTTAAGGATCATCTAGTTCCAACTCCCTGCCATAGGCAGGGACACCTCCCACTAGGACAGGTTCCCGCAAAGCCTAAATTATACATACTGTAACCAAAAGGAAAAGGAAAACCAACCCACCAGAACATCTAAAGCACTGATTTCTAACCCTGAAAATGTGTTAACTGCATTTGGAGATGGCTGGATGCCCGTTTTTACAACCCACTGTCTCCAGTTTTGCTCAAATTCTCCAAAGTACAATGATCCAGGATGAGGCTCAAACAGCAGCATCTTAAGGAAGCTCTGCTCCTTGTCCTGTCTGGAAGGTGGGACTGGAGCAGAGGAAATGCTGAGTGAGTGGCAGGGTGCAGTGCTGTATCATATTTCAGATCAGAACAGACCATTTTTCTAACCTGTGGCTTAGGTCAGCTATGTCAAAACTCAGTATTTTCAACTAAAGTGATCCAGCAGAGCAGCTCCTCCCAAGCCACTCTTCACAATCAGTGTGGGGAACCATATTAGACTCAAAAAAAGCAGCAGAGATCTGCAGACCCAAGAGTTGGTTCTTCAGAACTCCTTGGCAGTCTCTTGTCTGTCCCAAGGGTTTGCAGACTGCTGCTGGGACAAGCAGCTGGGACCCTCCACTGACACCATCCTACGAGAATACAGAGGGACACTGGAGGAAGTGCAGTGTCTGCTCCAGGTGACTGACACTGGGGTTGAAGCTGTGCATTGCAGCACTACCTACCAGCTAGTCTGCACAAAAGCTCTACCTGCCTCTAAACAGAACATGTCACAGTTGGGGAAGAAAGGGACAGACTAGGGAGAGAAAATTAAGATCTGGAGGCTGAAGATAACCAGCAGCCCTGGCATTGGGGCCAACTCATGTTTGACCAGACAGGAAGGTGGAGATTTGATTCCCATCTTTAAGAACTACAAACATTATTATACAGGATTTAATAAACCCTTTAATACTTTGAACCCTTAACTCAAAGATTAACAAAACAGATGAAAACAATATTTGCCAGGGCTGACAAATCAATCAATCCTCTAATTGAATACGGATTTTAAAAGTCACTAGATAGAACGATAACATATCAAGAAAGCCAAGTACATACCATAAACCAGTTAGAAAGCAAAACAAAAAGAAATGGGGATTAAAATATGAAAATTAAAGTGGGAAATGGTTTAGGATATTGAATTTCACTTCCAAATCTGTAAATACTGCAGGAATTTAATAAATTCACCTTCTCAAAATAATGGGATTAAAGTGTTCTAATTTTGCTACACATTTGGACTGAAATGCTTTCAATCTGAGAAACAAAGTTGAACAACCTTTAGAAAATGAAAATTGTTGACAAAATACAGGTACAGACTTTTAAAAATACAGATTTACACATCTCTACCTGCACAACTCCCAGCTCCTTATCTTTGGGTTTTTTAACTGCAGCAGCAACTCAGCACTTTTGAATCCTCATTTACAAAAAGCCCCAGTACCCAGTTTGGACAGAACATTTACCATCTGGCCCCTGGTCACTGCCAGTTGTTGCAAAGCTTCCCTTCATGTTTAAGATGAAAAGAGGCTGCCATTTACACATCAATATTTAGGGTTTTCAAGGCAGAAGTGAGAAGCAGCAGGTCTGGCTTGCTCCTGCCACTATCAAGTGCAATAAATGCTTGAAAGAATTTGGTATCCTGCCGCTGTCCTAAAGCCCATCTTAGGAATCATTCTTCCATTAATAGAGAGGCAGAAGCAAACCAAGTCGTATCTGCTTGCACAGACACTCCCCTGAGAAGACACTCTGGAATGCTACTCCCTGAGAGCACCTGAACACTCCTTTCTGATCAGGATTCCTCCTGGCCTATGTGGCCTGAAATGCAGGTGATATCAACTAAAGTTCTGTCTGACCTGCTGACAGCCAGCCTGCAGGAACAGGAGAAGGCAGCCTGACTCGGGGGTGTGCCAGCGAAGCGGCACACTGCGGGCACCAACTCCAGAGGTACAGGCAGCTACTGGGCAAGAGGCCTCAATAACATTTACCTTTTGGTCTCCTTGGATCACCTGTAAATCCTTCAGGGACTTCTCCAGCTTGACCTTCTCATCTAGTGCAGCTGTAGCCTGTAATACACCAACAATGTAAAACCTCAGCAGCACTTTAACTGAGAGCATAAGAACAATAACCACGGAACTTTTACAATCTCCAGCCAGCATGAAGCATCCAAGTTCACAGGGAACTTACCTGTGTTTCTATGGTCCTCAGCCTGGCCTTCAATTTCTCATTTTCTTCTTGGAGATGAGCAACTGTCTGAGTTAACAAACAAGCAGAGTCTGTGAACACTCTGGTGCTACTTTCAATTCCCAAAATACTTCAGGTGAGAAAATACACTTCAGGGCTGAGGAAAGCAAACAAGCTTCTAAGGGTTTAGGGTTTATAAAGAACAAGAAATCACCAGGCCATTCATTTATTGTTTTCTGCCTCAGCAAGAAACCCATTCTCCAATTCTGAGGACTAATTGGGACTGGTGAGCTCAGCATTTGATTGCTACTAAGATTCATGACAGAACTGCAGACCTTTTGTATTTTCAATCAACAGCCAAGCGAGAATTTATTTGTAGCTCCTGTTCAAGAGACAAATGCCAGGTTACCATGCACCACCTTCTGTGCTACAGGAAGCAGCCATGTTTCAGTGGGCAATGCAAATTCACCACGTGAATGACTGATTTTTGAGAGAAGAGAGCCCACATCAGATGCACATATTCAACACAAACTGCTGTGAAACAGACTTTGAAGTTAATGTTGAAAGAGAGCCACCTTGGCCTGTAAGAAAATACAAGCCTGAATTCCGCGATGCTTTTCCTAAGTGCTAACAGCAATTTGATTCAGACATTGCACTTGACAGATCACTTTGGGAATGCAGGCTAGAGCACAGAAAGTGCAACTCCTTGCACTTTAACTTAGAAGTGCATTGGAAGAAGTGTGGCACTTAAAGTTCAATGGAAACAAATTCGGTAAGAACTACTGCTCACAGTAAACACCAGAACGTGTTTTGTGATTCTGAAAATCTTTAGTGAGATCAGAGGTTTTCAAAACTAGTAAATTCCCAATTCTTTAAGCACCTATTTGTTTAGGAGGAATTTAACCAATCAGAAAAAAAAAAAAAAAAACAACAAAAAAATGGATGTAGCAAGATTGACTTCAAGTGAGACAGAAAATGTTCTATAACCTAAGCACTCAGCCAGCTACATCTCTTAATTTCCTCTCTTGCTGGCAAGCCAGCTGCATGGAACAAAATGAACACTGCTTTCTACTCATTTACCTCATTACACCGAAAGAGAAACATGTACAGAAATGTTTTGCAAAAGAAGGGTCAGTAATTAGATACTGGAGACCATAACCACACAAGAAATTCAAGAGGTTTTACAACACTTACTGATTTCTTAGTGCTATTTTATGTTCTGGAGTATGCTACCTCCACATCTACACAGAGACAGGCAGACCATACACACAGCAGTGCACACTCAGCTGAGCAAGCAGCGCAGCCACTGACCGCAGCTGAGCAGACAAGTTCTCACCTTGTTTAGCAGCTCTGACCCACCTTCATTTAACGGAGCCAGTTTGGGCTTAGTGAGATCTGCACTGGGCTGAAGAAATAAAGGTCAAAACAATGAATTCTGCAGCTTTCTGGGAGGAAGAAGTGTATTTATCTAGTCTGTAAAATAACTACTGGCAGTCAGTTCAGCCTTCTTTGGTAAAGCAAGTGAATGACCTTTATCTCAGGTTCATTTTTAAGCAGTGCATGGGCTCCTAAGTTATATACTTCACTTTCAGCTGTGGTTAAACAGCAATACTACATGAAAGGATTCCTAACTCAGATTTACATAAGGCTACCAATGGTGCAGCAACCAAAAGACAAAGCAGCAAGGAAAGAAAATATTTGAGTGATTCAAATACGTATAAATGCTTAAGCAAACTATGAACTAAGTATAGCTTCATGCTACAAACCATAATCATACAAAAGAAGCTGGAGTCACATCTACATTGTGGAACCTTCCCAGCTCTTGACTCCATGCTTGCAGTGTTCCAATCTCACCCCAGTTTCTAGGGGGAAGGGAACCCTGGTCTGGCTGACTGGGATGAGGACTGAGGCAGAAGCTGCCATGTGGCAACAGCCAAGGCAATTCAGTGTAAGTCTTGGTGCTGAACTGCAGAATGCTGCTTTTTGGAGACTCAAAGATTGCTTTGAAAAAGGGTGGAGGTTTATGTGGGTTTTCTCTCTTAAGCACAAGGAGCAGTAAGTACTTTAAACATGTCTCATGACTCCACGTGACACTTGATGATGATTTGATTAAAACAGAACTCTACCTTCTTGTTTGAAGAGGTAAATTCTGACTTTTCAAATTCAGCAACTTGCTCCAACAGTTCTCTTGAAAAGAAAAGGAGACATTTGTTTACTCAAAAGCTAACTAATGAAACACATTTTACCAGTTTTATTTACCCAAAAAGCTAACCTGTGAAACACATTTCACCAGATTCTGTTTACCCAAAAAGCTAACCTATGAAGCACATTTTACCAGGCTCTATTTACCCAAAAGCTAACCTATGAAGCACATTTTACCAGGCTCTATTTACCCAAAAAACTAACCTATGAAGCACATTTTACCAGGTTCTATTTACCCAAAAGCTAACCTATGAAGCACATTTTACCAGGCTCTATTTACCCAAAANAGCAACTTGCTCCAACAGTTCTCTTGAAAAGAAAAGGAGACATTTGTTTACTCAAAAGCTAACTAATGAAACACATTTTACCAGTTTTATTTACCCAAAAAGCTAACCTGTGAAACACATTTCACCAGATTCTGTTTACCCAAAAAGCTAACCTATGAAGCACATTTTACCAGGCTCTATTTACCCAAAAAGCTAACCTATGAAGCACATTTTACCAGGCTCTATTTACCCAAGAAACTAACCTATGAAGCACATTTTACCAGGTTCTATTTACCCAAAAAGCTAACCTATGAAGCACATTTTACCAGGCTCTATTTACCCAAGAAACTAACCTATGCAACACATTTTACCAGGCTGATGCTATGCCTTTTACTGCATGTAAGATTCTCAGTAGAAGTCAAGAATGAATTCCTACACAAACACAATAAATGCAACAGCTCACACCACGCTGCAGTATGGTATATGTATGAGGTAGCATCACTGATTAAAATACCATCTCACTGGACAAGGGCTTGTTAAGCAAGTCCTATTGCCTGCTATTGACCGATTCATTCAAGTAGGGACACTGCAAGTAAAAACTTGTGGCAAATCTGAAATTGTGTACAGATGGAAGCCTTGAAACTAAGCTATCATTGACATAACAGCAAAAGGGGAGGACTGTGTGGTTACAAAACAAAATGCAGGCAGTAGCAGGAAGGCTTCCCCTGCGGCAGGGCACTGCCAGCCCCGGGCGTTACCGGTTCTCCAGGTCGGAGACGTCTGTCTGCAGCCTCAGGTACCACTTCTCTGCCTGGGAGAAGAGCTGCCGCAGGAGCAGCACGTTGGTGTAGGTTGTGTTTATGAGTTCTGACTCCACTTCACTGTGCACAACAGTCTGCAGCCCATCCAGCATGTCTGCCACCTCATCCACCGTGAAGGTCTCCTCAACGAGCCTGAACAGAGCAGTCAAGACAAGTCAGGCATGACAGGGATGACCATCACAGAATGGCTCAGGCTCAAAGGGACCTTAGGACATCTACTGCAACCTCCTCACCACAGGCAGGGACACCTCTCAAGTAGGCTCAGCTGCTCAAGGACTCATCCAACCTGGCCTTCAGCACTCCCAGGCAGGAGGCAGCCACAGCCTCCCTGGGCAGCCTGTCCCAGACTCTCACCAGCCCCTACACTGAAGAACTTCTTCCTCATCTCCACTCTAACCCTGCTCTGCCTCAGCTCTAAATCATTCCCCCTTGGCCTGTCTCTAGACACCCTGATGAAAAGTCTCTCTGCAGCCTTCCTGCAGGATCCCTTCAGGCACTGGCAGGCAGCATTAAGGTTCCCCTGGCGTCTCCTCCATGCTGCACACCCCCAGCTCCCTCAGCCTACCCTCATAACAAAAGTGCTTCAGCCCTTGGATCATCTTTGTGGCCTCCTCTGAACCCACTCCAACAGATCTGTGTGCTGATGGCAATTTTGCGCTGCTATGAGACCTCACTACACAGATATGTTCTTCTGCAACGCAACATCCCTCTGAAAACATCCACTGCCAGTAGTTACTAAGGACTATGGCGCTACTAATGGCTTACTGTATTCAAACTCTCTCTTGGAAACATTACAATCACAAATAGGAGTTCAGGCTTGCACCAGATTTAGACTTCAGAAGCAACACAGAGGCCTGTAACTTTTGCAAAACTCCTGACCCTTTCTTCCTCACTAAGCACACGCAAACACAAGTGGAGAAAAGCTGTCCCACACAACAGCCTGCAACTGTTGCTAGAATATTCTGCTAGAATATCCTTTGCTCAGAACCAAACGCAAACACACACACAGCCCCACCCATACCTGCTGTCCTTAAGGTCCTGGAAACAAGAATCCACTGTTTTGAGGCACAGCCCACGCTTGAAACGAGCAAAACGCATATAGCTGATTACTTCATTCTGGTGGTGCTCGTTAAGGCCCAGCTCTGCCTGCAGACAAGGGCACAACCACAAAGATACCCTGGAGCAAGCCAAAAAAGGAGCACAAGCACAAACAGACTTAGTTTGTGACTCCTTTCTCTGCTTGCTTGCACAGGCTTAAAGCTTTAACTGGTATGTTACAAACCAGCTGTAGTTTCAGTGTGCTGCCCCTCTGTACCTGACAGAGATGCTCCTCCTTTAACGGGGAGGAAAGCAAGCCTTCAGGTGGCTTACTTCTACAGGAAAAGACACAACGGGAGCCAGAGCTTCAGAACCAGAAAGACTGTAGGAGAAACGAAGCTCTTGGATGAATCTGTCTCTGTGCCACATGCACCTGCGTATGATGCTGTTAGACAGTGTCACAGATACTACCAACAGCACACGGGAAAGCTTGTTACGTTTCTGGGCTGGTTTGCAAAAACAAACTCTGCATATTGCTGAAGATCACACAGAAGTGTCACCAGCCTGCAGTCCAGAAGCAAGCACTGCAAGAATGAGGAAGGGAGTGCTTTTAGGCCTGGTTAATTAGCACTTCTGCACACAACTGTGTTACAAAAGAAGGAATCCTCGCGTGGCCAACGACACCAGAACAAATCCTGCTCCTGCAGTGGCACAACTCACAAGGAGGCACCGCCGGATATCGGCACAGCCCCGGAGCGCTGATGAGCGACAGGTGAAACCAAGTTTCATTACCTCCCCCGCAGCGAGTTAGCATTGCTGGTATTGGAAACAGCTGCGCAGACGAAGCAGCGAAACTGATCGCCCCGTCCTCGTTAGCTCGAGTGGAAAGCCAACACCTGGGCGAACAACACCGAAACCCCGAGCACAGAGCTCGGCTGACAGAAGTTAAAGGCAGAAAATGAAGAAAGCAACTGCAATAAGTAAAAAACTCTCACGACGTGATTGCAAGCATGATGCTTCCCACAGAGTCCCACATCTTGTGAATCAGAAAATACACGGAATGCTCAACTGACGCTACCTTTACTGTTTGCGGGGTTTTCTCTAGGTGAAAAGTTTCTATTCGCTAGACAGAAAGGCAGACATGCCAGCACCAGCGCTGAATACGCACAACTTCGAGAGCAGCCTCAAAAGGGCATTAAATTAACGCAAGAAGACACAACGCAGCCTAAAGCCGCCGCTCCGCAAGCCCAGTTAAGCGCAGGGGGCTCTGGAGCCTGCAAAACCTCCAGGCCCCAGCAGTCTCCGCAGGGTCCCAGGGGGTGACGCGGGTACCCAGGACGGCGGGGACACAGCAGCAACCTCCACTGCCCACGGGGCCTTGGCCGGGCCGCCGCCCCGCCTCACCTCAGAGCAGGCCTGCCTGCCTCCCGCCCGCCCGACGGAGAGGAGCCGGGCCCCGCTACTCACCATGGCGGCCGCGGCTGACGGCAGGCTCGGCGTTGCTATGGAGATTGAGCCTCACGAGCGCCGTCGCCACGCCCCTCCAGCCGCCGTTTGCCGGGCAACCCGCGCGGCTGCGCCTGCGCACAGCCCCTGGCGCCCCAGAGCGGCGTGCGGCGGGCAGGGAGCGGGGCTGCTGCGGAGGGCGGGCGAGGGTCAGACCGGGCAGCTCTCTGCTAAGGGCATTGTCCGTATGCCTCTTACACACCGACAACCACCTCTCCGGGAAGCCTGTTCCAGGATCTGATTACCCTCTCGGCGAAGAGCTGTCGCGTCTGACCCGCCCCTGGCGCAGCTTTGGACCGTTCTCCCAGGTCCTGGTACTGGGCACCAGAAGAGGTCGGCATGTCTTTCGCACCCCTTCCCTCCTCGGAGAGCTGTAGAGAGCCGTGAGGTTGAGCCTCAGCCTCCTTGTCTCCAACCCAGACAAACCCGAAGTCCACCACTCCTCACAGGACTTTCCTCCTAGTCCCACCATCAGTTCTGTGCCCCCTGGATGCGTTAGAGTGACTTCAATCCTTCCTAATTGCGGGGAACTGCACACAGCACTCGTGAGGAGGCCACATACCTAACAGGGCAATCCTCTCTCCTGCCAAGCTGACAGTGCTGGCTTTGATGGAGCCCAGGCTGCAGTTCATCACGGCACACTGCTGGCTGATCCAGAGCCTGCTGTCCACCAGCACACCCAGAGCCTTGCTCTCATCCACTTCTCTCCCAGTTTCACAAAGCAGAATCACAACATCACAAGATGGTTTGGGTTGGAAGGGACCTCTAAAGGTCATCTAGTCCACTCACTCTGCAGTGAGCAGGGACATCTTCAGCTAGCTCAGAGCCCCACCTAACCTGACCTGGAATCTTCCCAGGGATGGGGCAGCTACAGTCTTGGCCAGGGTTTCACCCCCTCTGGTGTAAAAACTTAGGAGACCCTTGCCCCTAGCACCAAGGACAGGAGGAGGTATTGCCCAGTATGGAGCACTGGAGATGCAGACAAAGGCTTCCAAGAGCTGCAGCCTCCCCTGCAGAGCTGTTCACAGCCAGGTATGGTCACTTGCAGGGCACTGCAGGACCTTTCCTCTGCGGTGAAGCTTGGATGGAGGCTGTCCTGGAGTAAGCATGGAGCAGGGGCTGCTGCTGCTCAAGTATGGGGATCTGAGGTGCCACGGCCTCCAGCCCAGCAGGAAACAGAACTGAGCAATTCCAGTAACACTGATGGTGACAGGGCTTGCTGCCTCGGGGCCCCGCTGTAACCGCCCCAGCAGCCCGCAGGAGCCTCTGCTGCAGAGGTGAGGCCTTCCTCCACCAGCCTGAAAAGCTGTTTTCTGTTTTCCTCATTCCATAAAGCTTTTCCTCCTTAGATGACTGTGTGATCTGCTTCTATCTGCTTTTGCCTACAGGACAGACAGGGACACACGTTCTCAGTGACACAGGTTACTCTTTTTTTTTAATTCCTGAGGTTAAAAAAAAAGAGGAGGGGGTGGGGGGGAAAAGCATCAAGAAACATTCCAGTACACAACCGTCTGTATCTCTGTAACTGTACAGATGCTGGGACACAGAAAACCCCCTCCTCCTCTCTCCAGAGCATGAAGTTTGGTGTGAAGGGAGGTCGCAATTCTTTGGAAGTTCAGACCAAAAGGTGCTTCTGAAGAAGTGGTTGAGCATGGCTAAAACCATAGTGCAATTGCCAGTTGACAGAAGGAGCAAAGTCAGGCCTTTGCAGCTGTTTTGGAATGTGGTACACCCTTGTGCAACACACCTAAGAGCTCTTTGCTAACGCAGCACCAAGCAGAGGGACACGGTCCTCTGCAAGCAGCTGTGCTCTCTCCTTCACAGAAACCCCTCCTAACAGAAAACACTGCCTTTCCCTGTTCCAGCAGCCAGGAAAAACACCCAAACTACACTCTTCTGAAACTAATTTTGTGATCAGTTTTAAATATTTTCTTTCTCTTGATTGCATTGCTGCAGATAACAAAAGGCCCAGAACAAGAGATCACCTGAGTACCTGTAGGGGAGCAGTGTCCTTGGCTCAAGGGCTTTGTGGACAGAGATGGAAGGTGCTCCACTGAAATAATCCCTTGCACACACTTCCACTTGTGCAAAGTCCTTCATGGGGCTTCTGTGGCTCCAGCCATAAACTGTCTGGGTCATTCAAGCAAAAGGTTGGTAATGAGGTGCAAGAGACTCCCTCTTCTCATGGCATTTGTGCTCCTGTCCACTTGCACTTTAGCAGCTTGAGTATTTCCTCATTTGCTTTTCCTCCTTCTTCAACACTCATCTTTCTTTTCTACAGGTTTATGGCAAAACAGACATAAAACCACTCTTATGGGGCAGGAAAACCTGAAGAAAATGTACCATAAAGACTCAAATGCTAAATAAACACAACCCAGTGCTTTTATTGCCCTCCTCTCAAACATCTCCTTCAGCCATTAAAGACTGGCAGGGCAACATCTGGCTTACTTGATGGAGCCAAGTCCTTTGAGTTACACAGACAGTGGCTCAAAAGCTTCTGCCACAGGATGAACAAATGCTCAGAATGCAGAGAGGCAAGTCTGTCAAATAATTCTGAATGGAGAGATTCCCAATACTTCTGAGCAGAGTTGTCATATTTTGGCCTAAGACACTTGCCAGTGCCCCTTGCCCTCACCTCTGGCATGTAAGAAAGACACCAAATTAGTATTCTAACCTAAACAACAGCACACTGCCTTGGGAAACCACATCTAAAAGCTTAAGGAAAACTACAGCAGCCTTCAGGAAGAGCTCAGTGAAATTGCACAGCTCAAGGTCCCCAGGACTGTCTGAAACAATAATCAATCACTTCTTGCCTCCTGAGAAATGAACCAGCTTCAGCACTGGCACCTGCCCTAACCCATCAACCACTTAGTCCCTGTACCTTCATCTCTTGGCTGTTTCACTTCTCTGCACACAACCAGACCAGGCCTCAGCTGTTGCCTCAGAAGATGGACCCCTCTGCCTGGCACCACCAAGAGCAGGAAGGGGAGGCTGTTGATGGGCCAGTTCCCAAGCTCCAGCTGCTCCATGGAATGCAGCCCTTCTACAGTGTTTTCCAGGACCATACGTTGTTAGCAACTGGAATGAAGGATCAGCAGCTCTAGCTTTACCTGCAGCATGCTCTGCTTTTCTGTGATCACAGATTTCTCTCCACCACAGCTGCCACTATGGAAATGTCCACCACTTGCCTGTGATCTCCACCTTTTAAACAACCAGCCTTTTGCTGTAGGAGATCCCCTATGGATAAAGGATCAGACTGGTGACACAAGCACAGGCTGGACTCTCCTGACTTTCTTCCCTAGGCCAGCAGATCCCTTCAAATCCCTGCTCTTATTCATATATTCACAAATTTGCCCTTTCCCTCTCACCTAAGCAATTTTCTTCAGCTTGTGCCTGCCCTTTTTTCCTTCCTTCCCCTCACATTTTATTTTCTGCTTCCTACCACGACCCCTGTACACAAGCTACAGTTGCCACCAAGAATCAACAGGACTCCTGTAGCTGGGTCTGCTATCAACTGCTGCACTAAAACCTTCCAGGTCTGAGCTCTGCTCTGGAGAACAACATCAGAAGTCAGACATGGCCAAAATGATGATGAGAGCTGCTAGGAGAAAGAGCCTTTCCCCCTTCTTCTGCCAGAATGTTTTGCCTTTCCAACAGAAGAGAAGGAAAGAGAAAAATCAGCTTTCACATATTTGCACAAAAGCTGAAATTCCATACAGAAAGATGAAATTTAGTACAGACAAGACCCCAGGCTTCCAAAAAGGCAGCCCTCATGTCCAGCTCTGTCCCCAGACCCGAGACAGAAACTTAGCAGTTGGGTGCAAGGGCTAAGAAGGACACAGAATACACAAACACAGTTCAAATCTGACTGCTACCTCTCAGGGGAGAGAGAGCATGCTGCCCTCCTTGGAAGCTGTGCTTTCCTGTGCATGCTGATGAGCAAGGTGCTGGAGCAGGAAAAGAAATGCTTTTCTTCCTGATGCCGCCCACAGCCAGCAGCACTTCCTGCCACAGGTGATGGCCCTCACTGTAAGAGCTGCTTTCTCTGGGCCAACTTAAGAGTACAGTAAGCAACAGTGAAAGGAGTTGCTGATTCCTGTTGTTCACAGGATCAGAGAATGTCTGGGGTTGGAACAGGCCTCCAGGGATCCTGGGGTCCAATGCCCCTGCCAAAGTATGATCACCTGGGGCAGGTCACACAGGAACACGTTCAGACTGGCTTTGAAAGCCTCCAGAGAAGGACTGTTACTGGTTTGTAACTGGTATTCAGCACTAGAGCATTTGTAAAAGCCAGGTAAGGCTCAGCAAACCTTATCCCCAAGTGTAAAAACCCTCTGTTGGCTGTTTGTGGAACACGGAGAAGGTAGAGAGCCCTGGCTGGGCTCCAGCGGCTGCCTGGGAAGGCTGAAGTGTTGCATAGCTTGTTCTGACCAGGAGCACTGGTGCAGAACAGACACAGTGAAGTTTATTCCTCAGAGAAGAGGCCAACACAAACACGTTTTTCTTTACCCTTCCTTTTGAAGGACATTTTTGGAAGAAAAGTAATTCCAATTCCAGTAGAGAATTTCAGTTTGCATTCAGATACCACTCACTTTCCTCCCCACTGGGAAGAACAGTGGCTGGAACATGACCTGACCTGTTCAGTCACAGCCTGGCTTCAGGGTACTCTGTACATGGTACAGAGCTGTTAGTGTTCCTACAAAGGCTTCTGGCTTTTAGTGTCTACAGCTTTCTGTAAGTGCACTGCAGCTATTGCATAGTTTCAAAGTCTTCCAACACAGAGGTAACCACGATGCTTACATGTACATAAATAATAGCATTTCTTAAAATAGAACTTAAAATAACCCAGGGTGCCCAAGGCTATGGGAAGTCACTTCCATCGTAGATGACAGGGCGCTCGATGGCCAAGTGGTAGAACACTCGTTTGGAGATAAACCTGCCAAGAGACAGAAGACAGCACCATGGCCACATCAGCAGAGGGCAACTAGACAGGAAGCCTTACAAGTCTGCTCAATCTTTCAGTTCATAGACCATAACAAAAGCCTGGTGTTAGAAAGAAGCATGGCTGGCCAAGGGCTGCTGTGTCTGTGCTTAGTAACACAATGGTCCTGACTGAACTCCACTGGAAAGAGTCACAAATTGCTTCCTTCTGTTTACTTCCCAAGGCCAAGACACAAGAGTGGAATTCTGCTGTGAGTGGAACACAAAACCCAACAAGAACCAAGACTTAGGCAGAAGATCTTTGGTCAAGCCAGGACCAGTCTGTCATGCCTACTTCTGAGTGGTCAGAGTAACAGCACAGCAGTTCCAGCCCCTGCACAGCCAGGCTCATTTCACCTTGCATGCCCACCTAGAGAAGGTGTTGTCAAATATCAGCGTGTAGATTCCAGGGTTTCTGACCTTCACCTGGCCTCTTATAGTTTCCTTGTGAGAGTTGCAGCGGGTCATAGGAATAAGAACCTGGAATTCAATTGAAAACAAAATAAATTCAAACTGGAACTTGCCTTTTAGCCTAACAATTCACATTTTCCTTCAGAAATACACTTCGGCTCCACATGCCCAGGGTGTACCTGTGCTGCAAAGCTCTCTGTTTTCACTGATCAGCACCAAAATGAACCCAAAGTCTCACAGTGAGGTATCTCTTTCCTTTGACAACCTCTTTAAGCTAAAAGTACAAATCTCTGCTTCCAAGTGAGAAACAAATCCTGACCTTATTAATGTTAATCTGAGCAAGTTTACTGACATCAGCAGGCCTGTATGAAATACAAACACACACATCCACGAGCAGGACTTAGCCAAATGTCTTCTAATGTATGGTTTTATACTTTTTGTATTATAAAATATGGTTTCTCAGCAAAGCTCCAATAAAAATCAAAGTTATGTCAAAGAGGTCAGATGGAAGCAACACTCAACTCTTCATTCAGCCTTCAGCTGAAAACCAAGAAGCTTTCACACATAGTTAGTTACCCTGGAGTGAATCAATGTATGCTAAATCAATGCCTTATTCCCCCAGAACAGCCCAAAGGAGCTTACAAATTAAGTACTGCTGAGTAGGGAAAAAAGAAGAGCTTTGGAGGCCTGGGCTCTATTTTTGCTCTCTAGGAGTGGGTGAACTGCAGAAGTACTGGATGAAGTGACAGTGGTTTTCAACTCCACAGCTGCAGGCTACATCACATAACTGAGGATGTAGCTCTGCCTTCAGAAGAGAAGCAGCTTCAGTGGAGGTACACATCCTTAACACAGCAGCAAGTGGCACTCCTGCAGAGCCCTTGCAGCTGCACTTGCTGGCTGTCCAAAGCGGAGCCAAGGCCTTACTTTGCACTGATCCAGGGGTGTGTCTTCCGCCTCTTGGTAGACGACACTGAAGGATATGCTCTTAGGGTCTGATGAAAAGATCCAGCTGATTGTCAGCCCCATCTCTGCAACAGTGATGGGAATGATGCTGTAGGTGCTGGATTTAATGAACAGCTCTCTGTTACTTTCCCCAAAATTCAAGATCTCCTCCACCGTAAGGGGTAGTTTGGTCCTGTGAGGAGAAAAGTGAAGAGATCCAAGCCTGTAATTACTCTCAGAGAGACTCTGGTTCCTTGCTGCTGCTGTTTAGTTGAGCCACAGTCTCTGTTTCTCCTTAGACCAAACAACACTGTGACACATGAACACTCAGCTCTGACAGGAGTCTCACACAGCTGCCCTTTGAGCTTTACTCCTCCAGCCTGGTGCTTACATGATCTCCCCCGACTTCAGCAGGCAGATCTCAGCATCCTGAGGCACTTGCCACTCCTCCGACTCGTCCAAGGCTGAAGAGTTGCCTGTGCTGTTTCTGGGACAAGGGAAAAAAAGGAAACCATAATTCTGTGAGCAGAAAGTGGTGAAATGCTGCCTGCATGCTGATGCTTTCCCATACCAGGAACGCCTCCATAGCCATAATGCCAAATTCTGGAATCATTATTTTGCACATTCTAGAGACAAACCTGCCTGGGGAAGTCTGCAGCCCTGTGCTGCTAACAGGCTCAGCTGAACTCTGCTGGCCTGTACCAAAACAGGAGGAGCAGTTTGATGATTTAACTGGAGACTGTTCTCAGTGTGACCTGCTCACAGCAGGTGGCAGCAGAAGGGACGTTGCTGCAGCTTGCCAAGGCCCCTGCTCGCCCACGGTGTGCCTACTGAAACAGTCGGGACTGTTTCTCTCCCTTTCAAAAGTAAAATGCAGTGGGGCTGGAAAGCAAGAAGAACTGAAGTATGGGAAATACACTAGAGCAAGAAGAGAAGAGCTCTGGTTCAGCAAATCCTTCAGACAGATTGTCAGAGGCTGATGGAGGATTTTGAAGAAGCATTACTTCATGCTTGTCCTGGTCTGATGCCCTTCCTTGGGCATCTGCTGTTGGTCACTGTCCCTCAGCTGGATGCTGTGCTGTACTATGCCTGTTTTTATCTATGGAAAGCACTTCTCACAAAGGATCCTGTGACCAGCCTCCTGAAAGGCTTTGGGAGTTAGAAAGGAGAAGTCCCTTTCAGAATGAAAACTTGATGGAAGCTGGTTCAGCCCTGCCCTCAACTACTTTCTGTTTTCAGGAACATCTGAGCTCTGGCAGCTGTAGCCACACATCTGGGGCACTGGCTCGCTGTGGCTGAGCAGTGAAATCCCAAAAGCCACTGGTGTGCAGCAGTGCAACGACTTCTGGAGAGGACTTCAGGCACCCTGAAGAGGCAGGAACCTGAACTGGAGAGCGGAGGATGTACAGAGCCCCTTACAGCTGCTTTGTCCTACAAGTGTTTCTGCAAAGAGCTCTGATGCCAAGAAGCAGCTGAAGGCATTGTGCTGAGGCAGACCACTGGCTCGCCCCTCTAGTGCAGGAAAACCCCGGAGTGCCCCGGAGCTCTGTTTACTCACAGATCTGTCATGCTCTGATCCAGAGAGTCTCTCTCCATCTGACTTTCATTGTGGAGTGAGTCTGATTCCTGTACTTGGCACAGCTCCTCATCAGTGATTATATCAAATGCTGCATCATCTGGTGGTTTGGAGGCTTCAGTTCCAACTGTGCCATAGAGGAGATGAACAGAAACAACAGCATTAGCTGGCTGGCAGAAGAGCAAACACACAAAGCCCTCAAGGAGGAAGACCAGGCCATTGCTCTGCCTTTACAGAGCATTAGCCAACAACTAGGAACCACCTGGAGACCTCAGGTTGACATTTAACATGCATATAAATTGCTGTCACTACCAAGCAAACTAAACGATAGGAGCAGGCCCATCTGGGAGCAGGGGACCTTGTGCCTTCCCGAATAGCACCTAAGAACTGTGCCCACAGCAAACAAACAGCACTGACCGAGAGCCCTCTCAGAGGGGGACACAGGGGACTCCAGGGAAGCTGGGGATCCTTCCTGGTTGGCACTGGATCCAGAGTCATCTGCACTGTCCACAAGGACTCTTGGCTTACTGAAGCAGGCTCTGCAGCAGCGCTCCTTCTTCCCACCAGGCTTTGTCACCATGTAGTTGTTGCAGCAGTAGTAGCAGAAGATGCGACCGCACATTCTGGGAACGGTGGCAAACCAAAGGTGTCAGAGGGGCACCAGAGAGATGGGACAGAGCCTGGGGCTCTGCTGTAACTGCCTTGCTCTCTGCTAGTTCCAGTGCCACATCCATGCCAGAAATCACTACACTGACTGAGCTGAAGCAAGTTTTCTTAAACAGGACAAATTCACACTCATACTTTGCTGCCTTTATAAAGAGGGCAAATGGGAAAAAAACTCACATTAGAACACTACAAATACATTAAAAATACAAAAAAACCCCACATTAACATACAAAAACAATTAAATGTTTAACTATAAAGCCATTATTATAATACATACTAATAATACATAGCCAGGCCAATTCTCATACTGAGGGCAAAGCTCTTTGCCTGTGAGGATTGTAACAACACATCTCTGTGTGTCTCCTGGAGGGAAGGAGCACCAGTGCTGGATACACATATCTGCATTTATCCCTCCTGCCCTCTCAGTGCTCAACCTGGCAACTACTTTTTAATGACTCTGTGAAGATTTTCATGACCAAAAGCATCCTGCAGGGATGACTGCTGTTCATGAAGCCTTACTAGGTTTGTTTTTCATAATAATATAACTCATTAGTAGGTGCAAATGTGCAGGTTTCCCAGAGTTTAGCAGAAATGAGTCATCAGGAAGTTGTTACCAGAAATTACTTCACTATTCATTAACCTTTCCATTCATTTTGGAATTGAAACAGCCCCACTCCTACATACCTTACATGATTCACGAGGTCATGAGGATAAAGAACAGCAAAGAACCAAAACACACACATCACTAACAGCCTGTGATGTCCCCACTGAAAAATGCTTGAATGAATCTAGAGGAGCTGGCTGTACAGGAAATCTTCTAACCTTCCCTTTTGAAAAAGGCTACTCTGCAATCTATAATCACCTCTGATCTGGGGACATGAAGAGGCAGCTCTGTCACACAGGTGATCGCACTGAATTGTGCTTGTGAACAGCACAGAGTTCCAGGACTGACCTGCAGTGGTGCCGGCGAACCATCCATGAGAACTCCCTCTGGCAGTCCAGACAGTGATTGACCTCTGTGTCCCCCTGCCACCTTTGCTCTGCACTCAGCTTCTGCTGGAACTCCAGAGCATCTGACTTCTGCCACAGAGCATCCTTATCTCTAGAGAGACAGTTAAAAGAAGTGAGCAGTACTGGTTTGCTTTTAAGCAACCTCAATCTGCATACAAGTGAAAGCTTCACAGTAAAAACTGTTCGGTTGTAACTTCTGAGGAGCTTTTAGAAATAAAAGTGGATCAAAACCCCTCCTGAAGCTCCTGAAGGAGGGGGGACAGCAATACCTGCTATGCAAAGCCCTATCTACTTCTGTAAGGCAGACAGCAAAGCCAGGAGCAGACAATGCTGGGTGCTCTGTTTTTGACTGCATTATGGAAATGCACAGCTGCAGCTGCTGCTGAACTTGGCCATTATCTCTATCTGCAACGCAGCAACACAAACTTGAACCACCCAGACTGTACCCCTGAACACTCCAAGCCAGGGTTTCAGTCCCTGTTTGCTGTTTATTTTGATGCCAACCTGATAAGTTCTATCAAGCGTTCTTCAAGGAACTGCTTCGTTCTTGTCAGGTCATCCAACTCAGCAAGCAGCTTCTGGTCACTGCTGTCTTTATCTGCTGACACCTTGCTGAGCTTCTCACTGTAATCCAGAGCCTTCTCTTTTGCTTCATCAGCTTCTTTCTGGATCCTGATCAGAGGCAATTAAGAACCATTTTTAGCATTCAGATCTTGCCCAGGGAAGAAGGGGGAGCTGCACCCTGACAAATAGGCAGTTCCAGTGGAATTTTCTCAGTCTGCATATTTTTATAGCTAGCCAGAATCAGTCTAGGTTTGTGCATGCTGGAAGTGCACACAGTTCTGTTACCTGGTGAACACAAGGGGCAACCAGCAGTTCCCTGCTTGCAGCAAAGCTGCTGATGGTACCACACTGGAAATAAAATTCACATTGCTGGAGCTAAGCCAGCAGAAAGAAGTGTCCCCAGCACACTTCCAAGAACAGCTGTTTCTTGGAGAGATGGCAAAGTTTGCACTGTGAGTCCTAGCAAGAGATCAAAACCACTACAGCAACACAACACAAAGGGCTGAGCTGCTCTGAACTCAGCCAGTTCAGCCAAATTCAAATATTCTGATGAGGTAGATTTTGTATTGGCAAACCTCACTACAGATTAAAAGTCATCAGTCCTCCCACAAAGCTAGCTACCAACACAGAAATGTGAGAAACCATAGGTTTTGGTTAAGCCATTAGACTCCATGTGGGCCTGTGCCTCCTGAAGACCTATTCTGGACTGGCAGATACTCCACAACACAGAAGCCCACATACAGACCTTGAAAACAGAGCCTGCCTTAGGTACTTGGAACTGCTAGGAAACCTGGCAAAGACCATGGTCCCATTCAAACACTTCTTCCTGACTCCCTGAATCTTCATGGAGAGGAGAGGGAAACCCCAACTGTCAAAAAGTACAATTTTTCCATTCTTTAGCAAAAAAGACAGGGTCACCATTGGTCTTTTGTGACTAACCTAGAAGGTGAAAGGAGGTTCTAACTAGTTTTCAGTTCCCTAGAGCAATAAATGAAGATACACTAAAGCCTAAAGCTTGCTTTCTCTGTGCTGTGTTTCACACCCACCTTTCCAAGAGGTCTTTCAGAGTTGTTACTTCCTCTTCCTGCTGCAGCCGAGCAGATTCTGATTCACAGAGCTGCTCTCTTGCTTCATCCAGCTTCCTAGACAGCCTTGTGTTTGCAGCCTAGGGAAATAACTGACTGTGTCTCCTTCCATATAAACACCTGCACAGCTACTGAGACACCTAAACAATGCTTTAAAAGAACCAGTTAAAGCCAAACCACTGATTAAGATATTACAGTATAAGCAGACACTAATTAGTTGTGTACTAATGATTGATTACTTCTGTCACACTGAATAAGGGACAGACTCTAAAGCCTGTAATTCCCAGTCCATATCAGTTGAGCTTTTGCCTCCTTATCAAGGGAAAGCTCCCATAGATAATGACAAAAGACTACTCCTCAAAGGTTTTCAGCACCTGAAAAGTTTCACATGGAAGAAAAAGTAACTGAGGCAAATGCTGTTCGTTAAAGCTGTATGGAACATGGTGGGCAATGGAAACAAAAGCTTCTGCCAAAGCAGCCTCTCCAGAGACATTCTGCCAGCCCAGGGAACACACCCAATTGCACCACAGAACGTCAGGGCTCAGAAGGGACCTCCACAGATCATCAGGTCCAACCCCCTTGCCAAAGCAGGACCATCTGAAGGTGCACACACCTCTGCTGGCAGGCAGGGCCAGGTTCAGTCACCTTAACTTCCTTCTTTCTGAATTCCTTACACCTCATCTCTCCTCCCTCATCTGTCTGACAAATGCATTGTGGAAAGTCCTGGGGGTTTCCACATGAGTTAAGCCTCAGCCACATTAATTCTCTGATGCAGTGCCCCTTGCAGCCTGCAAACAGTTGGATCCATACACGTGGCTGGGTGCAATGTGCCTAATTCAGACCCTTTTCAAGCCTGCACCCCGATGTATGAAGCACACACATAACCTGACCGGCTTACAAAGCAGGACAATCCACAGTGTTGCTGTGCCTTCCACAGTTCCAGTGGCTGATCTCCAGCTGCTGAGTGCTTTGTCTGCAGCACCTGTGCCTGCCCCAAGGCCTTCTCAAACTGGAAGGCAGGGCTCAGAGATGCTGCCTGTCCTCTGGACTGTAACACTAATGCCTGCTGACACAACCCCCACTGCCTACTAATCAGCTCAAGCACCTACCTGTAACTCTGCAATCTCCTCCTCTGCAGCACGCTGCTGCCGCTGCTGCTCCTCAAGCTGCTCCCTCACGCTCCCACACTCCTCGCTGACAGCCTGCAGAGATTGAGCCAGCAGTTAGCATTCCTCTGGAGACCCCAGCCACAGGATTCCCCACTGAGAACCAAGGGTGAGGGCAGCACCACTGTCAGACTAATGAATGATAGCTAACAAGACACCCAGCTCATAGCCTGGCTCTTCTGTGCTGTCACACCAGCTGTGGCTTGCAATGGGCAAGATCTCCACAAAAAGCAGGCCCAGCTTGTGAAATGCTTTGGCTTAAAAGAGTGAGGGAGCCCAAATCACACTGAGGTTTAAGAAGCCTTTATGACTGGATGCTGTTTTCTCCAACTGGTGGGCATAGCCTCTGATCCACTGCCAGCCTTAGCTGTTACCTCAGAATGGCAGAACAGAGTGAAACCCACGGCCTTTAGGTGTGGTGCTGCACAACTAACAGGCCTGACTCACATTTTTTCTGGTAGCAAACTTTGATCTTCTCAGCTGCTAGCTCAAGCAGTTAAAAGCAAAACTACATGAGGGAATAAAGCACCAAAGCATCAGGTCTCAGTCCAAGCTTGCTTTTATCAGATCAGTGTTAAGGAGCAGCAGTGTTACGGGCATGGGGAACAGGTCCTGGTGTTCCCACCACAAAAGAAAAAACCCACAGCTGTGGGAACAGTTCCAGAAGATGCCACCTGCATTGCCAACACAAAGAATCCTCACACTTTTCCAAATGGCATGGGCTCTCCTCTGTGCTCAGACGGCCACGCTACACATCTCCAAAGCCTGCAGTTATTTCACCTCAAACAGGGCTAGGTTGGGAGTGCAGACACATTTCAGATTCTCAGGCTAAGGCTAGCTGCATGCCCATCTCGGAGCCTGAGCTACACAAACCTCAGGTTGTCAAGCAGCTGACAGACAGCAGAGGAATTCCTCATAGTTCCCTCAGCTATGCAGCCCATTCATTTACCTTGAATTTTGTCTGATAACTTAGAATCTCTGTGCTCATCTGAAATTTTATTGCGGACAGCTCTTCTTGGCTGGTCTCTTGGAAACTCTGTGCCTCCTTCTTTACTGTCTCCAGCTGCAACTGCAGATTTGGCACAGCTGAGGCACTTTTTTGAGCCTCCTCTAATTTCTCTTGTAGGCTCTTGTTCTGCTCTCTGAGATCAGAGATGTCAAGCTTCAGCATCTCCTGTTGTTCTGCTGCCTGCTCTTGCAGTTCTTTCAGCCTTTCCGTGGCCTGGGCTAATTGCTCTTCCACATCCACCTTTTCAGAGGTCAAGGCACAAATCTGGATTCCAAGTTCAGCCATATCCGTGTTGGTCCTGTGGAGGAGATCTTCATTTTCCTCGTTTTCCATTCTAGCAACTTGCAAGTACTGCTTAACCTTGGACAGCTCTTCCTTCAGCTTCAGGAAATTGTTTTCCATCTCAGCTTTTTGATGGACTGCTGTCTCCTGCTCTTTCCTCAGCACTTCTTCTCTTTCTTTGCATTGCACCAGTTCTTGCACATGGTTTCTGTTGAGCGACTCACTTTGCTCTTTCAGCTGCTGGACAAGTGCCTTCTGCTGGCCCAAGACAGTCTCTGCAACCGCCAGCTCACCTCTGATCTGTTCCCGCTCGTCAGTGGCCTGCTGCAGTTTGACTCGCAGGTCCAGGACCTCTGCCTGCAGCCTGGACACTTCCCCACGGCTGACCTCCAGCTGCTCTTGGCTCACGGTCAGCCTGCAGCCCAGCTCCTTTGCCTCTTTCTCCAGAGAAGCTGCCTGCTGCAGCTGCTGTTTCCCCAGGGCCTCCATCTCAGCTGTGAGGGCCCGGGTGAGCTCCGTCTGCTGCGGGCACGTCTTCTGCACACCCAGCTTCTCCGCCTCCAGAGCTGCTGCTTTCTTCCTGTGCCTCTCAGCTTCTGCTCTCAGCTGCTCACACTGGCCCTCCAGGCCTTGGAGCTCCGCCACCTTCTTGGAGAGCTGTGACTGCAGACACTCTTGGCCTTCCCTCAAGGCACCCAGGGCTTTCTCCAACTGAAAGTTACACTGTTTGGTGCTCTTCAGCTGCTCGTCAAGTGCAGCGTAGGACTCCTTGGTGGCCTCTTCTCTTTGCTTCAGTTCTTCGTAGTCTGCACGCAGAGCCTCCAGTCTCTCCTCCAGAACCTGGCTTTGCCTCCTGGCATTCTGCAAGTCTTCATCCAGTTGCCTGTTCTCGTCCCGGAGCTTCTTCTCTTTTTCATCAACTGACACCAGGGCATCATCTATCTCACTCTGAAGCTGTTTCTCAAAGTCTCTCAGCCTGGCTACCTCAGCTTCCAGGGAAGCTTTAGAAGCTTCCACATTTTTCAGCCTCCCTTCTATCTTCTCCTTGGACTGCTGCAAATTCACCTTCTCCACTTTCAGCCTCCTGCCCTCCTCATCCATTTGGCTCACTGCAGAGTTCTGCTGCTCCACTTGCTCCTCCAGCTCCTTGACCTTCTGGCTGAGTTGCTCTTTCTCGGACAAGAGCTTGCAGCTCTGCTCCTCCAGGCTGCACACAGCCTGACTCACCTTTGCTAAGTGACCCTCCTGGACTTGAAGTTGCTCTGCTTGCAACTGGACTTCCTGCTTCAGTGCTCCTTCCCTCCTACCATACTCCTCCTCAAGTTTCTCTTTTTCCTTCCTTGCTTCCTCAAGACTTTTTTCCAATGACCCCACCTGAGCCAGCAACTCCATTACCTGGGTCTGGAGCTCAGCCACCTCCTTTTCTTTCAAGGTTAGGGCCTTCTGAAGTGCATCCATTTCCTTTGCCCTTGTTTCCAAGCTCTCAAGCAGCTTTTCACTTTCCTCTTTGGAGTAAGCTGTGAGGCGATGGAATTTGGATTCCAGCTCCTTCTGTGCCTCTTCTTTCAGCTGCCGCTCCTGCCTCGCTACTGTCCGCTGAGCTGCACATTCATCACTCTGTTTCTGCACATCTGCTTTCTCCAGTTCCACCTCCTGAAGCTTCTCTAGCAGTGCTCCTAGCTGCAGGGCAGAGTCACAGTGGGCTGTGGCTTGTTGTCCCTTTTCCTCCAATGCAGCATCAACTTTTGCAAGGAGGTTGAGGTTCTTCTGTTCTGTGGAACTCAGCTTGGCTTTGAGCTCATCAATGCAAAGATCCTTCACAGCAATCAAAGCCCTGGAGGCCTCCAGCTCCTGACTCAACACCTGCAGTTTTGAAGCACAGTCTTCCTTGCTGGTCACCAGCTGCTCCACCTTTGTGGAATATTCCTTCTGCTGCTCCATTGCATTCAGTTCCAGCGACTGCAGGCACTTCTGCAGGTCATGAACAGTGCTCTGAGTGGAGTGTGAGACCTCACACTGCTTCTGCAAGTCTGTGATCATCTTTGTCAGCCGGGAGTTCTCCTCACTGTAGTTACTACTCTTCTCCTTTTCTACCTGCATTTGTTCTTTCTGAAGGCTGACAGCTGCCTGCAGCTCCTGGTTTTCCATTTCCAGCTGGTGAATACGATCTTGAAGTTCCCTCTGCCTCAGCTCAGCCTGGTCAAGCTCTACACGCATGTCTTCAAAGCCCTCGAGGTGTTCAGCATTTAGTGTGCTATTTGCATCGGGGCTAGAGGGAAACTCTTGGGCCTAAACAAACAGGGAGAGACAGCAAGTTGAAGAAGTATTAAACATGCACTTAGATAGTGAGAGCAAGTTCAGCTTCTAACTGCACAGCGTTGCTGGAGGTTGTGCCCACAGCACTACAGCTGACAGGTATGGGCCCCGTCTCCCCCCACAGGCAGCTGGAAGCAGAGCTTCCTGCAGGCAGTCCTGCCAGGGTACCTCTTGCTGTCCCCTCCGCAAGACTTGCATGTTCAGCTGAATCAGCTGTTGGGCAATCCCCTTTGCTTTTAACCACAGATTGATTCTGTGCTTCACCACAGCAAGAATCGTACTCCTCATGAGACTACCACTGCCTGAGCTCTGCCACTGGTCAGAGCTCTCCCATGCCACACAGACACTTCTTTGCGATTGTCTTACCTGCAGGTAATTGCTCACTAAGCTGCTCATGCTGGAGCTGCGGCTGGGGGGCTTCCACAAATACGCTGAAGAGCCAAGTGAGGACAGTGTCCTTCTGTTGATCCCCCAGAGAAACAACACAGAAGTGAAGTTTGAGCACATACACATCTGTCTCTCTACTCTTACATATGAGACACATCTAGTTGCAACTACCACACGCAAAAAAACATAGCACCTTCTGCCTGGGCCAATAAACAACAAAGTTGCTGGAAGACCAAATGGGGATATCAAAGACACCTCTAGAAAATTTATGGTGGCTTTGACTTCTCACACCCACACGACCCAAAGCTGCTCTACTCCGAGTTGTATAGCTGTGTGGTGGATGCTCAACCAGGTGGTGGCAGCAAGCTGCCCTGGAAAAGTCCCACGGACCCGATGGTTCTGATCAGACTCAGCAGCTTTTATCGTCCTCCCTTTGAGGCAGGACCCAGCGGCAGGGACTGCATATTGTCATCCAGGGCACTGCTTCAAGTGCAGCACACTGCTTGGCTCTTCACCTCTTACAACAGAAGGAGCTCAGTACACTTCTTGGGTCTGTGAGGCTGAGAAGAGCTCAGGGTTTGCACCTAAACTGCAGCAACTGAAGTATCTAATCACAGAGCATCAGCTCTGAGCTCTGGTACATAGCATATTGAGGCAGAAAAAGGCACTTTGGCAGTTGCACAGAGCAAGTGCACAGCTGCTTTGGCACAAGTATTCCCAGCTCTTACAGGTTCTGTAGCAGGCATTTCAGTAGGCCCCATTCATACAAAATGAGAGTGGTTCTATCTTACCTGGCAAATGCTGGCCAAGCAGCATCTAAATCATAGCCTCTGGCTGCCAGGTCAAACTGAACATCAGTGAGTTCATAGAGCTGGCCCACAATGTCAGAACTCATCTTGGAATTCAGAAATGGACTTCTTGCATAGTACCAGTCACTTGGAAATAACAAGAGAAAGTCACTCATGCCCAGATGTAAAAAAGCAGCAGCAGTTCCACAACCAGACCCACCAACCTGCAGCCCACCCCTTTGATCTGAACTAAATATATCAGCTTCAACCAATTCCATAAAATATGCCTTAAGAGGAGCCCCTGCACAAAACACAGAAGTGCTCTAGTGCCTCGGCAAAGCGCTGGCAAGACAAAGTATTTACCGGATAAATACCTAAAGCAGATGCTAAACACAGCAAAACTGAGGGGCAGAAGGCAGCAAACCAGAGCTAACTACACCGTCTGTGGCTGGCTCTCTCTAAAAGCCCTACCTGTGCTGCTTCAACCAGCTACAAACTCCCTTTGGTGTTCCTTGAGCAAGCTGCTCTTTCCAGCTTGATCTCAATCCAGAGATGTATGCAAATGCTTCCTGGGGCTTTCTGCAAGACATCCAAACTAATCCTCCCATATGATGGACAGCCCAGAAGATCAAACCCAGGATCCTCGGCGCCTGTAACAGTGCCACTTCCGCTACCCACATACAGAAGCATCAGCACCTCCACAGACATTCAGCTGTACCACTTTCAGCCTTTGCCAGCCTAAGATGGCTATGAACCTGTGACCCCGGCCAAAGGTCTGCTATTCCTCCTATCCTATTACCATCTCTCTAAGCCAACCCTTTGGAAGAGTTTCAAATTCTTTCAATAGCTACTTGGTGATGCTGCTTGCTACACTGAGCAAACACCTGTTAGTCCCCAGGGTGCTTTGCCATTCACCTGGTCACCTTGGTGTTCATCAGACACTGCTGCAAGGTGTCTGCCAGCCTCTGGTGAACCAGGGAGTACCGAAGAAATGCTCTGCCTTTCCCAAGAGATGTCCGGAGCTGCAGGAAGAAAGCACAAGGACAGAAAGGTTTAAATATTACTCACAATCACCCAGAGATGTGGCCTGAAGCCTCCACACCAACACAAAAGCTCACACAGGTCCTGAGTGAGCAGCAAGAACTGCCACAGAGAGACAGACATATTCTCTCCGGGCTGTCATGGGGTGGACTTTCCCCTAATGAATGTGTCCCTAGGCCTGGCTGTTGCCCACTTCAAAATGACATCAGAAAGCAGCAGAGGCCCAACAAACCAGCTGAGGTACAGACTGTGCTAGAGCCAATGCCCACCCCAAGACAAACCCTCTGTGTGCCCAGCACAACCGGCAGCGGTTGCTTGGGTTACTGCCCATGGCTGGCAGAGCTTCAGGGCAGAGCTGGTGATAGACACACACATACAAACACCCAGCCCCACGGACCCCAGGTGGTGCAAAAAGCCTTTCTTAACACTTAGCTGTTACAAACATTGAATTCTTGCTTCAGATCAAGAGCAGCTGCATGACCCAAAGGAGTGGATCTCTCTCTCCAGACAGCTGTTAGAGCTGTCATTAGGGAATGACAAATCTCAGCACTACCTCCTGTTACAGTTGTGGAGGTGGGGAATTGATGTTCTCTTCTGTCTTTTACAGCTGAACTATTTGCTGTCCTGCAAAGTACTAAAGCACTACATAGTGCCTCAAACCAGTAATGAATTTAGGAATGGAAAATAAAAGTGAGTTAAAGAGTTTCTCACCAGTCAGCAATGCAACCAGCAACCCAAACATACTCATGATTTGAAATGGAGGCCAAAGGAAAGGTTAGAGTGGCTGAGGCTCGAGCTAGTGGGTTACTGTAACTGCTTGAAAAGACAGTGTGAAAGAAGGCTCAGAAGCCACACCAGCTTTCTGTCCTGCTGCTCAGTGTCCTACTGCAGTGAGGTGAGAGCAAGAGCTTCACTCTTGGTTTCCTCGGGTTAGCTGTTACTGGGCTGCTGTGCTCAAGTGAGGCACAGGGTCCTTGTTTATCTCAGCAACTCACTACATACAAAACTGTTCCTTACAAATGGAGCGGTGAAACGTGGAGAAAAGGACACATGCTTATTTCTGTGGCTGCACGTAAACTGAAACAAAATATCCTTCTTCCAAAGAGTAATTTCTGATACCTTGCTAACCATCAAACAGCCAGAGGTACTGAAGGGGGGGAAAGCAGAACAAGCTTCTCGAGTGGAAATATGCAGGTGATGCCACAGGGAACAGAGTGCTGAAGGCCACAACAGTCACCTTTGCAGAGAAATAAAGACTGGCTTCTGCTACTGAGGATTTAGGAGCCAGGATCCTCCAGGCCAGACCACTCAAGAGTAACTCTCCTGCAGCAGCAGGCACCATCCTTATTTCTCCAGTCCTTCTGGAGGCAGTGAGAAAGCAAAACCCAACTGCCCCTGTTTTCCTTCCCAGTGATAAAACAAACTGGAGATCTTCCTTGGCTTGCTTGCCTTGGAAGAGCAAAATTCCAGCTGCTGAGAGAAGGGAGGCAGGTTACACAGAGCTTGCACTGCTACAGTATCAGGGCTTCTCTTTCAGGTGACTAAGACATTATTTACAGCTGCTGTGGAGGCACTGCTAAGAGAGTAAGTAAATCTGCTCTAGAAAGCAAATTGCTAATGCAAGTTAGCTCTGCTCACAGGGAACTGAACTGAGCACCAGGACAGCAGTGCCCAGCACCACCTCTTCTACCCACGAGAGAAGTTCTTCAGATTATTCTGAAGACTCAGACAGGATCAGCACAGAAATCTTCTCACAGCACTTACTTCGCCCACTTACTGAGCTGAACACATGACATGGCTGTTACAAGATTAAGCTTTTATTACTATGTCTAATAAAAATAAAGCTTTGTCCTGGCCAAGAGAACCACAACAACCACCTTGAACTATGCCATGGTGCTGTTGATATGGAGGAAGATAGCCGAGACAGAAAATCAAGCTCTGCTCTCAATCAGTCCTCAACATTAATAATGTCCAACATGGGGCATCTTTCCTCTTGCACTTGGAGGCACATCCTGCTGTAAGCTGTGATAAGGGTGGCAGGTTCTACTCTTGCCTTCATCCTGTGCCCCTTTTTGGAGAAAGTGCCAGTAAGTTCATGGAAAGGCAGGGCACAGCCAGAGAGGAGCAGGACCATTCATTTGTGCAAGCACCTTCAAAACAAGAGCTAGTCAGGCTGCCTACTCCTAGATCGTTTAGTACCCTCGTAAAAAGAGGAACATTGCATTGCTGTACTTGACAGGAGAAACAAAATTCCTGGTGTGTTTCATGCTGTGTGCTCAAAGCAGTGTGTTTCCTTTGGGCTCCTATTGCTCTCTGAAGGAACATGCCCAAACATAAGCTGCAGATGATGCAGCTCAGCAGATGCACTCACTTCTGTAATGGACTTGACAAAGCGGATTCCATCGTTAGCTCCTTTGACTTTTGCCAGGCAGTCACAGAAGTAATCCCAGTAGTCTTTCCTGTTTCCCAGCAATGTGCTTTTTTCCTTCTGGTCAAACTTAAACAAGGAAAGCAAAACGCAATGAGCAAAACTTCCACGTGAATGCACTCAGACACAGCTCTTTGGAATTCTGTTCCTCTCCCAGCAGCATGTGCTTGCACGGCTCCTCTTAGTGAATTTCAGCCGAGTGCATCACAAAGAAAGGAGATGTTGTATCTGCTACTTTGCAGACAGCAACAGATAATAATGTTCTGGCTCTAGTTAGAATACAGGCATGCATTCAGAAATACTGAAACAGAGTTGCAGCAGATTGGCTCTTCAAGAGCCACAGACTGACAACCAGAGACCTGCAGCCCAGCGTGGTGGCAGCAGCACACATGCCCGTACCAGAAAGACCTGCAGGAGCAGTAATACTGAGGGCACAGACTGCAGATGGACCATCCAAACCCCAAAGGACTCTTCAGCTTCTGCTGAACCCTCTGCAACTCAACCAGAACACCCCTGCCACGCTGGCATGTCCTTGCTACCAATAGGGACAGCATGACAGCACGCAAGCTGAACCACAGTTTGCCCAGCAGTGGCCTTTTCTAACTTACAGTTTGAGGATGGCTAAAAAGCATCACTCCAGATTAGAAATCAGCCCTTTGTGTAAAGCCTTGACGTGAAAATCCTCTGATTTCTATCCATTCCTCACACCACTGCAGCTGCAGCATTAACAGCTTGCCAGACCTTATTCCGCATTCAAGTATGGTCAGGAACTCATTACTTCAGCCTTCCCAAGACAACCGAGCAGGATCTGTCTTTAAAATCAAGCTGAAATCTTGCAGATTGATAGAAAAACGTCTTACATTCTTCAATCAAGCTGCCAGCACTGCTTTTAGATTACATTTATTCACTTTGGCTTGAAATAAATCCAGCAAGCAGCACATGTTTCAGGTAGTTTATTTTAAAGAAGAGATAAAAAGTCTGAGCTGGATATTTATGATCATTTGATTATGATTATTTGGACTAGAGAGCAGTCAGAGGAGACAAGGCCTAGCTGTGATGGTGGATTATAAGTGGCACACACCACTTCTTACCTGTAGAAGGTACTCCAGCTTGTAGGAAAATTTCTGCAAGTTGACACTGTCATCTGTGATCGGCTCCCCTCCCTCTTTGAACTCTTTACTTAGTTCAGCCACAGCATCTTGAAAATAAGACACCAAAATGGTTAACCAGGGCAAGAGAATCCATCAGCAACCTGAGAAACAGGCTGCCTGCCTGCATGTGCATATAGAATCCATCAGCAACTAGAGAAACAGGCTGCCTGCCTGCATGTGCATACAGCTCCCTTCAGAAGCTTACTGATGTGCTTGCAATCCAATGCCACTGACAGATTGGAGCTCAGGTTATGCCAATCTGTTACCTGCACTACCTAAACCCAGCAAACCTTCTGCTGACATGTGGAAAACTGCTGAAGTGTTCTTCAGCAGAGGGAAGAGAAGTCCCTTTCTGCTGTCTCATGTGCACGTTAAGGGATTGCCATGGGACAGGAATTCTGAGCAGGTCAGCTGCTCCAGGGGATCAGCAGCAGCAGTGTGGCTCTGCAGTCAGCACATTTGTCCTCTCCACCCTCTGTTCAGGAAGGTTCAGCTTGTGCTGGTTACAAAACAAATGGCAAAAAGAATTCATGGAAATGTAAGCATACAGCAGCTCCTCTTTCCTAAAAGCTACACCCATGGTGGGTGAGGAAATCTCAAGTCCAAACTCTGCTGTCTCTGAATACCCGCAAGGGGTCTGCCTCCCAGCACCAGGAACTGCTGATTCTGGTCTTGCCTTCCACTCGGTTTTGCTCTTTGTTTGGGTGCCCGAGGGAGCCTTTGGCTCCCAGTCCCACCCAGTGCCCTCTGCAAACTCCTTTTTAGCAGGCAAAAGATCTTTTTGCATGGTGGTGAGATCCCAGACGCCCACTGTTGGTGCATGCACACCTTTAATTTAACAAAGGCTTAAGGGAGAACTGTCTGGGTCTTGGTATCTGCTTAGGAGAGAGGCAGCAGCAAAGGGTTATAGTCCTGCTGCCAGTATTGCATGCAGCAGAGCTGTGGGAAGTGAGGTTGGGTACTGCTGGTGAAGGACAAGTCAGGGGCATGGAAGGCTTGTGCAAGTGTAGCAAGAACAGCAGCTGCAGCTCTCCAGTACTTTTACTTTGGGTCTCCATTCCCAGTTAGGTTTGGCCTTCTGTGTTTTTCCATTCCCACATTAGCAGCAACTCCGTGTGAGATTCCCGTCAAGGGAGGGTCTAAAAACCAGGCCTTCTCCTTCTCTCTCATGAAGTCTTGTAACAGCACAGCTCTACTCATGCCAATGATGTGGTAGCTCACACCACACAGACAACTTCTTTGTCGACTGTAAATGCAACTACTAAAGCTGTTTAAAGTTGTAGGATTTAAGAATTGAGGATGCTGTAAAATGTAGGAACAAAGGAGTCACATCACAGCTGAGCACAACACACTACAACTGCTGCACAAAAATGTTACACAGTTGACAAAACCAAACCCTCCTCTCCTTCTCCAAAGCAGGAAGGGTGAAACAGCCCAGCACAGGGAACAAACCTGCCAGCACGTCACTGTACCTTGCAAGTCCCTGATGATCCGCTGTAGCTGGTTTTCGCCACTAGCTGCTGCCATCTTGAAAACCAAAGGAGATGTCCTTCTGGGTTGTCAATCTTTTCATCCATCTAGATAAAACCAGCAGAATTCATACCCCAGACGACCACTGGACTGGTGAAGATTACTCTCCTCTGAGACACCTGCAGTTCTGGAGAGGTCAAAAATAAGATTAAAGCCTTTAGCATCGCCAACAAACAGCAGAGAGCTGCTTTGGCACTTTAGACCCTATAAGGAATTCCCATAAGCCCAACTCTTTCCCTGAAATTCCTTTATATTTCCTTCTAGATGTCCTTTTCCATTTCAGTTATTTCTTCAGTTTTATCTTCCAAAAGGTCTGAGCAAACCTCAGAGAGCACTTTTCTGTTGAAGTCACATGCAGCCAGGCTCACAGTGCAGCACAGGCTGCTATTTGATGCAGTTCATCTTGTGACCCTGAGGGAGGTTCTGCCGACATGGGACTTGCCCTCCCCTAACACTGCCAGAGCTTCCCTGCAGCCAGAACACACAGCAGCCTTCCTTCCAGACACAGACTAGGCATGGGCCAAGGAGCCAGAAGTGCTGCACATCTGCTGCTCTGCCATGAAGCATGTTCTGACTCCTGAGAGCTGCCGAGGAGCTGACTTGCAGCAGAAGTGTCTCTCATGCCCTCCTGCCCAGGCACAGCTCTCAAGGCATGTAAAAGGACACTGCTTTATTTTAAGCTCTGTTACACACCCGTGGTTGGATGAGCAGACCTTTTACCACCTCCCCTGCTCAAAACAGTGACCAGTGAGTTATATCCAGCCCCTGCAGAAAATATTTCTCTAATCAAAGCAATGAATTAAAACTAATGGAAAGCCCCAAACATTTCAGTAAAACAACCAGGCCTGGAGACCCAGCGTCTCTAACAGAAACCTGGACACAACCATCCACAAGAAGCCAGGCAGAACTGCAGAGGAACTTGCTAAGCATTCAGAGGTTGCTCAGAATTCTGCCTGCAATGGCACAGCCAAATTTCTAGACAAGATCCAAAGTGCTGAATCTTTAGAAAATCCATCATTACACTTCTGTGCTTTTGTTATCACTCAACTAAAGTACCACCAAAGGCGTAATTAAAAGCTTACTAACTGAAAGTGCAAATATGCTTAGCTCAAATTTTTTTTTCTTTCCCCCCAAGAGAGCTAAATTTGCGTGGCTGAAGCAGGAGTCCGAAAGAAGCAGATGGCCCAGCAACCTTCTGCCCTAGGCATCCATGTATTGTCTGGGAATGCTCCTGATGGAATCTTGCATTCTTTGCTTCCTGAAGCAAAGAAAAGCTTGACAAAGGCAGAGAGGCAGAGAAGTGTGTTCTCTCCTGTGAAGAAAAGGCTGAATTATGTTACTGGTGTGTGTCTCTTAACAGTTGTGGGTTTCCACCTGGCAGCTTCCACTTCCAGGCTTACATGGCAGTTGTTAGGTTACAACACAACTGCCACGTGGACCATGGGTGTCTGTGGAAGGACCTTGGCCTACAAAATCCCAGCTGTAGTTGGGCTTCAGGAAGAGAAGGCAAGCGTGGCACAGACCAACCTTTCATGGTGCCAAACACAAATTTTCACCCCAAATCAACAATATTCCAACCTAAGGTTCTTGTCTTTACTATGCTGAGGATCAAAGTGCCACAGTACCTGGCAAACAACTGCTGTGTGCACAACAGCTCAGTGGCACAGCACAAGGAAGGCGCCATTTTCCCAGGGGGCTGGTCCTGCTGTGCCCAAGACATGCTCCTTTATTCCTGTTGGCATCTCCCAGGCAGAATGCAGGAACCCTGGGCAGAGACCACAGCTCAGCTGGAGGCATGCAGAGCCCACTCCTTCCTCTCCTCCAGTTAGCCCTTTCCTCTGTACATGGAGCGAGGTCTCACGGTTTCCCCTGGTTCACATCAGCTTGCACTTACCCTTCCCAGATCTTCTGACCCAGGCTAGTGCCAAGGAGAACCTGCTGCAACTTTCTCTACTTGATCTGCAGAATGGGGAGAAAGGTACCAGTCCCACTTGTGGTCCTGTCAGAGGTGCTCTAAAGCTGCAGAGCCCTCACCTTCCATGGCAAAGCAAGCTGGCAGTGTACCATAACTGCTTTCCCAAGGTTTGCCAACAGGAGAGGCTTCTATAATCACCTTATCTAGTCCTTCCTATAGAGCACAGCTCTGTTCCTCCTGCACTTCCTACCGTGTAAGTGTGTGCAGTCTGAATGCAGCACGACACAAGTGCCAGGCAGCAGGCAGCTGCTGTGGGCCAAAAGCTCCTTGAGTGCTGCACGGCTACCCCTGACACAACAGCCTGAGGCTAAGGCCAGTGCCATCAGCAGGCACAGGCTGCAGAGACATCACTGTGGGCACGCTAAGGACCTGGCACACAGCACAGCAGAGGCAGCAAGGCAGGGCACGTCTCAGCCCCTCCTTGCATGCTTGGGCAGTGCCAGTTGCTGTAGGAAGGTGGCTGCTCCCTCTCCTGCTGGCACAAGAACAGCGTGGGGGTGACAATCTTCTTTACAGAGAAGGATATCCTGGCGATTAAAGAGAGCAGTGGAAAGGCAGCAGCCAACTTCCAGGAAAAGAAAAGATTTACCTGAGGGGGAGTAAGACAAACACAAACCAGTAACCAGAGCATAGTAACTGGTTAAATGGGCTGCTGGGGGAGCTACAGCCACCTGCCTTTGGTCTGACTGCAGAACACTTCTCTTTGTGTGCCTGCAGACATGCCTACATCTCCAGCGGCTGCTTTCTTTTGTAATTCATTGGTCAGTTTTTGGCCCACTTTTGACACTGACTTCATCAAAATGCTACACTCCTCCAGCTGCAATCAGAAGAGGAAGCTGGGAGGAGGTCCATGAGTAGAGTTTCTCTTCGTTGATAAAAAGGCCAAACCCCAGAGAATTCATTTCCCACCAGGTGCATTTTCGGCACGCACTAAGCTCACATTGGAGGTCTGAGGTAATTCTGTTAAAAAGCAAATTGGATTTGTAAGACCAAATGGAAGGCAAGCTCCAGGCACTCCTGCTGCTTACCTTAACCCACTCTGGTCTCCCCACTCCAAACATGGCCATTTCAACACACAGCCACCACCAGCGTCCCTTTGCTGCCTGTGCCTGCAGTCCTGCACATGCTCCAGCTCCAAGTGAAACAGAACAGAGGAGTGAGGATGCTGAGGCACCTCCTGCATTCCTGAGTCACACCCTTAGCTGTGTCATTCTCCTGCGTAACACCAATACCTCCTGCCCCACAAAAGCACACGCTGACTGCCAACTGCAAGGCATGCTCCTGGCAAAAACAACATGCCTGCTCCAACAGCTGGCAACTGGGCACAAGCCTCACGGTAAAGGAGGAGGAAGAGCTGGGAAAAGGAATCCTCTGCTTTTCAGACCTGCCAAACCACTGAGCGAGTGAAATAATGCCATTCCAGTAACCGCCTGGCAAAGCACTTGACACGTGGGTGCTGCAAGAGACAGAGTGCCAGTGGAGTTCACTGTAGCTGTGCTGCCAGCTTTTTGCATCCTCTACCATGCAGGACCTGAAGCTGCACAACCACAGAGCTCAAGAACCGTTTGCTGGAAATAGGGGTCCGAGGTAACTGCCAGAACAGCCAACTCCTCTGCCATGCACAGAGGGGCAACTCGACTGTCTGTGCTTGAGCCTTGCTGATGAAGACGTGACTGGCAGAAACACACTGCCCTACGTTAACAACAACAGCCTGGCACAGCCTGACACTCAGTCAAGGTTTCCATCTGCAGTTGTGAAGCTTGGTTCCATTCCAAGAAGTGAAATTCTCTTGCTAAACTGATTTTTCACTTTCATTTTCTACTGCAGTAAACCTTCATGTTTCAACTACAAAAATACATTTCTGGGGAATCTGTTTTCTTTGGTTCTTCAAATGGGAGGCCATGTTGGAAAGCCAAGCTGGATTTCTCACTGCTCAAGCACACAACCTGCTTTCAAAGTGTTCAGGCATGTAAACAGTCCTGAAAAATAAATCCACATCTTGCAGGAAATGTGTCCAGCAGAACAATTTCACAGAGTATGGCAGCACTGGTAAAACACTGCAGCTGCCCAGCACAGAAGCAGCATGTTTATAGATAGGCACACCTCACGGCCAAGCCCCTTTTTGGGGGGGCTCTTGCCTCTTGTACTCCAGGGGCATCTGCATACAGCATCAGAACATAAACTAATGGCATTCACCAATTGCTGCCTGCACCCCTAACGTGACAGGAGAGACTGAAAGTAGAGAATCAGTAAAGTTTTGTGTAATCTGTATGTGAACTTCCCTATTTCATGGGCAGGCAACCTCTGCCCCCCACCCACTCCCTGGATTTGCAGACTGCTCTTGCCAACAGAGCAAAACTAAGCAACAGACAGAAGGGGCAGGATAAGAACCCCACAAGACAGAGTTAATCCTCAACCCTGACTGGGGAAATTTGGCAACCCCTAAGAGCTTTTCTAATGCTGCCCCTACTGAACTGACCTTCCAGTCTAAGGCCTGACTTAAACCCCTGTAACACCTTACACTGGGTTTTGCTGAACAATATTTGCTAAGCCTATCCACATCTCACAAGGAGAGCTCTGTCTCCTGGCAGGAGCTGCCAGGAGGAAGCAGTCAGTTCCCAAGCAGAACACTCTGGTGCTAACAGGAAGCTAACAGAATTGCTTTTAGCAAACCCCCTTCCCCTCAGGGCACACCAGTCCATGTCCCACGCCAGGAATGCTGCAGCCTTTACTCACATCTGCAAATCAACCTAACCATTCCCAGAGACTTGATCCTCCTCAGATGCTCCCAGTCCATTTTACTGCCCTGGGGCAAGGAATCCCTCCTGCCTCGGTGCCTGCGGGGTGAGTTTGGGAGGCAGCTTTTGTTCAGGAGTAGAAAGGTTTTTTGCCCCCTTCAAACCTTCATTCTTCTAGGCCACTCTCCATGTCCCTGCGTACCCTTCCTGCCACAGAACCTGCTCTTCCTCTCCATACCTCACCCAACAATTTACAGCTCTAACACATTCTTCAAGCCAGGCACCTGAAGCTCAGAAGCCAGTTCTGAGGAGCATCACACCTACAGAAACAGAATCATCGAGTGGCTTGGGCTGGAAGAGACCTTAAGGACTTCCAACCTCCTGCCGCCTTCTCCTGACCAGGTTGCTCAAAGCCCTGTCAGGCTGGCCTGAAATACTTCCAGAGAGGGGGCATCCACAGCTTCTCTGAGCAGCCTGTTCCAATGCCTCACCACCCTCACAGCAAATAATTTCTTCCTCATCCTTAACCTCCACAGAAACTCTAGAGGCCTTGCAGCTGCAGAGGAGTACTATAACTCACGGCACAACTCAGGGCACAGCCTTGGAGCCTTCAAGGAGCCTTGTGTTTTCCAGGTCTCCAAAGTTGTTTTGGAGCCTTGTTAAGTTCCAGACACCTCTGAAACCGAGTTAGCCAAAAGCAACAACCAAAACTCTGAGCAGGAGCTTGTCTCAGCAGGGTTTTTTACCTCTCTATCTACCGTCCCAGGCCGAGGTTTCAGAAGCACTTGAGAAGGTTGTCTCCAGCGAATGGTTTTGGGAAGTTTGGTGGCCATGTGCTGAGCTTTGCCCCTCTGTAGCACTCCATCTGTCCTCCAGCCAGCAGCAGCAGTCACTCCTGAGGGCAGCTCCTGGCCCACGTGCAGCAGCGAGCTGGCAACATGCCAGGCCAACAATGACAGGGTTTAGCCACACAGGCAGGGATCAAACAGGAGGCAGGGTAGGCACATTAACCACCATAAGACAACCCACACGGACAGGCCACTGAGTCTATCCTGCTGCTGCAGAGCCAGCACCAAACACTGCTACCTTCTGTCCTCTGCAACAGGAAGCACAGAGCCTTCCCTCTCTCTTTTCTCACCGGTTTTCCACTTTGGAAGGGAGGGGAAATGTCAGAACTGCAAACACTGGGCAAAATATTTGAAATTACTATTATGATGTCATTGTTGGACACAAACAACTACCACTCCCTTGACAAACTGGAATTGCTACAGGAAAATGTGAAAAACTAGATAGAAGCTGTTAAAAAGTTTCCTTGCACTGGCAAAACTGAATAGAAAATCCACAGTAACACAGATGTTTAAAAAAAGAAATCACTGTATCAACCACAAAATACTTGGGGCTCTCACAGTTCCCTTCAGTTTAATCATCACAATGCTACAAGTGTTCAGTGCTCATTTGACAAGCGGGCAGCTGCAAATTTTCCAACAAATAAACTGAGTTCAACCCCATTTCCGTCACCGTTTCTCCTTGAGCCCAGTAGGTAATTTCTGAAAGTTTGTACCACTTTTTGTTACATTTGAGCAGTTCTCTCTCCCTAAGTGTCCCATCAGGATTTGCTCCCCGCCCCAGCCGAAGCCAGCAGAGCAATGCCAGAAGAGCCTGGCCTGCAGCATGCCAGCACTGTTACACAAGCTGCAGCAGCGCAGAGGGACTGCACACCGTGCACCCTTTGTCACCAAACGGTGCACAGAAAAGGCTCCTCCGGAGAGCAAAACCAGGCTCCCTAACTAACTGGCTCTGCAGAAGCAGCAGTCAAGCCATGCATGCTGTCAACTACACATACTGCAAGAAAGGTAAAATCGACTAAGCATTTTTTTCCCCTCAGCGTCCTAGATGCAGATTTTCAGCCGAAGCACAATCTTCTGTGTGTGACATTGGGAAGCACTGTTTGGGATATCTGCACTGTGTTTTCAGCTCAACCACGAGGACGGTTGGAAGCCTTCAGAAAATCGCCTTGCATGCAATAATATCCGGAGAGCAGAAGGCGCTGCCGCAGGACAGCGCATCGCTGCTGCATGGGCTGCACAGCCTGTCAGAGGACACCACCACCAAAGCGCAGGCAGTCGTGCTACTGGCAAACACAGCTCCTCTTTAATCCCCGCCTGTTCCCGTGGGCAGGTGAACTCGAAGCTGGATAAAACAACACTCACACCGTCGGGCAGCAGAGTCACAGCCCTGGCACTCCTCCCTCTTTTCTCACCCTGGCGAAGTAGCTCTGTTCCAGGCCGCGGTTGGGGCAGGGGTGCGCCACCCACCGCTGCCCAGCTCCCGATGCCAAGCACACTTCTGCACAAGCGAGACCCCGCGGGAGGCTGGGTGCGAGCCCCGGGAGCGGCAAGTAGCGGAGTGCTGGGCTTCCGAAGAGCACCAACGAATTCACCAGCCTCCAAAACACGGCACAGCCCCACCTCAGCCCGACTCACCGTCGCAGGACCTCTGCCCGAGGAGAATCCGCACCCCAGGGGCAGCCGACGCTAGCGCCTAGTTTCTTTGTTTTCCCCTTGCTCGCTCTGGATTACCAGGATCAGCCTAAACTAGGGCAGAGCCGGCTGCAAGCCCCACATCTGCTCCGGAGGCAGCCCCGGGTGCCAGCCCAACTGCCCCGGTGCAGCCGCCGCAGATCTGCCGACACAAGAGCGAGCAGGATTAGGGCCGTGGCAACTATTTGCTCGTCAGCACTTTCTGACGTTGCGGGTGCGGGCACAGGCACGGTGGGTATCTGCTTTCGAGACGAGGCCTGG
>VWZE01004240.1:627082-669095 GCA_013396675.1 Eubucco bourcierii
GCCCCCATGTCGCGGAGAGACGGACCCGGGGTGAGGCTCCAGCGCCGCTCCGCCGCTCCCCGGCCAACTACAACTCCCGTGAGGCCGCTGGGAGCCCTCCCCGCACGGGTGGTGGCTGGGTCAGCCGCCCTGGTGCGACCTGGCGCGGCCGTGCCTCGGCGGCGAGAGGGGCGTTTGAGGTGTCGGGGAGGGGAAGGGGCCTGGGGCTGCGCGACTGGGCGCGGTGTGCGCCTGCAGCCCTTCGGCCAGGTCGTCTGCCACAGCTGTAAATAAAGTCGCCTTTAGGACAGTTCTCTGTGTTGGGTTCTTTTTCCCTTTCCTTTTTCTTTCTCTTTTTCTCCGTGCTGAAGTGACCCTTAAAGTCACGCTCAGCTCACCTGGACATGCAGCGCACACACAGAGCAGATTGCCCCTTGCTGTCCTTGCCAGCTGGCAAAAGGGAACTCCCACAGAAGAGACCGGTAAGGATTAATAAAGGACACATGGTAAGAGACTGGAAGAAAGCAGTCATCAAACCGAATCACCCTTAGTGCACATAAGCCCTTGTATCCAGCTTTGGGAGCTGCTTCCCAAGGCAGGGTGGGCGCTGGAACAAGGGGCTCAAGGTTTCTAACCTTCCCCACCACATGCCAGCACCAGGCTTCTACGAGCAAGCTGCCTCCACCCCTCGAAGCTGGACCCTCCATAATATGATCCTCTGGAAGGACATTTCTTCCGTGGCATCTGAAATAGGTTACAGTGCGTTTGCACTTTGAAATGTACTTGACACCTGAACTCCTTTGCTTTTACACCACATTGCTTTGGTAAAGAAACAATTTTAAACGCACCTTGTGACCAAAGGGTTTGTCATCAACTCTTGCCACAACGCTTGTGACTCTATTGGTGTCACAGACTGCAGCTCGGGCAGCCATAAGATCAAAGCAACCTATTTTCAAGACTCTTGAGGAGTATGTATGTGGTACATAGTCTCCATCATCCACATTTTTTTTCATCATCAGTTTAAGGGTGACTAAGTAGTCCTGACTTCGGTGATTAATCTTTGCCTAATGAATGGGTTTGATACCCCAGTGTCACGTCTCAGAACTGCTGGTTATGGGGCTAAGCATGCTGTGGGCACATGACTCGTGAAGCACAATGGGACCTCTTACGCATCTCAGGAGCACCTCCAGTCTGACTTCCCTTGGCACACTCTGCACAGGGCCAGGAGCATCTGCTGCAAACAACTGTTTGCTTTCCATTGATCCATGGACACCTGGCTGGCTTCCAAAAGCAGCCTCAGGGGCATCAGCTGCAAATAATGATGAAGCCAACCCCGGGCAGTTGTGCTGTGATGGATTTATTCTGACATATTCTCAGCAAATCTTTGTGTGGTTTTACTTCCCATCTCAAAATAATCAAGTGGAGAGGATTTTTCCTCCTTTTAATCAGGTAGTGACAAGCTACTTTCAGACATATCCAATTAATTGATAGTACTTACAGAATAATTGCCAGCTTGTAAAGACATTCATTTCTCCAAACAAAAACATGCTGCACAGGTGACCAAGGCTTCCTTAGAACTGTTTGTATTCTCTTATTTCTTAGCAACAGAAGAGGCTCTGGAGTTTTGCTTTTTGGAAGCTGCCCCAGGGATAAAAAAAAAAAAAAAAAAAAAAAAAAAAAANNNAAAGCATTCTCTGTGGATGTGTTCCTCTGTGGCCTGTCCTAGGTAGGGAGGTTTGGACTGGATGGTCTGCAGAAGTCACTTCCAACCCCTGCCATTCAGTGACTCAGATGTGATGAAAGGCAATGTCAGACATCCCAGGGCAAGGAAAGCCTTTGCTGGAACATCTTTGCCCTAGTTGTCAGTGTTGCCCTGCAGGTAACATTTAAGATAGGTACAACAGGCCTGAGCAATAACCTTTGGATCCCACGCTAACTTCAAGTGCAGTGAATAGCAGAGAGTAGTGCCCACCAGTCCCTCTGTACTTAGTAGATGGCACACATCGTGCTACTGGGCAGAGATCAGTAAGTGCCAACTCACATCTGAGCAGTGCCACTGTCATGAAGTCAATTGCACACTGCTGTCAGTCATCTCATGCTGATAGCATTTTGGTGCCTCATTGACTAGGGCAGGTCTTTACTCTTAAATAACTAAGATCTACAAAACCAACCAACAAAACCCAAAACAAAACAACAGGAAAAAACCCCACCAAAATTGACAGAAAAAAGTCTGCTGTGGCTGTTTGGCACCATGAATGCTTCATGGCCACCTCCACGCGATGGGTTTGTTCCATCTGGCTCCTGCTGCTACATGCACTGCATAATTTACTTTTTGAGAGCTAATTGATGTTATTTAGTAAGTGGGGAGGGTTTTGCTTGCACGAGGCACTTGAGGTATTTTCTGAGAGCAGCAAATGGCAGCTCTCCTGGTCAGCCTGCTGGATTAACATGCCATTGTAGCCAGGCTGAACAGCAGCCTGATGTTAGCACCAGAGACCTTCTCTCTCTGTGGGGAGAAAGCTTTGGAAGCACTTTCTGCATTTGTTTGCATTCTCTTTTGAATAGGTGGACAAATAATTGCCCACAGATATAAAGCTGGAAGTGGGCACGTAAAAAGAACCAGCAAAGTTCTGGAAAACCCCGAGAAGCAATTCTGGCATTTTAAACAAGTGGTGGTCAGGAGCCTGGGAGAATATAGAGCTCTTACCAGGTCTGAGACTGCCTCCCACATCAGGTTAGGAGCTATGGCTGCTGAGAGCTGGCTGCGGTTCAAAGGAGACACCAAGACTTTGAGCTGGCTTGGTGCTAGTTCAACTGATCTGGCAATGCTGAGGAAGAGCCAGGACACAGACTCTGCCTGGCCTGTGCAGAGTCTTGTGTGTGCTCGCAGCCGAGGGGCAGATGGATGAAGAGCATACCAGGGCTTTGGAAAGTCACAGAGCTGATTAAGGACACCAGTAACCTTCTTGGGCACACGGGCACGTTGCTGGCTCATGGCTAACTTGCCCTCCACCAGGACTTCGAGGCCCTTCTCAGCAGAACAGCAGCAGTACTGCAACCACTCCATGTGACACTGCTCCCTTCCCCAACAGTGTTCCAAAAGGAATTAATTTCTCTTTTTTCACTTCACCAATTTCTGTTTCTCACTTCTGCATTTGCTCAGATCAACAATAGTTGATTAAGTGATTGAAAATGAAGATTCAAAGTCCCTTGAGTATTATGGTTTGCCCGGAGCAGTCTGTATTTTCCAAGCACCTGGAGTTCCCAGAAGGGCAGAGAAGGACAGACAGTGCATCTCCAGCCCTGAACTGGGTACATCCTGTGGCTTTAGCAGTGCAGATGTTTACTAACATATGTGTACAAAGAAGGAAGGTAGGCCAACATCCTCACGGGTGGCAATGGAGACAGGCTTTAATGTGCATGGAGCCGCACACGGAGCTGCGCACGGAGCTGCGCACGGAGCCGCGTGGCCGGCAGGCAGAGGGAACGCTTTATTCCCTCTTGCTGACGCTCAAGTGGCCACAGCTGCAGCAGCACAGTCAGGTTTGGGGCCCCAATGCAAGAGAGAAATTGACTGAAGTGAGCCCAGTGGAGAACCACCAGGGTGGTTCAGGAGTTGGGGCAGCACATGGCACATGAGGAGACTAGGTTGGCAGGAGTTTATTTAGAGCAGACAAGGCTCTGGACAACCTTGTCTAAGTGGGAAGACAGAACTGCTGCGAGCAGGGAGGAGTGGGCGGCCACCAGGTATCTCTTCCAAGCTAAATTCATCTACAAAATACACAACTACTTCTTCATTTGAAAATCCCTCACCTTGGAGAGATGGTTGTGAACACAGAGAACAGCTGCAGTGTAGCAGCCACTGAACTGCTGAATGTTTATTGGTGCTCTGCACTGTACCAGCAGGGGACACCTCCAGCTGCTGTTACTTTGACACACTGGGTCATGCTAAGCATTCCCTTTACATGCTCAGAGAGGCAGTAACAAAAGATGCTCAAGCTGCAAACGAAGAACTCCCTAAAACCTGAGGATCTTTGAAGTCTTCCATGCTTCTGTTATACTTCTGGACATTTCTAGATACATCTACAATACACTGACAGTAAGAGTTCAGGGTAGTGCAGCCCCAGCACAGTGAGTTGCACGACTGTTGAAACGGTCCAGGTGCAGGAGACTTTTTACATGCATCACTGCACTATCCTCTTGTAGAGCCTCGCAGGTGCCCGCGGAGTGATCCTGGCTTACCAGAAGAGCACAAGAAGAATTTGGATTCCTTTGTCCTTCAGTAGGTTGTCTCCATAACTGATGGTATTGAGTCCTCAGTCCAAAGTCTCTTGAAGCACATGGAAATAGCCAGACTCATTTCAAACATCTCTCATCAGGAGACGAGACAAAAGCTGGTCTCCAGCACAGCTAGACAAAGGATAACTTCTGCCTTTCCAAGGTTTGTCTGAACAGAGTGAGCTCCCTGTGGGATTAGCAAGCAACCTTTTACCATTGTTAAATGCCAGGCAGTAACTGCAGCAATGGGGTCCTAGGGCTGACTCATCTGCTGGCAGGGGACTAGACATGGCACTTTCTTGTGGCAGCTCAACTGAAGCACGAACTAGGAAGACTTATTTGGATAGAAGCCATAGACATTTGCCCCATTCTCATGCTGTTCCTTAGGTATTCTTGCCCCTGGACACCATCAGAAACAGGATGCTGTACCATGGACATGTCTGAGTTTCTGTCTTCTATTAACTGTACAGCAGCTGAGCAGGTTCTGTTGTCTGCTTGAGGTGATCTTTAGAGATCTGATGAAGTAGAGCAGAAACAGTACAGAACCACTTCAAGATGGCTGCCCCAAAACCCAAACTGTTGCTTGGAACCCTTGCCAAACCACAATTTGGTGCCACTTCAAAGTGACCTTGTCTTTCTACATGAAGCTAGGACATGAACTATTTGGGTTTCCAGGGGCTTTGTCATTCAGCTAGACTGGAGTGCACAGGGTATATTACACTGCCTGTGGGGAAACCCACCAAGCTCTGGTGAAGACTATCGATTTCCATGAGGAAAAAAGGCAGCGAGCTTGATTGGTGTAACCAGAAGGTGGCTACTGTCAGGCCAGTAAATCCTGGAAGCCCCAAGAAGAGAGAACCAGTGAGTTCAGCACTGACAAACACAGGGAGCATTGCAAGCTACAGAAACACAGGGCCATAGCTACTCACAAGCCAAGTACTTAAAGTCAGCCAAGAAAGCCACCTGCAGTAGCGTTTATATGAGACCCTGCTGCCTTAGCCCCAAAGAACAACTCTGCTTTTCTTTCCATAATCCTGAAAAGAAGCTATCAGTGGGAGAGAAGCCATCTGACAGGACAGAGCTGACACAGACTTAAAGAGCAATGAAGTCAACACATTGTTAACCGCTTTCTGATACCCAGCATGTTTGCAAGGGGTGGCTTTGCCTTTCTCAGGGAGTTAGAGATTCTCCCTGGTGCTTAAAACCTGAGAGTTCATCCGGGATTCATGCCAGCTGTGAGCTCTCTCCCTTCAGTAGATGGACGCATCTTCATAGTGGAATTTACCTTGAAAGGAGGTCCTGGGACTGGAGACTTGGCCTTGGCCACAGGGCAAACACCGACTGTGTAAACGCAGCAAATGCCTCTTGAACTTGACCCCCACAAACACGTAGAGCACGGGGTTGAGGCAGCAGTGAGAGAAAGCAATCTTGCGGCTGATGTAAAAGGCGAGGTTGGAGTCTTTCTCATACTGGCAGTCAGAGGGTGGCAAAGTCATCAGAAAGCTGAGGATGTTGTAGGGTGCCCAGCTCAGGAAAAAAGCCACCACAATAATGAGGATGAGTTTGATGGTTCTGTGTTTTCTGCGAGATCTGGCTTTGAGCAGGATGAGCAGAATCTTGACGTAGCAGAAGACAATGACCCCACAGGAGAGCAGGAAGAGAACATTCCTCTGGTAAATGTCCACTTTCTTCCATTTCCAGCTGGCATAATCACAGAAGTTAGACCCTTCCAAGCTCTCTTGCACTGTGGTTTGGATCACCTCGGGCACCACAATTAAGATGCTACCAGTCCAAACAGCCAAGCTCAGCAGAAGAGCACGGCAGTGTGTCTGGGATCTCAAAGTGGAGAGGGGGTTCACCACCGACAAGTAGCGCAGGATGGTCATGAGAGTCAGGAAGAAAATGCCGCTGTAGTAGCTGATGGAGAAAAGAGCATTCACTGCCTTGCAGAGGAACTCGCCAAACACCCACCCGAAGGACTGGTCCACTGCCAGGAAGGGCAGCATGCAGGAGAAGATCAGGTCAGAGACACAGAGATTCAGGAGGAAGGCATTGGTTAAAGAGGTCAGGCTCTCGTACCTGAGCAGGATCCACACCACCAGAGTGTTCCCCAGCAGGCTGAGCAGAAAGGCCAGTGTGTAGAGCACCGTGGTGAGGTGGGTGTAGAACACCAAGTAGTCTCCCATCTCGCAGGCGTTGCTGGTCTCGTTCGCAGAGGACTCGTCGGAGTAGTTCTCCTCCAAGATGAGGGGATAGTGGTCGGCATCCATTTGTTTGTGCTGACTTAGCTCCAGCAGATACTCAGAAGGACTGCAACAATCGGCCCACAATTTTAGTGAAAATCAACCCAAAAACTAAACTCCTGCTGTGGAGATTTCTATTTTAAGAGGGAAAAAGAAGCAGTGAAACTACCTTATGTGTCCCATTTTGGGGAGAGAAACAAATCATATCCTCTTGCGACTAGAGAAGGAACAGGTAGGTACCGACAGCTTGCGCTCAAAGCCACGTCCAGCTCTGCAGCCCTTGAATCAGAAACGAAGCCATTTCTAAGGCAGTAGGGCTGGTGATGGTTGATAATGACTAAGTTGCTACTAGGTGAAGGCTGAGAGTGTCTGGGTTCTTAAGGTACACAGCCCAGGTGACAAGGCTTTCAAATCTGCTACTGTGCTCTAGGTTTTGCTGGCACGGTACCAAATTCCCCTGCACCTCACTATATACATGATTCTTTGGCATCAGGCACTTTACAAAGCTGAGCAGCACCAGGATCAGCAAGGGCACCAAAAAAGGGAACAACTCCCTTTCTGATAGATTCTTGTATTGAATTGGTTGATACTTAAACATCCCCAGGTTGTGGCAGAAGCATTCCCACACTGGACTCTGCATTCGTCTCTGTAGTCTGCTGACCCTCACAGCCAGGAAGGGAGCAGAGCTCACATCACATCCCTCTAGGGGGGCTGCTGCCTTCTGCCTGTCTGCAGGCAGGAATTTAATTGCGGTTGGCTGGCTGAAAGTGTCACAAGTCACTGGGACTTGAAAAGGGAGGCACAATCAGGTGAGTATACAAGGCTCCAGCAAGGGCAGAGCCTCCTTTCTTTAAGAAATGAAGATAAAAGCTTCAGACAAATCAACAATGGCTCCAAAGAGCAGCTCAAAGCCCCCATTAATATGGATGCTTACCTGCAGCACCATCTCTGGATCCTGCTCCAGTGCTGCTGACTCCCATGGAAGTCCAGCTGCAAGAAAGGGTAAGTCCACGGCTGAGGCCAGAACTGTGCTGGTGACATTGTCCTCTTAGGATTAGCGAAGCCACAGCCTGCCTGCTGCTGCCAGAAAAACAAACGCTGCTTTGGCAGGAGAGAAGGGTCACAGCTACAGCAGTGAAGTGTGCCAGGGACCCTTTCATGCCATCCATAGAGGCATACGGCTCAAGTCACGTACAGGTCAGGGACCATCTATCCCTTGGGATGCAGCCACCCAGTTTTGGAGGGATTCAGTACAGTGACAGCAGGGGCCCGAGCCAGGTTTACCCCCAGAGGCACACAGCCAAGTGGAAATGGTGTCTGTGGCCCTCAGTCTGTAGCAGGCTGCCACCTTCAGGCATGCAGGGCAAGATCCTGCTGAGGTTGGCACTCTCCCGGGTTCTACTCGACAGTGCAGACTAGACTGAGGTCTGGACCATTACTGTGTCCTATTTCAGCTCAGGCTGGAGCTGTGACTTCTCCCCAGCAGCTGTCCCAAGGGTGAAGAGGAGTCTCTTTGCAAAGAGGAAAGGTACTCTGTGCAAGAGATGACTGCTGGGATGCTCCTTGCCTCTGCTGCCATTGCTGCTGGCCCCTGTCACAGGGAACTTCTCATGAAAACCTCAGCCCCAGTCTCTGCCTCTGCCTGGGGGTTACTCCAACCTGCCCCAGTTCACAAAGCAAGTTCACTGCTGGATTCCCCTCCCAGTGTTGCTGCCAAGGCCATGAATGTGGACAGAGGACATTTGAGCACTCAGAGACACTGCCCACAGGCAGACAACCCTGAGGGGCACTACAGTGCCTCTGCCAAGCTGCACAGTGAGCTGTAGTCCCAGAAGCTCATCTCCTGGCTCTCAGAGAGCCTGGAGAGGCTGATGTGCCTGCAGCATCCACCACCATGTGCAGCTCCTCAGGCTCCAAGCACCCACTGACTGCCACTGTCCTTCCCAAGTCACACCATCTGCCTTGCTTGTTCTCTGAGAGAGGACAACAGCTCTGTTTGCCTCAGCTGCTGCTGTGCCTCCCTCAGCCACTGCCCCTTTCTCAGGATGCTGTCACTTGCTTCCCTTCCTGCCACAGCTTTGCTGAGGAATGAGGAATTCTGCAGACTGGGCCCTGCTTTGCCCAGGGAGACCCTGATGGACAACGAACACTCCAGTCTGCCAGAGCTGCTGAGTGGCTGACCAGGACCAAGTGTGTGCTTTGACTTGATGTTTGTGGCAGCTCAGTGATGATGAGGAGTACCTTGTGGAAACTGGGCTGAGGCAATTGGGATTTTTTCCCTCTTGCTTCAGTTGGTAAAAAACAAACCTGGCATCTAAAGCTGTAACTTTGCTCACTTGTGTTGGACTCTTTCTACTCTAAGCTAAGAAATGCTGTGCCTGGATTTTCATCTGAAATACCTGCGAAGAAGCTTTGAAAGCCTGAGTGATTGGCTCACCGGGCTAAGGAATGTCAGCACCAGACACAGAATGCACAGGGCACAGATGCTCCCAGTTTACACACAACGGACAAGAGAGAGCAGGAGTTGGCTGAAAGGTGGAGATAACCTTAATTTCTGTTAGCAGGACAAAAGGGAACAGAGGAAAAACACTGCACTTTCAAGTTATCCTTGGCCTTGTGCAGAGCACTCAGCAAGGCACTGAGCATTCATTTCACTCTTACCCAGACACAACTGTTTTATTTTCTGGTTTTGCCTTGAAGCATTACAGAAAAAGGATCTGCACACAGAGCTGGGGAAGTGGATTCTTAGCAGCCTTTACTTCAGTTCTGGGCTGCTTTGAAAAGGCAGCTACACTTCCTCTATCCTCTGGAGATACGCTGCTCAGCAGATTATTTCTCCTTTAGGCTGAGCATTCCAGAGTGGCTAGCAGGAGGTGTCTGTCCCCTTTGCAGTCAGTGGAGGGACAGGGGGAGGCACTGGCAGGAGCCTCAGCAGCCCTCACTGACTGTTACCCATCCCAGGCAGAGGTCTGAGACCCTTCAAGAGGATTCCTGGCGCTAGCACAGACAAACTCAGTCCTTTGTCAACTGCAAAGCACCAAGTGAATATAGCAGAGAGAAGCCCCCTGCCATAAGGCTTGGACTGATGGCAGCTCCCTTGGAGCAGACTTTGCCTTGGTGCAGAGCCACCACGGGGTAAGCTGAGAAGAGCCTCCTTTTACAGTGAGGAAGAAGTTATCATGTCCTCTTCTCTCCCTCTCCAGCTTCTCCTTTCCCAAGAGCTGTGAACACACAGCCTGGGCCCTTTAGCACGGTGTAGCTCCTGCTCTTTCAGAGGGCTCTGTGGGAAGACAACCTGGCATTCACACTCTGCTTTTGGAGGCTGCTCCCTTCTCTTCCATCCCACACCGCAGCTGTGGGCAGGAGGTCAGTAGGATGTGCTGGGGTGCGGTGTGGGCAGTCCTGCTGCCCTGCCAAGGCATGCAGCAAGGGCTCATGGTCTGCAGGACCATGGTGGATGACAATGTGACCATGACCTCATGCCTACTTGATAAGCAAGTCTGCTCAGAAAGGATGTGGTGCCCACAGCTGGGCAGCAGATGTCCAGTGGAGTGCTCAGGAACAGCTTTGCTCAAAAGGCTTTTGTAGAAGCAGAGGTCATTGGCAGTCAGCCTGCGGTCACCAACAACAGGCTTCCAGCCAGTGTGGTTACAGCAGTGGGGCATTCCACATGCTCCCCAAGAGCAGGGGGCTGGCACACTCCAGCCCTTAATTTGGGTGGCTGGTGCAAAGGAAGGCATCACTCCCTGCTTTCAGCCGGGCAGAGCTGGGCCATGGTTTTCCTGGTAGTTCATGCAAGGATGGGATGAGCAAGAGAGTGGTCCAGGGGTGAGAAGAAATAGTCCTGGCAGTAAGTGGCTGGGAGGAAAGCAGCCTGGTGCTTGCTGGGGTTGGCTGCCTTTGCAGTGCAGCCAAGCAAGATCTGCAAGCAAAAGATCACACCCGTGTGTCCAGCCTCATTCTGACTTCTCTGACCAGCAACACTGGCAGCAGGCACCAACACTGGAGCCTCTCTCACAGGCCAGGTGGCACTGGCATGTTCTATCCCTTTCCCACCCATGAATGCTCTGTGGTTTGGTGGTGAAAAGGTGACCCTTCGGCTCTCAGCAGCCGGGTGTGCAGGCAGTTAAACCCCAGTAAATCCACTTCTTGTTTGCATTGCTAAAGCAGATCATATCTGCAGGCTGCTGCTGCTGCCAGAACGTTGCCACACACATGCACCCTCCCCACCCTTTGTTTCTCTCTGTGGAGATGTACACACAGCCCTGCCCTCTCTGCTGCCACCCCTCACTGAGCTGCTGGCCTCCAGAATCCCCACTCTGCACTGCAGCCAGTGAAGAGAAAGAGGCAGAGAACCAGAGGCAACAAGGAGAGAAGCAAACCCTAAGCCCCCTGCCCACCGCTGACTACTCATTTCCTTTGAGTGCTGCAGAAGGTTGTATACAACAAAAAACTCTTGTTGCTGTTGGTGGCTCTCTGCTGCTGGAGTACTGAGGGGCAGGGCTGCTCTTCAGGTTAACCTTGGAGCTGGAGAGGGAAATGCAGGGGGCTCGGGTACAGAACAGCCTTTAACAACCAGATTGCAAGGGGCAATGCGAGAGAGGAATGGCCTGAGGCTTCTTGGGTTGCTAGTCTGAGGGCATCTCAGATGGCGGTGGAGAAGAGAGCGAGGCTCAGTCAGACTTGGGGAAAAGAGAAGGAGCTAGGGAAAGCAGAGCTCTTGATGGCAGAAATGAACTTTTCTAGGGAAGCCAGAGCTGGGGAGGTTCCCTCTGCAGACCGCTTCCGGAGCACAGATGCTGGCTCTCTGTTGTTGATGAGCCAAAGCAAAATAAATCCAATTGGTGCACTACCCTCTCATAGTTACATCCCAAACAGTTTATGGTAACAATGAGGCAATTAATAACTTGCACCAGAAAAAACCTGACCACAACCAAAGCTGTTCCTGTGCTGGTTTGGCTGCTACTTCCCCAAACCCTGGCACTTCCTCCTGGCACGGCACAGCTGCTTGCAGGGCAGAGCCCCAGCCAAGCAGGAGCTGCATCTGCAGAGGGGAACCTCTCTCCTCAAGTGTTTTCCCCCAGTTCTTAAGAACAGCTGCAGCAGCCATGGCTTCCTGAGCCAATTCTGAGGGGACTGCAGCTGGGGGGCACTGGGGCATGTGGAGTCTGTGCTGCCAGGTGAGACCCAGCTCCTGACAGACAGACTCAGGGCACTCTTTCCTCTCTACAGGCTTCTCAGAGGAGGAGGAGTCCTTTCCCTCGGCTGCCCCTCTGAGCACAGCTGCTCCTTTCAGAGCTGTGAGCTGGAATGCAGCTGACTGAAGTGCCCAGGGTGAGCCCAGACCGTGCTGGACCTGCCTTGCTTCTGAGTTCCCAGATCCTCACCTCCAGCAGGTGGTGAGGGGCAGCTCAGAGAGCTTCACTCGGTGCAGCCGTGGCACTCAGCACAAGACATTGCTGTGCCATGCACGTCGTGTGCACCTATCTCAGCACCAATTGTGAGCAGGCAGCTGGGTGGCAGCAGCAGCAAGCCCACCCGGACAAGCTGCTCTGCAGCCAAATGCCAGCTGCAGCACACGTGCTACAGCAGGGGACAATGCCAGGGGCTGTGTGTGCAGCAGGGGCCGACCGAGACCAAATCTTAATTCCTGAGACGTCTCAGCGCCTCCAGCCATCTGTCCTCTGACGGGATCCTGAGTCAGGGTGGGGGCAGGCAGCAGGAAGCAAGGCTTGGCACTCTCTTGCCCAAAACTGCCCCTAGCCCCTTGGTTGTGCTTGGGCAGCTCCAGGCAGGCTGCCGGTGCTGTTCAGTGGACCTGGCGGCAGCCAAGCCCAGAGGATGTGCCCAATGGGCAGGGCTGGGGCCTGGGCTCTGCAGTGGCCTCCTTTTCTTGGAAGATGCAGCCCAAGCAAAGTGCTGTGGCATGAGGCAATTCCTGACCTGCTCTGGGCGTTCGTCTCTGTGCCTGTGTACTGCCTCAGCAAGCCTCCTGAGCAGCTCTGGACAGCAGAGCTGGAAGCACACACACAGCTCCAGGCGTGGGCTCCCACCCCAGCAAGAATCCAGCCTGCGTTATTCGGGAGCAGTTTCTACACTTCCTTCCCTTTCGCCACAAACTCATGGCTCTTTTTCTCAAACAAATGCAATTCTCCCTCAGTTTGGAATGCCTCAGGGCACTAAACCCCCCAACTGCCCAGCCCCGCTGCAAGCTGCTGCTGCCCATGGAGTATAAACCTGGCAGCAGCACCAGTGGTTGATGCGAGCAGTGAGGTTTGCAGAAGGTGGTTCTGAAAACCAGCAGGCATGGAATGAAAACCAAAATGCTTTGAGAGTTTCTCTGCCTCTAGGTGATCCTCAGCAAGGCCTCGAATCCAGAAGGCTGTGGGCAGGGTGCAGGTTAGCATTGGGTGGCACAGCAGGGCACAGGATGCAGGTTAGCATTGGGTGGCACAGCAGGGTGTAGGGTGCTGGTTAGGCCCAGCTGTTTGATGAGGGAGGGCAGAAGACACTCCACTGCCCGGTGGTGTCTTCGTTTCCAAAGTGAAGTCCCATTGTAAAGCAAAGATGCAAGGACAGGCCATGAAGAAATGCAGACCTTGTTTTTAGAAGCTGAAATTCACAAGTGGACTTTTTGTCACATTTCCTCTTTTAAAATATTTTTTTCCAGCTAAAGCTCTTTGCTAAATGTGCCCCTGCCCAGCTTCCCAGAGGCTGCTGGCAATGACTCAGACGTGTGAGGCAGACCTGGGCGGTGGCAGATGCTTCTAACTCCAGCCCTATCACCTCCTTCAGCTCTGGCTGGACACTAGCACCCCTCTGGAGCACAGCTCCCTTCTTTGAGAAGGCAAAGACCACCCTGGTCCCATGGAAGACCTATCACCCAGCCCTTGCCCCTTCATGCCTGAATGCCCTAGTGCTCAGCTTGCTCCTGGGAGGAACACTGGGCTGTCCACCTGCATCTCCTCCCAAAGCAACTCACTCACTGTGTGTCTGAAGAGGAGTCTGAAATGGGAGGCATCACCTGCCAAGGCTGGCAGACAAGTGCTGTTTTGGGCTGAAGAGGTTTTTGTCATCACAGCTCCCACACCAGCAGCCACTTTCACAACTTCAACTGATAAGAGCCACCTAATGTGATAACAGGATGCTGGGTTAGGCCTTCTCTTTCTCAGAGGCCCCTTGCCACTTTGCCCTGTCTTGGCTTCCGTCTGGGTATATCCCACTTGTTCAGCACACTAATGACAGTACTCTTAAATGCCCCTGGGAGGCAGGTGATGGTAGCATGCAGGAACCAGTAAAAGTCAAGCGGAAGGTGCCCATGGCAGAGGGGTTGGCCCTGGTTACATCTGCTGAGGCAGGTCTGGGTCAGCTTCAGGCCAGTTACATGAACACAAGCCCCATCAGAACAGGTTCAGCAGCCCCACTGCTGTACAGGTTTCTCTCAAAGCTGCTTTTGAAGGAAGCCTACAGACAGAACTCCCTCCTCATCCTTCCCAGAAGCAGAGTCAAAGCCTTGCTGCAGTTCCTGGAGGGTCTGGTATGTCTCTGCTTCCTGCACTTCTGCAGAAGTCACCCCGAAGTCAAGCAGCAGCCTCTGCTGACACAGTGCCATGTGAGCCCACACCTGGGTTCCTGGGTGCTGGAAATGGCACAATGGGCTTGGGCTCTGGTTAGGGGACACACAAGGACCTGGCAGGGTGTGACTACCTGCATCAGTGGGCTGTTCTCAGACTGTATTTTGTCTCTGCCTTGCTGCTCTCCTTTTGTGCCTGGGCAGTTCAATAAAGCAAGGATGGAATCACATTTGGGAGCACTCTTTTCATCTTTCTTCCCAAGCTCATGGACCCTACAGCAATGGGACCCTACAGAGAGTCTTGGTCCAGCCCAAAACTATGGGGCTAGGGAGTACAAGGGACACCTCAGTCTCTGCTAGCAGGAGCTGAGGGTTGGAAAATAAAAGCTGTCCTCAGTAAATCACTGTTTCCCTATGAGTACCTCAGAGCTGAAACCTTGGCTCTGAAACATTTGCCCTGTAAAATCTCTCAGGGTTACAAACACTTCTGCATGTGGCTTAAGGACAAGGATGGAATCAGTGAGGCTGCCTGCCCCTCTGCTTTGGGGTAAAGAAAGCTCTGAAGCTCACTGCTTCCACTTGGCACCTTTGTCTCAGCAGCAGTCACTTGAAGAGCCCTCTCCTTGCCTTCAAGTGAGCTGCATCAGGGAGGGGAAGATGAAACTTGGACTGATGAAAAGTCATCTAGCCATGGAGGCAGGACCTGAGCACAGAGGCCCCAGCTGCAATGCCCAAGGTGGAAGCTGGGGCAAGCAATCAAACAGGCTTTGCACAAGGGGGAACTGCCTGCCCTGGAGCTGATACTGCTGTGGGTCTACAGCAGATGAAATTCAGCACTAGCTGGGGGCAGAGAACGGGCTCCATAACCAGCTAGCAACACTGGCAGCAGAGCTCGGTTCCTGGGGTCAGTGTGGTGCAGCAGGTGAGGAGGAGGCTCTGGAGCACCTCGGGGGAAAAAAAAAAAAAAAGCTCAGCTCAAGCATGACCAAAGCTAAGGACCATGCAAGATGTTCATACTCATGATCCATTTTCTGCTTCCCTCTTGCCCTTGCCGTGCTCCACTCCTGGCTGCCACTGTGGTACCACCCTGGTGTCCTGTGGTGGCATTTTGGCAAGCTGAGGGCTCATGCTGTCTTCCAGGGGGGAGGAGGATCAAGGTCTGAGACCTGTGTCAGCCCAAGACTTAGACTGGCACCTCTCACAGCTTGGACTGTGACTGGTAGTCACTAGACTGGCACCACCACAGGAGGTGGTGACTTTGGCCATTGTGGGGCACACCTCCAGTGGAGATGAAAAACCTGCCCGAGGAGTGTGGGGGGGCTATATGCAACAAGGAAGAGGCTGTGCAAGAGGAAGAGATACCTAACAGTAGTCTGGAATGGGGAACCCACACTGTGCTTCCTACTGCAGTACTGCTCCAACATGGAGCACTTAACCCGTTTGAATGGTGTCGTGTGAAATCTGTGGGCACATCTCGGGATTAAAGGCAGAGGAGATGGCTGACAGCTGCAGCAGGCAGGGAAACAAGAGTGCTCATTGAAACGTGTAGAGGCACTCACCCTGTCCAGAAAACTGGCCTGCCTCTGGCCATGCAGCCAGGAGGCAGCCGAAGTCAAAGACACCCACTGCTGTCCCCATGCCAGCCTCCAGTTCCCACCACCTGTGTCCCACTGTAGCACCCAGAGCCAACAGCTGCTGCCCCGCACGCAGCACTGAGAGCTGCTCCCTCTCCGGCTCCTGCACAGCTCCAGCAAAGCTCACACCATCGGCTGAGGAGGAGGTGGAGGAGGAGGAGGCTGAAGCAGCGCCGAGCTGGGCGGTAGGTAGTGCTTGCAGGCACCTAGGCAGCCCTGGCGAACGACTGCCCCGATAGTGCTCCGTAGCTCCAGCGGCTGTGGCAGTGTCCACGGCCCGCTGGCAGTGTCCCAGCTTTAGCCCAGCCTGTTGCTTTGTTCCCCTGCTTCTGCTTGCCTGTCTCTTCCCTTCCCGTGCTCGCCTGCTGCTTTCCGGACTCGCTGCTGCCTGTCTCCTCCCACAGCTGCGTTCGCAGGGCAGTGGCAGTAGCTGTGATGAACGCTGGTCGATGCCGCTCTTGGCCGCTCCCCGCAGCTTTGCACCCATGGCTCTGCTGGCAGTGCCTGGTGTCTGCCGGCTCTGCGGTGCTTTTCACCTCTAGTAATTCTGTCCCTAGTGCCAGAAGGGTCCAAAACACGGGCATGCCAGGAGGGCACAGCACGGAGGATGCTGCGTGTTCACACCTTGGGGACAGCCAAGGGACTGATCCTTTCTCTCCTGCCTAGCTGTTTGCAAACGCTGGAGATCTGTGTCCAGCCCCTGGTGTCCCTGGCTGCCAGCAGTTGGCTGCCTTGGAGGAGAGCATGACTCCAGATGTGGCAGTCCTCTGCCTTGTGTCCCCTCCCATGCACTGCAGCCACGGAGCAGGGCAGGATGTTGGCCACTCCGCTGGCACCACTGAAAGCTTTGCATGTCCTGGACTACTGGAGCCCTTTTGGTTTTCTGCACAAGACTGACTGGCAGCCAGAACAGGCACAGCTCTCTTTTGTGTGCCCTGCAGTGCATGCTTCAGGACAGGACAGCCACGGGAGCTGTGCTAACTGTAGTCAGGGCTCTGTTTTGCCAGGCCACCGCCCTGAGCCCTTTCCAGGTTCCCCAGGTCATTTCTCACTGCGTGCCTGCATACCCAGAAATCTATGTGAAGTTATTTCCTGAGCAGCTTCTTGGAGGGCCCCTGAGCACTGCTGAGAGCAGTGTGCCCCTGGAGGGTAATGAATGCTGTTTCTGACATGCTTCTGTGACACCTAAAGCCCAATTATGTGCTCTTGCTGGCCACCAGTACCCTCAGACCATACTTTAGCATGCTAGATCTAAGATGGACTAAACCCCAGCTCTGCACTGCAAGTGTGTCTAGATGCCAAGCCTGTAGATGATTCCCAGGGCTGAATTCGTAATAAAAGTGCTTTGTGGCAGCTTTCTGGAGACGAAGGTGTCACCTCTTTGTGCAATCACTTCCACCTGCTGTGCACCCAGGGAGTAGAACAGTGTTTTACACCGGGCTTCAGGCCGCTTCCAGAGCACACTCAGGCTGTTAGCAGAATGCCTCACTGGGGAGTACACGAAAGGTTAACCTCCTGTGGTGGATGTGGTCAGCTGCTGTTTGATGTCTTATCACCATACCTCCTCTCACTTCAAAAGGCAGAGAAAACCCCAGCTCTTATGTATGCTCTGCTGTTCTCGGATGGCATCTTGCCTTGCTACCTTGGGCCACGGATCTGCTTCACTGCATTACACTGGAGAACTCTCTGGGTTTCATTTTCAAAACCTGAAATGAGATCCAGTAAGAAAAGAAAGAGGCTGTTGTGTTCCAGCTTCAGTCCGTGTAATCACACAGCCAGGCCTTCTGTGTCCCAGCTGCTGACAGTCCTCTTTGGCCAGTCAGGTGTGGAGGTTTCCAGTGCTGACTGCCCCCACCTGCACACAGGAAAGGGTTCCCAGAGTGCAGCATCACCAACTTTGCACATACTGGACACAATAAAGATGAAGGATTTGGTGCAAAAGAAGCACCAACGGCCAGAGCATTTCTGTCTGTTACTGGATATCCAGCACTGCCTGAGGCTAATCCAGCACTTTGCTTTTTCTGCAACGGTTGCCTAAAGCCTCCTGGCTCCATTTTTGACTCCAGCATTTCCCAGGGATCCTTTGCTCTTACCAGGAGATGCAGACACGTTACTGTAAAAGCTGATCTTGTGTTTGGTGCTGGTCAGAAAGACACACTCACACCCACTGATTTCAACAGGGTAATGAAACTTTTGACTCTGTTAGTCTTCTGCCTACAAACTTGTGAGAGAGGAAATACAGTCTTGATGGTTCTTAGAAATACTGGAGCACGTCAGAAGTCAGCAGCAGAAATTGTGCAAGAGGTAAAAGGAAACGTAGATTTCACTCATGCAGTGGCAAACATTCATCAGTTTTGTTCCACTCATTTGAAATCCAGAGAAGCTCCTCTTGTGCTTACAGAACAGCATAACCTGTGCACAACAGCATAACAGCATGACCTGCTCAGCACCTGTGGCCTTTGTGTGGCCTCTGTCCCCAGCAGCTCTGGCATGTGGGCTCAGTGTGCTCTGCTTGCTTGCAGCAGTGTGGATGCTGGAGGTACCTTGGGTGGGATCCCTGGGGGGTCTCACATCTTGCAATAGAATTCCCAAGGCCTTGTACTGCAGCTCTAGAAAGAGAGCTCTGCCTCTGGCTCTCTGGACCACAAAGGTTTGAAAGTGCTCTGTAAGCCTGGTGAGAAGCCCCAGGCTGCACCATAGCACAGAAGTGAGCATATTCTGCACAGTCCAACCCTTTCAGCTTTACTTCCACCACTGTGAGCTTGACCTGTGGGCTTCTAGCTTATGCCAGTGCAGCTGCCATGTCCTCACTGCCAGGCCCTTTGACTCACCATCTCTCACACAGCAGGCTGAGCTAACTGTGAGGTTTTCAACACCTTGCAGCTTGCACATTTCCTGCAAGAGGTGGCAGAAAAAAATCTGTTTCCTGAGATGAATAAGCGAAAAAGAACAGCTACCAAAGCCAGGTCAGCAGAAGCTAAAGAATCAAGACAAAGCGTAAAGCTGCTCAGCAGCTTCCTGTTTACCAGCTCAGATACAGATTTATCAGCAGCACTGCTAAGCTCTCTTCACACCTTGTGTGGGAGATGTCACCCTGGTGAGGCCTCTCTGCACCCCTGGTGAGGGCAGAGGCCTGGGGGAAGACATGACAGGCCAACAGGATGCAGACATCTGCTTTGAGACCACAGCCACAGTGGTCTAGGTAAGAAGCACCAGCAGGATGGGACCACTGCCCAGACTTCGCTGTGTGATGCTTTTGTGCTGAGAGGAGCCTGCCTCAGGAAGGTGTCACTAAAGGCATGCGACCCCTCCGAGGGGACCTGCTGCCAGTGGCAGGGTGAAGGGTCTGCACTGTGAGCCATGGCTTCTGGAGAGCAGAGGGCAAACAGGGCCAGGCCCAAATCCTGCCAGGTGCCAGCCTGCCCATTGAATCGAATGAATGAATTGCCCTTGCCCACAGCCCAGCCCCAGCCGATGTATCTGCATTCACAGAGTCAAAAAGTGCTGCACGGGGTCAGGCGGCACCGAGTCAGAGGAATCCTGCCTGATTTCTGAGCTCATGCACTCACACCTGAAGGGCTGGCCAGCTCTGGGAAGAGTGCCCTGCCTGTCAGCAGGGAGCTGTCAGGGACTGCAGCGATGCCTGGCTGGGAGCTGGAGCAGAGCTTGTGCTCTGGAGGGCAGGGAGCTGTCAGGGTCTGCAGCCGTGCCTCCAGGGACAGCTGGAGAAGAGTCTCAAAGGCTTCATAAGCAAGAGATGCATTTGTTCACTTGTCCTGTCCCACACTCACCCTGCCATGAAACACGGGCGAGAAAGTCCCACTCACTGCTGGCAGTTGTGAAGGAGTTATTGTGTGGGCAGTTTTGCAATGCACTGATTTCTGCTCTGGCAAACCCAAGTGATTGTGCAAGGCTGCAGCCTTCAAGGCTATAATCCATGTAGTGTTGGTGCCAGCAGTGAAGAGCAGAGCACAGGGCAGAGGGAGCTGGCCCAGGCCTCACCAAGCACCTCCAGCTGCTTCTGCTCTACAAACTCTGCAGCAGATTTTGGACTCCAGGGATCACAACTTTTTTTTTTTTTTNCCAGAGCCAGAGCCAAGCCAAACACACCTGCACACACAGCACTTGGTGACAGTAACACAACTGCACTTCACTGGAGGACTAGAGGATGTCAACATTTTTGCTGATTAAGCTGAAAATAAAAAGAAAAATGTCTGCCAGCAGCACTGGAAGGGTTTTGAAGTCTGTCTGGTTTTGAGGAAGAAGGGTCACAAGGGGTTATTTCTGCTACCTATGAAAATGCCACATTTAAAAATAAAAAGTGGCAGTGCTTTGTCTGGAGCTGCTCAGAACAAAGTGTTGTGACTCTTCCTTAAAGCTGATTTGGAGAAGGGGAATTCCCCCAGCAAACAACTTGTGCTTTCACAGCTATTTTAGTCAACCCAAATACATCTGTGTGATTACAACCCCCCATAGTCACTCCAAATCTCACCTGGCCACCAACCCTCACCCACCTATTTGGACACAGGTGTGCAAGCAGATTAGCCCCACGAATAAAGGGGTGGGAAGCATCCTGCCCCCTGCTGTGTTTGCAACTCTGCCCTGGGGATGGTCTGACCAGACAACCTGGGTTAAGATTATGTGCTTCTGTTGAGATGTGTCGATACCCGATGCTGAGAGACCCAAACACGGCAGCCACAACTGAAACAGGCAAAGATTACTCAAATGACAGCTCTTGGACGGCCTTTCCTCCTGCATCTTTGAGGTGACGGCCAGCCCTGGGCAATCAGGGCTCAGTGTCCCTCTCTGCCCGTGGGAGAGGGATGCAAGGGATTCCTTGATGGTGCTATGGCCAGGAAAGGCACTTGCTGGGCTGTGCTGGCACTGGAGACCCCTGAGAGACACAAATAAGGAAATGGTGCTTGTTGAGACTAACAGATGCAAGGCACCACAGTATTACACTGAACAGAACTATTTCAAAGTCATTGAATAAAATAAAAAGATCAAAGCTGTCCTGTTTTCACTCTTTGGTCCTTGACATGTGTCCTGCATGCACTAACACATACTTTAAAAAGCTGCAGGGTAGCAAAGAAATTCTGAAACGCTGCACTTGAGTCAAAGGTGCTTACAAAAGGATTGCCAAGAGGTCCCAGTAGCTATGAGTTGTTATTCCAAATCCATTACTAATGGGGTGGGCCATTCCCACACTGCAGCACACCAGCTGATGTTAGCCTGAGGGGACAAAACCCTGAAATAATTCAGCTTGGCAAGGACAGCTCAGCGGCTGCCCACAGGTGTGCTCTGTGGTGCAGCCAACTGAGCATTCACACTGTGTTCAAACCAGGGCTGGTTGTGAAGAAGGGAGGCTTAGTGAGCACACTGAAAAGAGACACCTGTTCAGGAGCTACCTTGGCTGCCTTCAATTCTGGTCTCACAGAAGGTGTTTGTGAGCCCTCTCACCTCTCTTCCTGTTTACCACAGCTTGAAAATCTTCGATTTGCCTTGAACCCCACTCTATATCTGGCAGCTGCACATCTCCCAACCTCGGCCAGCTCCTCAAGTGATGGAGTAGAGCTCTTGGCAGCTCCCACGCCTGAGAGAGGACAAGGACACAGCAGAAGAAGAAGGGGATCGGGGCCAGCTGACAGAGCGGAGGCTTCTTGCTGGCAAAGGTAAAGTCTATTTGCATTTCATGAGCTACTCTTAAAAGCAACAGGCTAATGTTGGCAGCCAGGGCAAGGGGACTTGCAGCAGTTTTCTCTCTTGATATCCTCCAGAAGTCTGCTTTTTCAGTTTGACTCTTTTGCCAGCTGATGTGCAGAGCAGAGAAAATGACAAACCCTGTGCCCTGTCTGGAAGCTGCCAAAGGCATTCACAGTGTAAAGGAGGTCTGAAGTGAAGCATCTCCAGGCTGTTGAAAACTCACTTCTGAGTATTGCCAAAATCAGATGCAGCACAGCTCTAAAGCTCTGTGTGTCTGTATCTACCTGTTGAGGTATCTGCAGAGGTCTGTATCATAGTGTTTGCTATCTGCTAGTTGCTTTTACTTCCAGTTGTTGAATCCATGGGCTGCTTTTAGGGGGTCCCTGGTAGGCAGTTAAGAAAAGGAAGCAGTGCTGCAGTGCTTATGGTGCCAGCATGTTGGGGTCACACATCAAAGCATTAGCAGGAAATATTGTCTGCCCACATATGTTGCTGCATGCACAGTGAGGCATGAGTAGCATCCACACCTGGAGCAGAGCATGACTACTGCCTCCAGAATCCCTCTATGCTACGCATATGGCTCCTCCTGTTCTCCTGCATGGGGTGGCACAGGTGGGCAAGAAGGGACAAATCCTCAACAATTCTTCCTCAACAGTACAACAACTTGCACCCTTATCTTTTCCTAGAGCACATCCTCTGCTACTGGTTAATTAATTGCTGCCATTCACATTATTACTGCACCTTATCAGCCATCATTATCACAAATGGTTCTTCCCCCTGGGAACTCAGTGTCTTTGAGGATTCGCAGCTTCATAGAACTGTTTAGGATCGACCTGTTTCCAAGCATAGATGCAGTGCACAAGAAGCATTGAGATGTCTTAGCAGAGGCAAGGCAAAGTCCTTTGAAGGAGTGGCTTTTGAAAGAACCATTACTTACTGACCTCTGGAAAGCAGATCCCCTTTTACAGCGGTGAGGAGCTGCCGTCTGAGAAAAAGAAAACTAACAAAAAAAAAGGTGGTTCAAGCCCTGGCTCACTTTTGGAGAGCAGCTCAGACTATTTTAAAGCTGTCCTCATGGCAGTTCTTCAGCAATGACAGAGGACACCCTTCCCTCCCCCCACTCCAGACTGTAGTGTCTTCTCTGAACTGGAAAACCGAAGTGGGGTTGATGGGGCCAGAGCAGTGAGCTGCTGTGTGTAGCACCAGGCAGAACCTTGCTCCAGCAGGCCAGAGCTGGGCGTTGCGAGCGCTGCTCGGCAGCTCTGGGAACTCCCTGCTGCTGCACGGCTTTTTTTGTGTGTGATCCTGCACCCTCCCTGGACAATGAACTCTGCACTTCACGGCAGCATCTAGCCTGGATCAGCTCAGCTGAAATGTTGTTATGCTGCTGGGTGAAGGCTTCTTCAATGGAGACAATTTTGTAAGTCTTTAAGTTACAGGCACAAAGCTTCCCCAGCTGAGGGAGCCCAAGGAAACCAAAAATCTTTGATCAGATACACGTTCTGCACCATTCTGCAGTGTTAGGACCATACAGAGCATGTCTCTGGGCAATGACAAGGGCTCACTCACTGGCACTGAGGCAGTTCTGGGACACTGAGAGCGTCCCAGTGCTCACCCCTGTGCCCAGCTGCAGGGGTACAGCTGCTCATGGCCAGCCTGTGAGACCGAGACTGCACTCTGCAGTCCTGCTCTGCCTGAAGGTTGACTGACCCATGGGCTGACCCAGGGTGGCACAGAGAGAGGCAGAAGCCATGCTGGGAGTCCCACGCCAGGACAGTCAGACATTTATCCCCTGCTCTTTCCTGCACAGGTATACAAGATGCATCCCACAAGCCAGTTCCTTGGCACCACAGAGTATGACTATGGCTATGATGCAAACACTGCTCCGTGCCTCGAAGGGAGTGGCTTTCGCAAGTTCAGATCCTTCTTCCTGCCCATCCTTTACTGCCTTCTGTTTGTCTTCTGTCTTCTGGGAAACTCCTTGGTCCTCTGGGTTCTCCTGACCAGGAAGAGGTTGATGACGATGACTGACATCTGCCTGCTGAACCTCACAGTCTCTGACCTCCTCTTCGTGGTGCCACTGCCCTTCCAAGCGCACTATGCCTCGGAGCAGTGGGTTTTTGGCAATGCCATGTGCAAGGCCATGGCTGGCATCTATTACACAGGCTTCTACAGCGGCATTTTTTTCATCACCCTCATGAGCATAGACAGGTACATCGCAATTGTCCGCGCGGTCTATGCCATGCAGGTCCGGACTACCTCCTGCGGCACCGTGATCAGTTTAATCCTGTGGCTGGTGGCTGCCTTGGCTTCTGTACCCAACATCATGTTCAACCAGCAGCTTGAAATCGAGCAGTCTATGCAGTGTGTCCCCACGTATCCCCCGGGTGACAACACCTGGAAGGTTGCTTCTCAGTTTGCAGCCAATATCTTAGGCCTCTTGATTCCCCTTAGCATCCTCATTTACTGCTACACCCAGATACTAAAAAACCTGCAAAAGTGCAAGAACCGGAACAAGGTCAAGGCCACCAAGATGATTTTCATCATTGTCATTGTCTTCTTCCTCTTCTGGACCCCCTTCAACATCGTGCTGTTCCTGGACTCCCTGCAGAGCTTGCACATCATCGATGACTGCAAGGTGAGCTCCCAGATAGCGCTGGCACTGCAGCTGACAGAAACCATATCCTTCATGCACAGCTGCCTGAACCCGCTCATCTATGCCTTTGCTGGAGTCACCTTCAAGACCCATCTTAAGGAGCTGCTTCAGTCCTGTGCCCGTGTCCTACCCAGCTCACTCAGATGGCTGGGGGCTGCCCAGTCCTCTTCCCCACCCACCCAGCTCTCGGGCTGCTCTGACAGCGAGTTCCTGTGAGCCCACCTGAGCTGCCCTTTTTGGGCATGAGTGGTTGGTTTGAGCTCCAACACAGCCCTGGGAGTGCGCATCATCCTCCACAGGGGAGCAGCCAATCTGTGCCTGCTTTTGGCACCCTCTGCAATCTGGCACAGTAAGTGCCAGTGTTGGTGCCCTCAGAGCACTGGTGCCTTCCTAAGACGATGACCATCAGGCTTGCCGCACAATGACTTTTAACGAAGCTTTAGAGCTCTTTCAGCACACTTCAGCAAGCAAGCTGCCTCCTCTCATACCTGCTGCATCCCCCAATGAATGCATCGCTTCTGCCTCACCCCAGATGTGCTCTGCCTTCTGGATGCTGTTCCATACCTGCATCCCTCCATCTCTGGGACAGGTGAGAGACACCTCTCCAGGAGGCAGGGAAGGGGTCAGGCATGGGGTTACCTCACATTGCAAAGAGGGAGTCATCTCAGACACTGTCACTACTCCTTTGCTTCAGCTCCCAGATAGCAGAGGTGATTGGTGGTAACCAGCATGGCTTCACCAAGGGCAGATCTTGCCTGACAAATTTGATTACTTTTTATGAAGAAGTCACAGCGACAGTGGACAAGGGAAGGGCAACTGATGGCATCTACCTGGACCTGAGTAAGGCATTTGACTCTGTGCCACATGACATCCTGGGCACCAAACTGGAAACACATGGACTGGATGGGTGGAGCACTGCTGGGTAAGGATAAGGAATTGGCTGGATGGTGGCGCACAGAGTGGTGATCAACAGTACAATGTGGGCCACGAAGATGATCACAGGGCTGGAGCAGCTCTCCTATGAGGACAGACTGAGAGAGTTGGGGCCCTGCAGCCTGGAGAAGAGAAGGTTTCCAGGAGACCTTAAAGTAGCCTTCCAGTATCTGAAGGGGGCCTACAGGAAGGCTGGGGAAGGAGTATTTACAATGTCTTGCAATGACAGGACAAGGGGCAATGGGTTTAAACTGGCAGAGGGAAGATTTAGACTGGATGTTAGGAGGAAGTTCTTTACAGTGAGGGTGGTGAGGCACTGGCACAGGTTGCCCAGGGAGGTTGTGGTTGCTCCCTTCCTGGAGGTGTTCAAGGCCAGGTTGGATGAGTACTAGTACTTGTGTACTAGTGGGAGGTGTCCCTGCCTATGGCAGGGAGTTGGAACTGCATGATCCTTGAGGTCCCTTCCAACCTTACCATTCTATGATTCTATAGAGACCGCTCAGCTCAGGGCCCTCTTGCTTTGCCTTGAGGTGCTCCCAGGGGCACAGCCAGAATGGGGGGTCCCTGGAGATACTGCTGCCCAAAGCAGCCTCTACTTGCTCCCTGTGCCAGTCACTTGTAGAGGCCTTTACACTTGAGCATGTCACCAGCAAAGCAGGCTGCAGCACAGCTGGAAGCTGTAGGCCTTCCAGCTCTGTGCCCCAGCACTTGCTGTCAGTGTCAACAGCAGGCAGGGGCAAACAGAACACAGACTCCATCTCCCTTTCCAGGCATCATTGTTTGCTGCCTTTCTGGAAGTACTCTCTTTGAATAAACACATTAATTGCAACTCTTTGTCTTGGCTCCAGGAAGGCTTCCCAACGACTCACAAGCCATGATTAGGGAAAGCAAAGGATGCTCTTACTGACTTTTGAGCTAGTGTCATGAGAAGTACATCTGATAGAACTGAGAGGTACCCTGGAGCTCTTCAGCAAAAGCTTTCAAAGACCAGGTCCCTTTTGGGGTTGCTGTATCATTCAAAGTGATAAGTACCAGATGTGTCCCAGGCCAATCTTTCAAATGCCACCATGAAATTCTGCCAGGGGAAACCTGGGGTGTCCCAAAGACATTGAACTTGTCCCAAAGATGTCCCAAAACCACACCTGTGATGCATCACTAATGCAGCAAAGTCTTCAGCAGCAGACTGGGGGTCCCTTTGAGTTACAGGGGCCAAAGTCTTTGGTTTCTATTATTTTTTTGTCCAGCTACCACTGAAATCATGCTCTGTGTTTGACAGAGCAGAACTGAGTGCAAATCACATGTGAAGACTTAACCAGAGAAGTAAAAAAAGCAGGTTTTGTTGGACTCACTACACCGCTGCTGCTTCCTCCTCTTCGCCTTCCACAGCTCCATTTGCCATATTGGTGTTTAAGAATCCAGAAGGGTAGCTCCAAACTCCCCAATCCTCTGCTCAAGCATAGTCCAACACTCACAGATTAAGACTGTGGATTCTTATGACACTTCCTTGAGCCTCTCTGTTGAACGTGTCTGCAAAAAGGAACAGCAGAAGGAGCTGTTTAGCCCCTTTCCTTGTATGAACTGCCAGAACAAGACACAAATACACTCAGCATCAGCCCAATCCTCATGCCCAGCAGAGCTCACAAAAGCATTGTGCCTCTTCTCCAAGCACCTGGAACGTAGGAAAGCCACCAGACTTCATGCTACTCTTGATACGTGATGGAAAGAGTCAATGGAGGCACTAAAAAACGTTCAAACGTTCTGCACTTCTCTGCACTGAAGTGCAGCAACAGCACACTAGCAGGATCCTGTTGAGGAGCTGGCACTGCCATTTTTTAATGCTATTTGTTAGATAGAAACTTGTCAATGAGAATCTGCTTTCCTCTGCAGATGGAACAAAGCAGGTAGCAGATGCAGTGTTTCCTTGGGAGCGAGGGTTGTGACATAAAGAGCTGGGACTTCACAGGTCTGTGTGTAATGAGACTTCTAAAGCCAGTCTGTCACATGTTTGAGACTATCAGGTCCTGTGGCTCAGAAGTGCCTGTAACTGTGCAACATCAACACGTTTCTCCACTTACTGCAGCCAAAACTGGCCCCAGGACTGGCTTTTGGAGAGCCTCTGAGGTTCTCCAGCAGCGCATGGGAATGGACATCAGTAGTGACAGCAGGGACATGAGAGACACAAAGAAACCCCCAAGTCTGTGGCTGGGATGGGAGATTAGTGATGAAACCAAAAGTACCATCAACCACTGGGAACTCAGCCCAGGGTGCCTAAAAACATAGGCGAAAACGTCACCAAGAGTTGTGGCATGGCTGAAGATGAAACTGCAAAGTGGAAGATGATCTTATCTGCCAGCGGGAGGAGAAAAGATGAAGTTGTGACTTGGCACTGCTCTCCGTTCCAGGAACTGCTTTGGTCACTCTCCTACACAGACTCTCAACCCACTGTAACACTCTGGAGCTTGCTGGCTCCTTGCCCCTTTTTCCTTCTCCCAGGGCACCTCCCTTAGTGCCAGCCTTGGGTGTGGAGTGAGCCTTCCCTGAGGGACCAACAGGCTGAAACAGTGCAAGACTAAACTCACCATGCTAAGGGGCCTCAGCAGAGGCTGTGTGTGCAATAAACGCAGTGCTTGGGGTTGCTGTTTTAGGATGGGTGTGCCCAGGAGTATTCATTCTTTTCTGAGATCTGAACCAGGTGTGACTGCTGGATCAGAATGCTGAATGGTCATTGCACCAACAGGAACTGCTGGTTTCTGTATAAGGAGTTTCCTTTTGGCCCAGGGCAGAATTGTGAGCGTTACATTTGGCGCCCACACAAGACCAACTAGGCTGCACCAACACCTTGGTAGGCAGGCTGGGGTGCGGTGCTCCAGGTTTATGAGGTACAGCTTGAGGGGCACGAATGTGCCCCAGGCTGCAAGCCTGAGATTTCCCAAGTCCATATACCAGAATCAGTTTAAAGCCAGGTTCTGCCCAGTGTTTGAGAGCCACCACTGAATTCAGTGAGGCTGGATGCAATGTCATCAGGATTCTCCAAGGTTCTCCAGGCCTTGACATCATCATTAGACACACCCAGCTGAGACCTACTTATTACCCTCTCCTCTTAGTTAAGGTAAAGATATAAAGAAGAGGAATTGGATCAGCTAGAATCAAGGCTGTTGATCATTTGTGGCCACACTAACCACCTTCAGGCCTTGGCTGCAGGAACACCTCAGGGGCTTCTTTCCATGAGCTCTTCTCAGTCATACATACATGGCAACCCAAATGCATTCATTCACCAACCCAGGGGTGAGATATAACCTTCCTGTGGCTTCCAGTTTTCTGCTGAAATGACCTCACAGTGCCACTAAGTTCTGAGGCTTGCCTGACTTCAACTTTAAGAATCTGTAAGTCTTCAGAGCCTGCTGCATCTCTCGTGGCTCTCAGATGACTTTGCTCTCTCTCTGTCAGCAGCTCTTCTCTTTCCCTTGAGCTGGAGAAGATAATAGCTGTCCTCTCTCACCCATCCCGGTGCACTACAGCGCCAGCTGGCCACTGTGCCTCCCCTTCTAAGGGGCTGTCCTGCTGTTCTCCTTGGTACTGATTCTCAGCCTGGCTGATACACTGCGTTCTCCCTTGCCACAGCTTTCTGATGCAGCTTTCCCCTGCCTGTGGCTGATGTCCAGAGCCTTTGCACCTCATTTTCTCTCAGGCAGAGAAAACGTTAGGCTGTATCTCAGGAGAGATTTCCTGATTTCAGAGAGAAAACACAAGCTTGTGAGGCTGCGTCTTCCCTGACAGCCTTTGCAATTAAATGAGTGGAGAGAGGGAAGTCGGAAGTGCCAGTGATAAGCACTGTGAAGGCGTCTAACGCATTAAGCCAGAGGGAATGGTGCCTCGTCAGTGTGAACACCAGCAACAGGCAGTCGCTGCCCCAGAGCCCGAGGATAAGTGCCGAAGGTATTGAGGCCTGCTGTGGCTTGAGGAGTCCCGGCCAGTGGAGCATCAGCATACAGCCTGAACTCCCTGGAGAAACAAAGCAGCAGCAGGGGGCGAGATTTCAGGAGAACCAAGTGCACTGGAGGCAGCACAAATACAGTTCTGTGCTAAGATTCACTTGGAGCTTTTCTAGGACTTCCCCCAGCGCAGCTGAGAAGAATGTAGGCAGAAACAGCAGCCCTCATCCGGGACCCTCTTGCTCAGGTGGCTTTTTACTTGAAGCTTTTATCACTTGCTTGTGGTTTGCTCTCATCTTGACACTTGCACAATCTCTTCCAAGAAGAGCAAACTAAAGATATCGGCACAAAACAAGCTGCAGTGTGACCTGAGAGCTTCTCAGTAATAGACCTGGTTCCATATCACCCCTTCTAGCACTGACACTGCTTGGCACAGTGGCACAAAGAGCCTACTCACAGTGTTCTGCTGACAGAGCAGGTGTGCAGGGTCTCACTGGTGCAGAAAGTTGTGGGCTAGCTCTTTCCTTCTCACTGTGGCACAGCAGTTAGTGCTGCCTTTAAAAGAAGAGGATGCAGCAAGAGTTACAGCACAGCAGCACAGCAGATCCCACAGGGATCCTCATTGCAGGGCATGGGCAACAGCACAGTCCCTCTGGTGTGGTCAGTTTGCTGTGTGCTGTGAGAAAGCAGGTTTGAAGCCCAGTGCTTGCTTACATTTTCTCTGCAGAAGTTGCTAAGGAAATGCTGTGTCCACTCCATAAATAAAGCCTGTCGGAAGATCAGAGCCAGATTCAGTTTGTCTCTAAGCTTGTGCAGTGTGGCCATCAGGCTGGCTTCAGGCTTCAGCCTCCGTCTGGGGAGCTTTCTCAGAAATGAAGCAGGCTCCACCAGACAGGTGTGTGAGGCCAGTCCCCAAGGGAGGGCCACTGAAGACTGCCTGCTGCTGTGCACATTTAAGATTTGGTTTCACTGAGCTGTCCTGTAGCCCCACAGAACAGCACAGTGGACATAGTTTCCAAACCCATAATGGTTTCTCATCACCAAAAGCACCAAAGATGCCACTCAGGTTGTGCCACATACCTCAGAGATAGCAAAGCTAGCAGGCAGCTCTTCCAAGATGACCTCCTCTGTGACCTCTTCCTCCCAGACTGGTCTGTGGAAGAGAAAAAGGGAAGATAAGAATTTATCCACTCCTGAATGACTTCAGATGTTAGCAATACCTGGCTGCCTGCAGGCTTTCACACATTTTGGTCCCCACAGTTGTTTAGAAAGCTCTGTTGCACAAGCTGCTTGCCATACCACCAGGGGGTCCCTGAAGCCCTGCCTAGGCACCCCTGGGGCAGTTGTGGTGGTCCCTGAAGCCCTGCCTAGGCACCTCTGGGGCACTTGTGGGGGTCCCTGAAGCCCTGCCTAGGTACCCCTGGGGCAGGTGTGGGGGTCCCTGAAGCCCTGCCTAGGTATCCCTGCGGCAGCTGTGGGGGTGGTTCTGGCTTTCTGGCACACCTGGCCAGCTGTGTATTGCTGTTGACTGAACTCCCTGCAGGTTTTGCAAGAAATGACCTAACGCAGCTGTAATTGTGGCATCAATGCACCAATCACTGCAGCACAAAGCAGCCTTTCACCTTCTCAGGAATACTGCAGGAAACACCCAGCAGTCTTAGAGAGAACAGCCAACAGCTGCTGCCCCAAAGCTGTACATCTGAAAACCGCAGCCTTGCGGAAAACTGCCTCCTGCTGGGGCAGTTATGGAGCCAGATCATTTCCCACTCCTCGTTTCTAAGGATCATTACACAGGCATCAATTATCACCCCAACAGCTGGTGGCTGTTGCAGCTGCAGTGCCAACTGCATTGGCAAAAGGAATGGTTTAAAGCCACAGATGCATGGCAGCAGCCTGTGCACTCAACTCTGCCTCCTGCCTTTGAAGAAGAGTTTTTAACCACTTTCTGTTATTTTGGTCTCTCTTGTTCTATTGCTTTCAATCTTGCAACGTTGCCACATCAAAAGGGGAATGAGCTGCAGGTTGCAGGTTGCCTCGTAGGACAACCTTTTAGAAGTGCAAAAGTTACAAGAGGTGTTCACAGAGGGGGTCACAGAGAGTAGAGTGCAGGCTGCCTGAGCTGAGCGCATAACTGGAAGGGAAGTAGCTCTGCTAGCACAGTGTTCTCCTCGAAGTAGCTCTGAAACCTCTGGGCCTCGGCTTGCCTCTCTTCACAGTGCTCACCTAGAAGTGTAATGCTGTCTAAAGTGACACTGCTTTGCAGAGCATCAGCATGGCCTCATTTGCTTACAGGGTCTTTGTCATTAGTGCTGATGAGAGGAAGAACCAGGCAGAAATGGTGCAGAAGTCAGCAGTGCTAATGAAGATCAGTACCCTGATGGGGTAGTTCCGACAGGCATTTTGGAGCCCCACACATTCCTCACAGCAGGGATTTCACAGAACAAGCAGACACCCATGAAGTCTTGGTCACTCAGTTCTGGACCCAGGATGGAAAGTGAGCATTTTTCAGAAAAGAAGAAGCATAGCTTTGATTCCTGTAATGTTTTGCAACAGCTGCCACAGGAAGTGCTGTTTCCTAGTTTGAGACCAGGGTTTAACTATGTGAGTGCTCACTAAGGACGCCGCCGCCACGGGCAGATAACCCGAGCCTGATAAAGCAGTGAGTAGCTACTTTTCTTCTCTTCTTTCCATGTAAATGTGTGTGTAGAGGTGCAGGTTCAGTGAGCGGGGAGGGATATGTGCCTCATGGCAGTGGCAGCAGAGCTACCATTCAAACAGGGACATTAAGAACAATTCGGTCTCGTAGCTGTCTTAGGACTCCGGATAAGGCTAAGTGTGAGAGTAGAAAATGGAGTTGCACAAATGGCAAATGCGCAAATCAGGATCTTTTTTTGTACTAGAAACTTGCTGGGTTTTTGGGTTGGAAGTTGTTCCAGGAGGCCATTAGTCTGAAAATGTGTTCTGCTAAGGATACAAACTGATGAGACTTGAACTCCTTCACACTTAACCTAACCTCTCCAAATCTTCCCCACATCTTGCTCTGTTAGATGCAGAAGTTCTCCATCACTATAGTATCACATGGGTTCTTGTGATACTCAAGTACCTATCAGTTCACGGTGGTGCTTCAGTACCATGTTATGAAGGGATATCTTATTTGGGACTGGTTCCTCTTTTCCATGGGATGTCTCAGAGCCAGCACCAGAAAAGGTCTGCACTCATCTCTCACCTAGGGACAGCCACAGCCTGCCCTGGGACTTTGTTCCGGAGGTGCTCTGGAATTGCACTGTTCTCACACAGGAGAGGAGAGCTGCTCTGCCTGCAGAAGTGACACTTGCCGCTTGGGCATCAACAGCCAAGCTGCAACAGCCCACGGATTAGTTCTTTGTGCACTTTGGCCACACGTGAAACGTGCAGCTGCAGAGACGTTTGCTCTCCTGGGAGAACTGCACTGCCATTTGCTACCCTGCTGGCAGTGCCAGAGTGCTGGGTTTGAGTTCTCTGTACCAAGACCCTTGTAGCCATAACACACCAGGGGCACGATCCCGTCACTATATGTTGGCAACCTACACTCCAGGCAAGTATTCTTTTTTACACTTGAGCACAGCCCCCAGTGGCTGTGCCTCCAACTGCTGTTTGAACTGCTCTGAACTCAATGTTTTGCCTGAAGCACTTTAAGCAGAGGCACTGAACAAAAACCTGAAGAGTGATGCTAGCACAGGACTCAGCACAGCCAAGGGAAGAGCTCTCTGGCACACACAGCCATGATCTGGAGGAAGACACTTAGTGGCTGTCTCGAGATTCTTTTCTCTGGCTGCTTGTGCTCAGTGCAGATGCTACGGCTTTGCTGCACATCTGTTTAGGTAAGAGAGGCTCCTTCTTTTGTCCTCGGGCCCTGCTGGCTGTCTAACTGCAGGAAAGCTCAGCAGTTTGTGAGGCTGTCTCTCTGGGTTTGCTGGGGAAGTGAAATTATTAGATCCTGAGGGTCTGCTGAGAATCAAGCCTGTTCTTCCAAGCCCAGAACATATTTTTTCCTTGAGAGTTCTACAGGGATGAAACAAACCTCACCAGTCAGGAAGCAAACAGCCCTGAAGAGAGGCTTCTAATGCTCAGCTGTTACAGAAGAGGAAGAGGTTTCCTAAGTGAGGTTTAGTTTTGGAAGGGCCTGTCTTTCCCCAGTCATATCCTAGAAAGAAATCCTGTGTGCACTACCACATGAAAAGGTGTGTCTGAAGGAAACTATCAGCTCAGAGTCTCCTTTAAAGTCTTTGGTTTGCACTCCACATCTCCATCAGCTTTCCTGGTAGCTCAGAATAAAAGTGCTGCTTCTTATGTTTGCTCCCCTAGAAGCCTTTGGTGTCTGTGCACAGCCTTCTCTGTGGTTTTTTCTGTCCACAGACTCCTTCTGGAAAACCAAAGGCAATGTTAAAGAGAGAGCTGGCAGCAGAAGCAGTGGGAGCCTCTCTCTCAACACCTGCTCCCAGGCTGCGGCATTCTTGTCCTCTGCCTAGGTCTGAGGTTCACTCTCTGTTACACTGTGCTGTTCCCTCCTCACCCAGTGGCCTGGGTGCTTCTGACACACTTTTAAGCTGACTACAAGTTCATGAGCATTTCTTTTCACACATGACAAACTCTGCCTTGTGGAAAGGAGGACAGTGAGGGCAGTGGCAGCCACCCTGTGGTGTTTCTTCATGCATTTTGAAAGGGAAACCTTGGCTCAGGCCATAAAAAGGAGCTTTGGGGCTAATCAACTTCTAAGATAAGATGCTCCACTAATGCATGGATACTCTTCTAATGCATAGGTATCAATTGTCCTAATTTCCACGGGGAAGCTTTGCCCAAATCCCCTTTAGGGCACAACAGACTAATTGAACCATGACAGCTACCATCCCAGAATAAGCCAGTGCAGCAGGTCAGTAGTCACCTTGCTGCTGCCATGGAAGTGCCATAGCCATAGCAGCATGCAGCCACCTCTCCAGCTGAAGGAGACGCAGTACGGGTAGCAGCTGACACTCAGAAGCTAGCAAAGCTTCTCCCAAAGCAGCCAACCCCAGAAACCTGAGCTACGGCCTCCTGTGCACAGCTGTGAAGCACAGCTGTGAAGAAATAACACCTCCTGTCTGAGCTGTAACCACATTTTCTCTGCAAGAATTCTTGCCCAGAATGCAGGCATTTGGCATAGTCACACTTCTCTGCACCCAGCTTCCTGAGAGTCAGAACCTAACCAGTGCGCTGAAGGGAGAGGAGAGTAGCACCTTGTTGGGCTGCTCATGTGCTGAGATGCATCTGCATGCCTCAGCATCACTTTGCAGTGAAGGAGGGCACCAGAAAGAAAGTTTTTCTTCTCTTACAGTTCTGCCTTAGGCTTGACTCAGTTTTCTGCTTTTGCATAAATGTTTTCAATGCTCTTTAACCACTAAAAAACATTCAAAAGGATTACTTGTACAGTATAGATATAGATACATGTATCCCACTGAAATAAAGACCTAGATTAAAATTAGATCCTCTGGATCCTGAGGAGTCTATAATTACATATCAGGAAAGACTCCTTTCCTCCAGCAGCTCGGTATGCTGCTAGGAGCTTCAGACACTTCAGAAACATCACAGGCTACCACTGGGAATGGCCCAGTGTGACACTAAACTGAGGCCGAGGGCCTGTCTCTTGTCACTCCAGCCACAGGCTGAGTTTCTTTAGTCTTGTGGAACTCAAGTGCAGAGACTCAAGTGCAGAGAGACCAAAGTGGTGGTTTTGAGGCTATGGTCTCTGCAGAAGACATATGCAGTGACACGGGGCAGACCTCTGTTCAGCATTGTGTAGGAAGGCAGCACACACGGCTCTGATGTGGCAGTCACACAGACACTTGGGGCAGATGATTACCTGAAGCCCTCTGTGTCAGGAGCAGGCTGCCACCTTTGTCAGGAGAGCACCGAAGTGCCTTTGGAAGCATCTGACTGCTAGGAGAATGTAGGTTTCCGAGCCACCAGTCTGCTGTGGACAGCCACCAGACTGCAAGGAAGGGCCTGAGCAAGCAGCAGCAATGAGAGAGGGAGGAAGCAGCACTCCCTGAGCACCTTTGATCTGGCTCACGGAGGGCTGGCTGGGAGGCACAACTCATTCCCTGCTCCCACTGTAACAGAACCTGCCCGAGGGGTGTCACAGCTCTGCTGCACCTGCCAGGCTCTGATTCCTCCCTGCAAGGCAAGTGCAGTCCCTCCAACAGCAGCCAAATCAAAGCTGGAGGGACAGCAAGTGTGGGCAGCCTTTATGCTTCCTCAGCCACTGTCACCTCCCTGGAAACACTGATGAGGAAGGGATGAAGGACAACACCAAATGACCACTGCAGATGACCTGTCAGTGCCCAGTCACAGCCCCTTGTTTTCATGCCCCTCCAGAGCACTTAGCCAGTCTAAACTCTGATGCTCCTGACCCATGGCTGCTGAACAACTACCAAAATGAGGTACGACAACTTCCTTCAGCACCAAACACCGAGGAGGTGTCACAGCTGGCAGGAAGGTGCCACAGGAGAGACAGCTGCTGTGGGCCATGTTGATCTCAACTGCCACCTCCCAGGCCATGTGACAGGTGCCGGCTGCTCTGTTCTCTCCACAGCACTGCACTTTGGTGCCATTCCAGAGCTGCCCAAGATCAGCACACTCCACGGCCTGTGCCTGACCCAGACCCTGCAGAGGACAGTGTTTGCCATCTTCAGCCAGATCACTGCTCCCAGCTTGCTGCTCTGCACATTCAGGACAGCCACCGAGCAGGTACGGTCGGTCCTGTGCAAAGGCAACTCCGACACCTCCCCAGACCTGATTCCTGCAGGAATTGAGGCATCCAGAAGTCACAACAACAGGTAGCAGTCAGCTGTGTTCTGCCCATGGCATAAGGCCTTTGCAGGCACCAGTTCATGCTTTCTCGGTGTGTGCTGATGGGGAGAGGGCTGGCACCTCCCCGCGGACAGGGGGCCAGGTGCCAGAGGAAAGCATGGCTATGCTGCACATGCCAGCCTCTCCTGACACACCAGGCAGCACACACATAGCGAGTGGCAGGCACCACGCTTCCAGCACCAGCAACATGACTCCACAGCTGAGAGACGGGGTCCTGGCAGCTCTGCAGTTTCATTCCCTTCCACTCCTCGATCTAGTAGTGCTTACATGCTAGCAGCACCAGGTGTTCCAGACAGCCTGTTTCACTGCCCTCACTGCCGAGCTTGCAGTCTCCTCTAGTCTAACATCCTTTGCTTCCTTTCCAGACCAACACACCATGGAAAACCAGACCATGGACTGGTCACAGACAACAGAGTTTGACTACGGCGATTCAGCGCCGTGTTCGGGAGCTGAGGAAAAGCATTTTGCAGCACAACTGCTGCCACCGCTTTATTCCTTGGTGGTAATATTTGGCCTCACAGGCAACCTGCTGGTTGTCCTTATCCTGGTAAAATACAAGAGACTGAAGAGCATGACTGACATCTACCTGCTCAACCTGGCAGTTTCTGATTTGCTCTTTGTGTTTTCTCTCCCCTTTTGGGCTTATTATGCTGCTCACGACTGGATTTTTGGGGATGTGCTGTGTAAAATGCTCTCAGGTCTCTACCTGCTTGGCTTCTACAGTGGGATCTTTTTCATCATCCTGCTGACCCTAGACAGGTACCTGGCCATCGTGCACGCCGTGTTTGCTCTGAAAGCCAGGACAGTTACCTATGGCATCCTCACCAGTGCTGTCACCTGGGCTGTTGCTCTTTTTGCTTCTGTACCCGGGATAGTGTTTCACAGCTCTCAGAAGGAGCACTCACGTTACACCTGCACTGCTCATTATCCAAGTGCAACCACAATAAAATGGAAGTACTCCTACATTTTAAAGCTGAACATTCTGGGACTTATTGTTCCCATGCTCATTATGGTTTTTAGCTACTCACAAATTCTAAGAACCTTACTGAGATGCAGGAATGAGAAAAAGCAGAAGGCCGTCAGGCTGATTTTCATGATCATGATTTTTTACTTCATCTTCTGGACACCGTTCCATATTTGTTCTTTTTTGCATACATTTCAAGGTTCCTTTTTCCTCACAAATTGTGAAATCAAAGGTCAGCTGGAGAAAGCAATCCAGGTGACAGAGACCATCTCGATGGTCCACTGCTGCATCAACCCTCTGATCTACGCCTTCGTGGGGGAGAAGTTCAGGAAATACCTTTACGCCTTCTTCCGGAGGCATGTTGCAGCCCACCTCTGCAAAAAGTGTCCAGGCCTTTATGGTGAAAAGCTGGAGCGAGGCAGCTCCACCTTCACGGCCTCCACTGCAGAGCATGACATCTCCACTGGGCTGTAGCAATGCAGCAAAACATTGCTTAGCAAATGCTGCTCACTTGCTCTGCCTTAAGCACCAGCTGGCATCATTTAATATCTTTGTGCCAACCACCACTGAAGACTTCAATTCCTGTGCCTAACTGTTCCCTGGCCTTACAGCAGCTGCCCTGCCTAAACTGAGAGGCTCAGCGAGCTCTCTAGGAAACACTGCCAGCAAGGCTGGATCACACCAAGAGCTGAGTGGGGCCCAGATCAGTAGGACTCTTTTTTTTCACCCTAACCCTACCCAAAGCACAAACGCTCGTGAGCCTTCGCTGGGAGAACTGCAACCCTGAGGCAGACATACGGCATCCAGTAACCTGTACTAGTGGGAGGTGTCCCTGCCTATGGCAGGGGGTTGGAACTAGATGATCCTTGAGGTCCCTTCCAACCTTACCATTCTATGATCTCACAGAGCCACCTACTGCTGTGTGACACACACCGGGAGGAGGTGATTAGCACTCAGCATTCCTCCAGCATCTTTTGGAAGTAGACTGCAGCCTTTCTGTAACATGGTTGGGCATTTGAGAGAGGGACACCTTTAGTCGCCTTCGTTTTGCCCTCTACCTCTAAAAGTAAACAACTAAAAGAGGTTTCCGTGAAAGAGAACTGGAAGATTAAATATATCAAGGTTGTATCTCTCCTGTGCTGCAAGAGCTGACTGACCTTTATCTGAGACCACTTAGCTCAAGGATTTATCTGCTAGCTACTAGCTAATAGTCATTTGGAAACATAATTCTTTGGACTCTAGGCTAACTCAAAGCATTTTGATTGTGGTTCTTTAATTTTATGGCTGCCATACTGCCGTTCGGTTCCTAACACTTTCCAGAGTGGGTTTTTAACTGGCAATGTTGTGATTTTTGTGGGTGCAGTTTTGCAAGCAGCTGCACACACCAAGCCTACTGACTGCACAAAGAGACAGCAACGCACCCAGAAAAGCCATGAGCCTGTTTCTGACGAACTGCAGCCTCCAAGGAAAGCAGCACTTAACCCATAAAAGCACACCAGGAAATATCTGGAAGGCCAGAGCAAAAATTACCTTGGCATACGCTATGTGAGATGTTGAATGAAAGAAGTATCAGGACCCTGAGAAGGAATGTGGAGCCCGTGAGCACAGCACTGAACAGAGGCTGCCCTAGCTCTGGATAGGTGAATTGTCTGTGTAGAGGAAGCCTTCACATGCTTCCCAGCAGGTGCCAGGCTGGGCTCTCCCTCACAAGCACCTGCCCTTCACACCAGGCAGGGCCGGCTCTAGGGTGCACTTCTAGGCAGACAGCAGCAAGGAAAGCAGGCAGCACAGAGGAGGCGTAGCTCTGCAGGACACCCACAGCCAGCTGGCACCTCAATTAGAACTGGATGTTAAGTGAAGAGTGGAGTGTGCTGGTGTCCCACAGCCCAATGGCCATCCACTTCTCTTTCCCTTTAAAGTGGTTGTCTAGGGTCGTGATGTTTGCAGGGGAGGGAGTGGCACAGACAGAACTTCAAACTGTAAGGCAGGTGAGCACTCCTCCTGCCAAGCAACTGTCCTCCTGCTTGGTTTCCCCTTTACTTCGAAGGGCACAGCTCATGCATGCAGGGCCTTGCTCCTGGGTATCTAGAGGGGTACCTTCAACCAAGCTCCAGGTAACATAAGGACACAAGAGGGGGTTCTGCACTCTTAACATGAGGCATGTAACTCCAATGCCTAAATCACCAGCAGATCTCAAGGGCCCTCAGTGGTGCCCAAGTCAGAAGCAGATGTATGATTTAAGTGGCCTCTGGGGAAGACAACTGTCTGACTGCAGAGAGAACCTGGAAATGCCAGCCTCTTAATTCAGGTATCAGATGCCTTAAACCAGGTGAGGTAGAAATTTTTTCTCCTCTAGCCTTGTAACTCCAGAGCATTGCTTCTATTAGTTGTTAGTTTTGTCCTATCAGCTATTACAATCTCGCCCCTGCCTTGTGAGGTTAATAGCCACAGATAGGCTGAAAAGAAAAACCCCAATCTATCCCCACAGTAACCTTTCTTGCTTGGCAATAATATTTTCCCTTTCTTGTGTACTTCTTTCACTAAAGTGAAAGCACCTTTTTAATATGAAAGCATGAATCAGTTCAGTGTGATACAAACCCTGAGGTAACTGGTATTTTTCTGTTGTGTTGTATTTGAAGCTGTTATCCTGTGGGAAACATGTTTGTTCCTGGTGTTACTGCAGTGAAATTAATAAAATCTGTTTCTGAACATTGGTTGTCCAGGCTGTATCCCAGGCCAACAAAAGGCCACCAGCGGTGCTCAGAGAGCAGAGATGGTTCGCGCGTGCAGCCCTGGCAACAGCGGATGCCAGCAAAGGAAACCACCCTGGCCAAGCTGTCTGTCCAGCTCAGGAGCCGCCTTAGCTGGCACAGCTTTGTGCATCTGCAGGCTTGGAAAGAGTGCATTAGAATAGCTTGGGAAAAATCTGAGGCCACGGATTTTGAATGGGTGAAATCTGGAGAAACAGGACTGTGCGTGCCATAAGCAGGAGAAGAGGAGGAATGAAGTGAGACAACAAAAGAGCACTCTGTTAATAGTGGATTCTCTACAGACTTTCTCCAGCCAGTTTCAGATCTCCTTGTGCTGGGCAGAGAGACCCAGCCAGGCAGTCTGTCTGATCTCCCAAGCTTTCTGTGCAAGGAACTCCAAGCCTTCACAGCTTTGAGGAGAGGCTGAGGGAGCTGGGGGTGTGCAGCCTGCAGAAGAGGAGGCTCAGGGCAGACCTCACTGCTGTCTGCAACTACCTGAAGGGAGATTGTAGCCAGGTAGGGTTGGGCTCTTCTTCCAGGCAGCCAGCAACATAACAAGGGGACACAGTCTCAAGCTGTGCCAGGGCAGGTTCAGGCTGGATGTTAGGAGTTCTTGACAAAGAGAGTGACTGGCATTGGAATGGGCTGCCCTGGGAGGTGGTAGAGTCGCTGTCCTTGGAGGTGTTGAAGAAAAGCCTGGATGAAGCACTTAGTGCCATGGTCTGGTTGATTGGATGGGGCTGGGTGATAGGTTGGGTTGGGTGAGCTTGGAGCTCTCTTCCAATCTGGATGATTCTATGATGCTATGATTCAGCACAGAAAGAGGCTGCTGCTTCTTCGTGTCACTGTCCCTGTTCCACTGCCCCACTTCCTGTTTTCTGCCTACAGTTCACACCTCCTCCTCCTCCTCTGCCCACCATGAGATAAGCTATGTTCTACACTCAATGGCTTTGATTTCAGATTTGCATTTGCCACTTTGCCTGGACGGGAACACGAACAATCTAAGCCTGAAGAGCAGCTTATCGTTACGCTTTGAGCTCAGGCAAGATAACCCTCGGTTCTTCTCTGCAGCTTTGCACAGAACCAAGCAAGGCTTTAGATAACTTTGTGGCAGATTTTAAGTCTTCATCAACTAGATGTGACTGCAGCACAGTGTAGCCACAGGACAGTCAGCTTCGAATTAGGCTAGAAGGGCTTCAGGCAGTCTGGTCACAGTGACGTGGAGCTGGAACTGCATGTTAAAGCTTCCCTTCCATGGGAGGGTTTATCAAAATCCTCAGTCCCTAGGCAGAAGAACACAAGGCACCTGGGCAGAGAAGTGGGAGGGATATACTCCCTAACTTGAGCTCTGCAGGGAAGAGCACTGAGGTGAGAGCCCAGCACATCTGGCAGTTAGAGAGGCAGGCAGATAGGCACAAACTTGGCAATGAGCTAAAGGCGTGTTAAGAAAATGGCAAAGGGACACCAGGACTGTGACTGCAGCAGAGAGGAAACTAACACAAGCACTGCACGGCTTGGGAGATATCTGAACTGCTTTGGTGACACATGGGGGAACTGAAAATCACAGAGTGGGCAAGCAGCAGCAGAACTCCAAAAAGATGCAGGACAGAACCTCTGCGAGCACTACAGATACATGGTTGCTTTACAGCAATGGGAAAAGAAATGCAGCCAGTGTTTGCCCACCACTCCTCCAGCTGACACCGGTGCTCTGCCTTGCTCTGCTGACAGACTCTGATAAGAAGGTTGTGTAATCATGTTGGTATCTCTAAGAAAGGCATCTGCCCTGGGCCTCTTCTTCCCCAACCTCCCCTCTTCAGGTGGTGCAGGTTTGTAATAAATGGGACGGAACCTGCTAGCTGCATTTTTAGGTGTTTGTGCCCACAGTCCTGCTTACTGACATTTTTATGTCACATTGGTACAGCAGCAGCCAGTCCCTGTGCCAGCAGACATTGCAGTAGTGACAGTGCCACCTCCTTCTGTAGTGTCATAGCACCAGACATTGCAGTAGTGACAGTGCCACCTCCTTGTGTAGTGTCATAGCACCAGACATTGCAGTAGTGACAGTGCCACCTCCTTGTGCAGTGCCATAGCACCAGACATTGCAGTAGTGACAGTGCCACCTTCTTGTGCAGTGCCATAGCACCAGACATTGCAGTAGTGACAGTGCCACCTCCTTCTGCAGTGCCATAGCACCAGACATTGCAGTAGTGACAGTGCCACCTTCTTGTGCAGTGCCATAGCACCAGACATGGCAGTGTGAGGGTGGCTACCAGATGAATCATCACTTCTGGAAAAACATGGACCTGGAAAAACATGGACTTGATGGGTGGAGCACTGCTGGATAAGGAATTGGCTGGATGGTGGCACACAGAGAGTGGTGATCAACGGCACAATGTCCACCTGGAGATCAGTGCCAAGTGGCATCCCTCAGGGGTCCGTGCTGGCACCAGTGCTGTTTAACATCTTTGTCAGTGACATGGACA